>LNAC01000004.1:2977764-3036780 GCA_002007465.1 Ailurus styani | reverse complement strand
GGGGTGGGGGATGGGGAGGGCGGGTGATGAGAGCAGTGGGTATGCCTGTCAAAGTCAATAGCAATTCTGGCAGAAGCTGCCCTCAGCTTTGTAAATCTGTAACATTTTGATAGACGAGAGATGCTACTATATAACTGTTTGAGATTTGTAGTGGACTGAGGAATGCTTGTTCTAGCTGCTGAAACTGACTGTAACTACATTGCCCTAGGAGTATCATCATGGGGTCAACTGCTACAGAAATTGAAGAATTGGAAAACACCACTTTTAAGTATCTCGTAGGAGAACACACTGAAAAAATGTGGCAACGCCTGAAAGGAATGTGAGTAAGCTCTTTGCTTGGTTCTGTGTTTTTATTTTCCCCACCCCACCCAGAATTTGACTATTAACATGACTAATTGTTCATACTGTCTGAATTTGTGGACTGGTGTTTCCTTTAGAAAGATTTTCTCTTAGAAAATAAAATGTGTCAGTCTCAGCTAATAACTTGCTTGAAGGATGGGTAATCTATTCTGCACCTCTATGTTTAATATAAAGTAAGGTAACTCCCTGAGAATTCATTTCACTGTTCTAACGCATGGCTTCTTTTATACATTCTGCATGTATTCTTTAGATATGTGGTTTAGATATGCAGAAACGTAACTAGGAAAGCTGCTTGCCAGGATACCTGCAGAAATAAAATTTCCTTTGGAAAAATAGAAAGATTACCACTGGTAGTTATTTCTCTGTGATTAGATTTTGAAAAAGCAAGGGCAGAATTAATGTGATACTAAATATTTATACTCCATTGTGCTTATTCTTTGTCTTGATATTTCTTTAAGAAAAAAATGTGGTAAAAACACTAGTAGCATCCCAAACTTATCGGAGAGTTTTAGCTTTAAATTAACCAATTCACTTCTTCTGAGAGTACAGAATAGCTCATGGTATAAAATAGACCTTGCTAAGATGGGTCAAGAGATGTGCTTATGTCAAACATGAAATGTAAGTACCTGAGTCAAACTTTGATTGCATTGCTATTCACTTTGCTATTTAAACAACATTTAAGTTTTTTGTTGTGTATGCTACTAAGTTCTGTTTAGTTCCCCAGAAACTTACGTTTACATACTTTATTTTAATTATGTCATAATTTAAAAATCAACTTTAACTTTTCAATAAAAATGTGCAAAATGAATATTTACAGGCCATTAAATTACTTAACATATTTGCAGATCTCAAATGAAAATATACTTGCTTTTCTGTAATAATAGCTGAAGGAATCCTTTAATATGCAAAATATAGGTTTTCGAGGATTCATAGTTCTATGCTGCATTTACTACTATTATATATAATGCAACATCTGAGTAAATTTAATGTTGCCGTTTTGATATATGATTTTTTAAAAGAAAAATTATATCAGACTTTGCTTAGAGAAAAAATTCCTTCTGCTTTCCTCCATTTGAATGCATTTAGTGATGTTTAGCTATTTAAATAGCATTCTCTGTACGTTTTCTTTCACTTGAAGTAATACATGGCATTACGGTACGCTGATATAAGAGCACACTAATAATGTAAACAACATTTAGCATAGAATAACTTTTAAAAAAGAAAGCCATCTTACATCATTTGAATGAATTAGAGAAATATGTTTTAAGAACCATTGAAGATTTAAAATTACAGTTTTTTTGGTGAATTTGTTCTCTAGGGAAACAAATAATCCTATAAGAGCAAATAACAGCAAAAAAAAAAAAGGAAATAACAGCTTACAAAGTTAATTAGCATAGATGAAAGTTAAACATTGGCAGTCATCAGATGATTTGTGTCCTAACCTAATTAGTAGATGAACATCTGTACCGGAAAAATTATGGATCATATTATAACCCATTTTAGATTTTCTTCCCTTTATCAGGACAGGATGTTTTTTGCTTGTATGTTTTGTTTGTATTTATTTTATTTTCCTGTAGTTACTTAAATGTATGTGTGTATGACAGTGAATTTGTTCATATGTCTTTAAGAAATTCGAAAAGTGACTTTGTGTTTACTTAACATTTTAGAGCGAAGTTATCTGACTTTCACTTTATCAATTGATCTCAAAGATCAATCTCATTTTGTTTCAGTAGAGAGTGACAGAGTCATTCAACAGTAGACCTTCGATACTTGATATTCAGTGTTGATGTAGGATAAAATATACACGTATATACTAAGTAAATTTGGTCTGTGTCCACATACAGCCACTGAATGACCAGTTAGGGAAAAAAATTACTGGAACTAGTTTTTAAAAAAAATAATCATTATTACTGAACTTGATTGAAATGACTGGTTGCCTTTGTATCAAAGAAAGAAGGAATTTGCATTTTGGTACTATTACTTTAACTTGTACTTTGACTTAAGACATTTCCAGTATTCTAGGTTTAGAATCGTCAAAACAAGAAGCTCTAAATCTAAAATCTGCATGACTAATGACAGCTAAATTGTTTAATTATGGTCTTTTGTGTAGTCTGCATTTACAGCAGTGATATGAGGGTCTCCTTATTCCATTGCTAGAATTGTCTTGCCTATTTAAAATGTAATATTGATTCAAACAGAGTTTTTAGCTTATCAAACTCTGCTCCTAGAATTTCACTTTTTAAGTGTTGGCAATTAAAATTATGCTACTCATGAATGCTATCAAACAATTTTGTAATAATATTCTTGGTTTATTAATGAATACCCAATGAAGACCTTTAGATATTTGGAAAGTAATTTTTTCACTCTTACTGTATTTAACTTCACAAATATATTGATTTATCTCAACAGGACATTCTTTTTTTAAGTAGGTTTATAATACATACATTTTTGAGATCAAATAAAAATAGAGACAAAGGTTAAAGTTTATTCAACTATACTTTAAATATGGAAACATGAGATACTGCAGGTAGATATTTACAGAAAATATTTTATGAGGAATATTATATAACATTTTAAATCACTTTTTGAGCCCATGGAAATAGTTTTTAAATTTTGTAACACATGTGAAAACGTCAGTAAACTAAATTAAAATACCAGTTATTCTTTACCACTTTATTGATTTTTTTTCACTGAGTTTCTTTTAAAGCTCCTTCATATAATATTTAATTGGGACACCATATTCAGTGATGTGCCAAGAAATCTCTTATTCCTTTGTGGAAACAAGGGTGAAACACTTTCCTCTTCTGATTCTTGATGTATATTTGCATGCTTTATTCCATTAATTTTATTTTACAATTATGGCTTTTTTCTCTAGCTTTCTTTAACCCATATTCTACCACTAATTTGTCTCTCAATATGACAATTTAGATTTTACACTATGACTCATCATTCATTATGATGGAAATATTAGCAAATGACTATGGCATCATATCCTTCACAAATAACATTTAAAAAGAATCATATACTTGTCCAAAAGTTATAGATTGTTTAGGACCAGGAAAACACTTCCTGTTTCTTCTGCCATCTCAACACCTAATGAAATCTCTGGTTCAGAAGTTTTCTGTGATTCAAGGACATATATACTACTTTCTACATACTAAGGAAATTTTCTAATTCCAATCTTTGCAAAGATTATTACATTTGTTGATTCCCATGAGGAAAGTTCTATGTGTTTTCATTTATGCAGGTTTTTTTTCCAGTTTTAGAAATAATTTTTTCTTTCTGTGTCATGGTACTGGTTTTTTTTTTTCTTTTCCTTTTTTAAAGGTAAAAATTGCTTCACAGCTGTGGATTAAAAAAAAAACCCCAAAAACATTTTAAAACATTTGTGCTGCTCTTTCCAGTTAGTGCCACTATTCTAAGAGCTTGATCTAAGGGGTGACAACATTTCCAGAAAACTATGGTCAAGTAGAAATTCCAGTGAACATGGCATTATAGTAAAAACGAAATCAGAACGTTATCTTATTCAGTTGTTCAGCAGAATGAAGGAAAATTTAAACTGCTCAAAACTATAACCCAGGGGCACCTGAGTGGCTCAGTTGGTTAGGCTGCTGGCTTTGGCTCAGGTCATGATCCCAGGGTTCTGGGATCGAGTCCCACATCGGGCTCCCTGCTTGGCAGAGAGCCTGCTTCTCTTTCTCCCTCTGCCTGTCGCTCTGCCTACTTGTACTCTCTATCTCTCTGTCAAATAAATAAATAAAATCTTTAAAAAAACAAAACAAAACAAAACAAAACAAACTATAACCCAAGACAAAAATCTGAGACTCACTAGTTCATAGTACTTATTGCCTATTCTTTCAGTTTTTATAAATTTAGGACTAGAACCTATGAAAATTTTACTGTTGGAAACTAACTTAGTATATGAGAATTAAATTTGCACATATAGATGCTTACCTCCTTATCTTTCCATATCTAGACAAATATCCAGCTATTAAGATCTAGAATTGTGAATGCAACAGTTGAAAGACTTCAGCTTCTTTTTTAGTTTTTTCCTCTGATGGTTGGTGAACATGATGATCGGTAATAGAAGAATAAAATATAGAGAAGCAGAAAGTGAAGGAGAAAGGAAAAAGTGTATAAGAACTTTATAACAAATTTAAAGTAACTGTTATTGAAAAGGGCAGTGTGCTGAGCAGCTCTCAGAGGCAGTTGCCCAAACTCTTATCTCAAGAAAATGTAGCAGAAATACATACTTAGAATAAAAATTGGCAAAAAACAAGTAAAATAACAGGAGCTATTAGCACCATATTCCCAAACTGGAATCATGCTTTAGGATGAAGCAGCATCATAGAAAAGCAAATCTGATCCCTTTACTGCCCTGCCTTCTAGTACTCTCCCTTCGAAGTTCAGCATCCTTCACAGGGTGTCCTTGTTCCTGCTCGACATTTGAAGCCTCCTCTCATGCCTCTTCCTCTGTGGTCCTCTCCCAGTCAGGCTCAAAGTTGCCCCAAAGAAATGCTGCTTACTGCCTATCTGCTTTTGCTCATTTTGTTCTCTCTTCTTGAGGGAACCATTCCTTTCTCCTCTCTCAGCTGGGGCTGCTCTTGTTCCCTGCGATGCTTTTAGAGATGTGTGGGGATGTTTCTGGTTATTGCAGTGCCTGAGGGTGATTCTGTACTCGGTGGGCAGCAGGGTCCAGGCATGATAAATGCCCCCCAGAGCCTGGGAAATTCCTTTGTCAGGAAGGAATATCCTACTCAAAATCTTACTAGGGACACTATTAAGTAATGCTCGCAGATCTCTTCTTAAATTTCACTCGCAAAGGAAATCCTTCTTGACCCTCCATACTGGGTTAGTTTCCTATATTGGCTCACAAAATAACCTGGACTTCCCTTTTCATAACAAACTCTACCTTCACTACTGGGCCACAAGTTCCCCAGGGCAAGAATCATGGTCATTGGGTTTGCTTTTGGATCCCCAGCACCTAGCACAGTACCTGGCACACAGGAGATCATGCGATAAATCCTTTTCAGTGGATGAATGAATAAAAATTGGAATCTTACAGTAGTTCTACTTCAAAATTAAAGCATCAATTCAACTGCCAAAATAAGGCCTAAAGCCAGGTTGGAGGAGTGGAGATAGATTCACGGGAAGAACAGGGATGAAGAAGATTGAAAGAAGTAATATGTGCTTATCATCTACCGGTTGTCAGAACTTTCCAAATATAACACGATTTCAAAAAATAAGTATTCTAAGTTTTCAACAACTAGTATCTGGTGAAACTTGCGTTTAAATACAGATCTGCCTAACTTTAAAGCTCTTAAAAAAAAGAAGATTTTATTCATTTATTTGAGAGAGAGAGAGAGTACAAATGGGATGAGAGGCAGGGTGGAGGAAGGGTTGGAAGCCAGAGGGAGAAGCAGATTCATGGCTGAGTGGGGAGCTCTATGCAGGGCTCGATCCTAGGACCCTGAGATAAGAACCTGAGCCAAAGGCAGATATTAACTAGCCACCCAGGCACCCCTCTAAGGCTCTAATTCATCTTACTTTCAAAACAAAAAAGAAGACATCCTCAGAATGGTTACCTGGAAAGACCACAGAAAAGGATGCAGATCCTTAAAACTTAGTAATGGGATTTGTGGTAGGCAGACTCATTGCCTCCCAGATATGTCCATGTCCTAATCCCTAGAATCTGTTAAAATATTACTTTACAATGTCATAGGGGAATTAAGGTAGCTAATCAGCTGACCTTGAAATACGGAGATTAGCCTGAATTATCCAAGTGGGTCCAATGTAATCACAAAGGTTCTTAGAAGTGGAAGAGCAAGGCAGAAGAGGTCAGAGTGCTCTGATGTGAGAAAGACTCAACTTGCCTTTGTCAATGTTGAAGATGGAGGAAACAGGCTAGGAGGCAAGGTATGTGGGCAACCTCTAGAAGTTTGCAAAGGCAAGAAGCAGTTTCTTCTCTAAAGCCTCCAAAAAGAATACAGCTTTGTCAAAACCTTGATTTTAGCTCAGTGAAACTTGCATCAAGTTTTTGACCTACAGAACTTGAGATAATTCATTTATGTTGTTTCAAGCTACTAAGTTTGTGGTAGATTTGATGCAGCAACAGTAAGAAACTAAGTACATTCCTTCTGAAACTAAGTAGCAGAATATCAGAGTGTTTAATCAACATGACCATTTTTACATTCTTACCCTTTCCACCACCATTGTCCCCAACACACTCATTCTCATTCAGACAGGATCCCCAGAGATGGAGTCAGTCTTGGCCACTCGATGGAGAAGTGGAGTAGATACTATTTATCTTTAGCCATTAAATAACTCACTGTTTTCCATGGTTTTCGTGCCTAGACCACCAATTTTCTTACCAAGCTCTGATACTGAGAGCTTATAGTAGATTCATTTCAAATATCATGGGAAAATGTTTATGCTCTTTTTTTTGGAAATTGTCGCTAAATCTCAGTCTTTAGTTTCACATTGGTTTTGATGGATTTGGTTGATGCTTTTGATGGATTAATCAGAAAAATCAGTTTAAAAATTTTCCTTAGTCATAAAACTAAAGAAAACCACCTCACAAAACCTATTCTGGCACCTCACAAAACCTGTTCTGACTAATAGGTTTCAGTCCTTACATAATATTACATTTATAGAATAGATATGGTTGAGGTAAAGTACCTTAAAGATTAAAAACCTGAACTCTGGAATCAGTCAGGTATTTTCTAATAAATCTGTCCTTTAGCTCTGTGATCATGGAAAATCTCTCAACTTTTCTAAACTTCACTTTCCTTATTTGTAAAATCCAATTATTTTATTCATGATTCATTCACTCATTAAATAAATACCCGCTGGTTGTGTACTGTATCAGGCACAAGTTTAGGCACTGAAGCTTACATTTTAGTAGAGGAAACAAATATCAAAAACAATAAAAAAAGTTAATAGACAGTAAGAAGTGATCTGAAGGAAATGTACCAGGTGATGTGATCAGGAGTTACTTGGGAGGGTACTTTGGATAGGAATGATTTATCTTAGAAGGTGACTTTTCAACTGAGATGTAGACAAAAATTGATACCTACTTCATGAGATCATGAGGTAGGGTAGGGCTAATAAATGATATCGCTAATCCAAGTTCAGGAGTAAGTAAGTAAGTGAGGGATAGATATAGGAGTCCAGCTGACAGAGATCAAAATGTTAGCTTTATTGCAGACTAAATGTCTGTTGGAGGATAAGATTTTGCAGCTAAATAAGCCAGAACACCCTTGAATTCAATTTATCCACCCAAACTGCAGACTTCCTCAGAAGGGGCAAAATCGCTCTTACATGTGCCTCATGGCCTCTAACAGATGAGACTATGCTTTCTACATGCAGAATATCCTTTCCTCACCCCCTGGAAAGGATAATTTGCACCGCTCAGTGTAATTCTTTATCTACAATTCCCCAGCCATGTGTTCCTCCTCCTCCTTGTGAAAAAATGTGAAAAGTAGCAAAGGGCAGCCAGGAAGGCTTTTCCAGTTGAAGGTCCTTCCACTTAAAAGGGAAGGATTAGGATCAGGGAATCTGGATATTGCCCAAATAAAGGTAGTGAAAATGAAATAAAATAATGTATGTAAGAAATATAGCACAGTAGCTGGCATCCAGGAATCTCTTCAAAATATTGTAAATATTGACATTTCCATAATTTTATCTATTCTTATATGTATATCAACTGCTATTTAACAGCTATATGATTTTCTTCAAGTTTTTGATTTTTTTATATCTTAGTTTTTGTATCTGTAAGCTGGGAATGATATCATTACCTATCTCCTAGATACTGAAAAGATTAAATGAATAAATCCTATGAACTTCTTAGGATTCTGTGTCCAGAATTCAAGAAATTCTAGCTGTTATCATTATTATCGCTAATGCTATATGCAAATGCAGCATTCTATTTTTTTCAAGTAATTTCCTTATCAGAATCAGTGGAGAGAGTTGGGTTGTCAAGATGAGAAAGGAAGACGTTCTCTTAGGTAAGTGGAAATGCCCTCACCAAGATTCCTGGGTTTTTATACTCAAGGATTTACATTTCCTTGGCACATCAGGAGAGAGAGCTGAGGAAGAGAAGTGGGCTAATCTTTGAGTTTTACTGATACAAGAATTGCCTTGACGAATTCAGCATCCTTAATTCAGCATCTTGTGGTAGTCTTAGGATGGATTTTAGGGCTCTATTATAATGTATAATGCAGGGCTGGTATGATTTCCTGAGTCACTCTGGTTTGAAAATCATTCTTTAGGTCTTTCCTCATCCCAGTCTAGGTCTGGTTTACAAAGGAGTTGACTTCCAAGTAATTACTGTCATGTCCCATAGTTCTTCCTTTTGCTGATTCATTTTAGAAAATACCAAATTACCATTATATTATTAGATTTTGTCCCTTATTCTAACATATTTCAATCAGCTAATCAAATGTAAATATTTGAGCAAGTCTGATTCCCATCCGAAAGGTCTGTGCTGTAAGGTTTTTGGATATGAAAGGAACTCTTCACTAACATCATTAGACAGATGATAATGTTAAAGGGTCACGAGAATCACAGTATTCCAAATATCTGGTCTGAGCAAGCATTAGGCATGAATAACTATTTATTGTTAAGGAAGGACATAAAAGTGGTAATAGGTCATGTGAGGCATATAAAGGAAGCATGCCCTTTCTAGTTTCTCCTTTTAAGCTACACTTTCTTGAAATTGTTTAAAGAGACTGTATTTTATTTTATATTCTATAAAATATTTAAAAACACACATTTTTATTAAATAGGCCCAGAAAATGCTCAATGCAGGTAATTTCTGCCAGGTAAAATTTTGATATTTATAACTACTCAAACTCGCTTATAATTAGTCATGAAAAAATAGTAAACTCCTAAGTACAGTGTCCACAGGGCAAGAAAACAGAGGTCAACCTTAATTAAACTCTGCATAAGAGTGGAAGGTCAAAGAATTCTTGGAATTTTATACATGAATGAGGTACTTGATGATTTAGAAGAAAATAAAAATAGACTTTGTTTTGTTTTGTTTTATAAAAATAGACTTATTGGGGCACCTGGGTGGCTCAGTGGGTTAAAGCCTCTGCCTTCTGCTCAGGTCATGATCTCAGGGTCCTGGGATGGAGCAGGGAGCCTGCTTCCTCCTCTCTCTGCCTGTCTCTCTGCCTGCCTGTAATCTCTCTCACTTTCTGTCAAGTAAATAAAGTCTTTAAAAAACATATAGGCTTCTTATTAGATAAGTAATAGTATGCAGAGACTCTTAATCTCACGAAACAAACTGAGGGTTACTGGGGGGTGGGAGGGTAGGGATAGGGTGGATGGATTATGGACATTGGGGAGGGTTTGTGCTATGGTGAGTGCTGTGCAAGGTGTAAGCCTAATGATTCACAGACCTGTACCCCTGGGGCAAATAATAATAAAAGAAATGAAAAGAAAAGTAATAGTATGCAGGGACGCCTGGGCGGCTCAGTCAGTTAAACATCTGCCTTCAGGTCAGGTCATGATCCCAGAGTCCTGGGATTAGAGCCCCACTCTGGCAGGCTCCCTGCTCAGTGGGAGTCTTCTTCTCCCTCTCCCTCCCCTAGCTTGTGCTCTCTCTCACTCTCTTTCTCACTCAGTCTCTCTCTCAAAAATAAATAAATAAAATCTTAAAAAAAAAAAAATAACATGTTGATTCTGGTCTGCTTAAATGTGGACTTTCTAAGACGTGTTTCAAAATAAACGTCATTTGGAGCAAGATAAAACACTGAACAAGTAATGGATCAATCATATTTTTAGTTAGCTTACACTCATAATTGAATCATAGTAGTAATCATTTTATAATTTTTTGTGCTTTATAATTTCTAAAAGATTTTTCTTTTGATCTGTGTGGTTCAGCATTTATCCCATTTTTTTCTGATGTGAAAACTGAGCTTCAAAGATATTAAGTGACTTGACCAATGTTTCCCAGGTAGTAGGGGGAAGGCCAGATTCCTAGGCCCATATCTTTCTTTTCCAATCAACACTGACTTAGATAATTTCACTTAATATTCACTATAAAGACTCACTATAAAGCCTGACATTTTAGGAATTAAAAACTATTCTCTTGTTTTGATTTTTCCACAATCCTGCCATCTGTTTGCCTAGTTTTGCATACTCCAAAGGGAGTTATCACTTGGCATATGCTTTAGATGTCAGAAACTCCCCGGTTCTATTTCTCTCCTTCTCCTAGACACGTACTACTATTACCCTTTTAATCAAATTATTTTAAAAATGATCCTAGCTAGTATTTTGAAAGGAATTTGACTTTTCCTGAAACTCCTTACCTCTTTGGAGCTTAGATACTTACAAAATTATTTTAATTTACTTGGCCTTTGGTGTCCCAAACAACAGAGGAAAAAACCCCCCATAACCCTGCACAGTAGAGACATCTGGTTGTCTGTTCCTGAAGATTTTATTTACCAGTAAAAATAAAGCCAGGGGTTCTAGTGATTAAAGCTAGGTATTTTATTCCTGCTATGCTGCTTCTTCTTGTTCTAAAAGATTTTATGCATACAATAAAATTCTTTTCTGAAGTAAAGTGAGCAGAATCTTTTCTCCTTTTATTTTAGAAAAATCATCTAAGTGGAGTTTATCCTGCTTTATTTCTGACAGAAAACATAAACTATGTAAAGGCACACAGCTTTTTTCTCACCAATCTTTAGACAGCATTTGGAGATGGTTATTAGATAGATTAAGGAGCTCTTCTTGAACTTTTAGAGCTCTCAAAATCTCCAGTACCTCCTACTGGTACCAACGGAAAAAGTATCTTTGTAAGTGTGACCCTCTCGCTTTTCCTCCAGAAAATTTCTGCCTTGATATCTCAGGTTTTCCAAAGAGCTCTCTATTTCCCAGAAATTCTTTCATGTTATTGTTCACTGTTGTCATATGGCCCAATATGTGACTTCCAATATCCATCCACTCTTGGGTAATCCCTCCCGTACTGACTCTGAGCTTGGCCATGCAACTTGCTTTGGGCAACGGAATCTTAGCAAATGTAACACAAGTAAAGGTTTGGAAAGGGGTTATGCATTGGAGTTTATTCTCTTTTGCTGCTCTTTGGAACTCTCATACCAGCATGGGAAGAAGTCTGATCAAACCTACTGGAGGACAAGCATGTGAAGCAGATATAAACCATTCCAGCTGAGCCCTCTTAGACCAGCCAAACCATTGACCACCAGAGATGTAAGTGAAGTCATCTAGGACTATCTAACTTCCTCAGAGTCATAAGGAAATAAGAAATGTTTGTTGTTTTTGGCCACTAGTTGCAAGATGGTTTCTTGCACAAAAAAAGTCAACTGATACACATCAAAATCAAAGTCTTAGCTTCTACATTTTTCAGATAATTATTTTCTGGCTTTCAGAGTTTTTTTCCTACTACCACTCTGCTTTTTTTTTTTTTTTACTTTCATCATCTCCTTTCATTTACTTCTTTGATCCAGTCAAAAGATTATGAAAATAAAAAGCAATTTTCAGAAAATCAGTTCAAAATAATTCTCTTCCACTTATTTCCACCAGCAACAATGTCAACTGCATGTCCCTACTTAGAATATTACTTCCAATACATGATTTCTCAATGGGCTTGTGTTGAAGTGTGTTACTCTTAGTTTTCGTGAGCAAATATAATTTCCTACCAGACATAGAATGAGGCAGGGAAACAGCATGGTTGCATAAGGAAAGATGGTTCATATCCTGTTACCCTGGCAACAGGCACTGGGAAGGCCAGGGCTCCCCACACATCCTGTTGCCCTGACAACAGGTCATGCAGGGCATGGGAAGGCCCAGTTTCCACTCTTCTAGACCTCTTCTCTGCAACCACAAAGAAAAAGGAGAAAGTGATTTTCCATCTTGTTCCTCCTTACCTACATATTTCTTCTATTATCTGAATCACTCCAGCATAAGTTTATCTTTTCAGATGTAGGAGACAGTAAGAAAAACGTGACCTCAATTTTTATATTCATAAACTCTGAAACATTTGCTCATTTTTGATTGCGTCAAAGGAGTAAGTGATAGGAAAAAAAAAAGAGAGGGAGGGAATCAAAGCAATAGGCAGAATAAATTGTGGAAACCAGGTAAGTACTATATGAAAAATGCAGCATCCAAGAACCGATTTGGGGTACCACTTAGGTACATTGGATAAGCTTAGGTAATTTCTAGGGTATTCATCTGAGAAAGTCACATATATGAAATGATTATTATTTTGTTACTTCTATTTTGTGAGCAATGTATAACCAAATACCGTATGATGATATTATGTTATAAAATTTTTATAAACTTAATTTGCAATTCCATGTAAATTTTCCCTTTTTTATTTTTATTTAGCTTTTCTTTTCTTTTATTACTTATCCTTTCTTACCATATAGAGTTGGTAAGGTAGCAATCTGATTCTTTTTTTTCCTTCCTTCTCTCTTTGTTCCTTAAGCAATTGTTTTGATTGTATTAAAGAAATACCCTTTACATTTAATTTTGGAGATTTATATTGCTTTATCTTCACAATTGGTGGTTTATATTAAATAGTTGTCTGTTCAAAACTGACATATACCATTAGTTCTGCTATTACCAATCTCTATCAATTTTTCTGTGATTAAAATAAAATTTTAGCTGACTCCTTTGCTTTTAAAGATGGAATAGCAACTTAAAATTCTATAAAACAGAAATCTTTAACTTCATAAGCCAGAAGTCTTATTGGTGAAGAGAAAATGTCTGGCAAAATCTTCTCTTAAAAAAACTGGACAAAGGGATTTGTGGAGAAAAGATCTTGAATTTAAACTGCGTGAAAAAGGAAGTATAGGCTGGTAGGAAAGCAGTATCTTTGTGAGACTGTAAGCATGTTGAAGTGGAATTTCTGAAAGACCAGGTGGGAAAGTTGAAACCTAATCAGAATATCATTGAAGTCAGAGAAAAATTACGCATGATTATCTGAGACTAAATTAGGTGACCATTCTAGATACTCTATTTGCACTTTCTGCATTATTGTTATTGTCCACTTAATTGTTCTGCATTTTAGGTAGTCCTTCTCTTCCTCTTCTCAGGGTAAAAAGAGCAAAGAGGTGGAATCCAATTATTATTGTATCTTCAGTGCCCAGCATAGCACTGCAAGAAGTGAAAACTTTAAAATGTTTCAATATATACATTAAAGAAAAACCCCACAGTAGGCAATATGCAACAACCTTACATTTGAAAGGGATAGCTAGTAAAGCTGTAGTTGCTCAGTAGTAACTTAATCTGGAAGGTCAGGAAACTTTTTTGGAGGGTATTTAAACTGCTTCTGGAGAAAGGAAGAGAATGAGGTATCAGAACCTGATCAGCAGAAGTTGTTGGGGATGTGACTATGTCACAGACAAAAACAAAAACAACAAAAGGCAAACCTTGTAATATGAAACTTAGAATCTTAGGATTGCTGTGAGGGATAAAAATAATGCTAAGTGCTCAGACCCTGTGTCTGGCATATGAGAAGCATCTACAAATGGCAGCTGTTATTCCAAATTACTTTTGTGGTTCAACTGTGTGCAAGACAGTGGTTTGTTTTTGCCTATTTCTCTCCCAGATATGAGATTAAAGTTGACTCCAGGTAACTCTGTGATGGGTAGGTGGCAGAGGTGATTTCAAACATTGACTGAATGACTACTCCAAGACTGATTTCTTAAGAGCTATACTGCTTATATCCTAGCAAAACTCAAATTTATCTTTCATTATGTAATGGAATAGTTAGGATTATGTTGAGGGTATCTTTTAGTCATCAGTGAATATTCTGGCCTTGTGAGATCTTTGCAGCCCAGGGAATTCATGGTGAGTGATGACGGCTGTGCGTTCTGTGAGGGTAATTGCCTGCCGGTTTCCAAACTGTAGTGAGTCAGGCAGAAGGAGATAAGCTGACCAACGTGGAGGCCATCAGGCTAAATACTTTAGCTTCCAGGCTCCAGTTGTCCTCTACTGAGTTGAAGATTAACTAATTCTCCCTTTGCACCATCCTTACAGAGAAACTTACAAAGAAAGATAGTCTTGAAATTTCACAATGTGATTATACAATTTTAATGGTTCTTGAGTTTTATTTTTACCAGACATCAAGTCCAAGGTATGTGGTGAAGCTTGAACGAAAGTCATAATTTTCAAACTGTCATTTAATATTTTTGTTCTGACTTCGTCCTGTTATATGAATCATATTTCAATTAGAGATAAATATTTGCAAAATGTATATCAAAAGATACCTCTGTAAAGAGAACCCGTCTATCCATAATGGAGTCATGGGTTAAGGAGAGATCACATATGCTTATTGACTGAGAATGTTCCAAATGAAATTCACTTTAATTGAACATAATAATAAAAAATAAATAAAGATAAATAAATAAAATGAAATTTACAACCAAAATATTAATATCTGGTTTAAAGGATTAAAATATTCTTGGCATTATTCCCCAAATGACTTTATTTTATACATATATATAAATATATTTTTTATTTTATATATATTTATATATATACTTATATATACTTTCCCTTGATTTTACAGAGGACATTGTAACAGATTTTCTTATTCTTTACCACAAATTGTTTTATTTTCTAAAAAAATGACCAAATGAAATGCTAAAAATGTTTACTTTTATTCTTACATTTCTTTGATTTCTTTTTTAAAATTTCTAATTCTGGGCGCCTGGGTGGCTCAGTGGGTTAAAGCCTCTGCTTTCGGCTCAGGTCATGATCTCAGGGTCCTGGGATCGAGGCCCGCATCGGGCTCCCTGCTCAGCGGGGAGCCTGCTTCCCCCTCTCTCTCTCTCTGCCTGCCTCTCTGCCTCCTTGTGATCTCTCTCCCTCTGTGAAATAAATAAATAAAATCTTTAAAAAAAAAATTTCTAATTCTATGCTAAAATAGCTAATGTCTACTTCCTGTTATTAGACAACTTGGTTCATTTACTGATAGCTAGAGCACCTGGAAAACAAGGAATATGATGGAATGACTTTAGAGCACTTTGGAATTAGAACCATGTTACCAACTAATCTTAAATTCCCCAGAAAGGGGAAGTGTTCAAGTTCAGAAATAAGGAAATGAAAAAGTACTCTCTTTGATAAATTCATGTTGTTTTGTTAAGTGTATGTCTTATGAGTATAAAACTAAACACTAATTTACACAGTGTGAGTCAAACCTTAGCCACTGATTAAAACTATCTTAAGAATGAGAGTCTTTAGTAAATAAAGAAGTTGTAACTTAAGTTCATCAGCACAATACTGACACTTGGAAAAATATTGAGGTGCTTTGGAAAGTAGGACTAATGTTATTTGATTAACCCACTTAGCTGACTTATTAATGCAATATAGTTTATTTGTTCATTCCTTGAATATTCATCACTGGGTACTTAGGGAGCTCTAGCATTATTCTGGGTACCACAGATATGATGATAAGCAGTACGGTCATGATCTCTACCTTCACAGAGTTATATTTTGTTGGTGAGGATGGATAATAAACAAACAAATAAATATGCAATGTAATTTTAACAAAAGCAAACAAGGTAAGGTGACAAAGTGTCTGGGAGGCTCAGAAGAGGCTATTTTAGAAGATTTGTCAGGGAAGGGCTCTCTGTGATAGCAACTGGTAGAAAAGGACATTAATGAAGTGAGGACTGAGCTATGTCAAGGCCTGAAGCAATGGAATCCCAGACAGGGGGAGGCAGGAGCACAATTTGAGGAAAAACAAGACCAGGAGGGTTGGAGCACAGTGGGTGAAGGAAAGAGTGAAAGAATTGAGAATGGAAAGAAAGGCAAAAGTCACATCATCTAAGACCTAACAGGCTATGATAAGAAATTAGGATTTTATTTTCAGCCTGGGAGGAAGCCTTTGCAACTTTGGAGCAGCAGATTAGAGGATCTGACTTATGTTTTAACAAGACTTCTTTGAATAAAAAGTAGAATGGTGGTTACCAGGGTTTGCGAGGTGGGGGAAATGTAGAGATATTGGTCAGAGGGTACAATCTTCCAGTTATAAGATTAACAAATTTTGGGATCTAATGTACATTATTGTAGCTAATAACACTGTATCATATACTTGAATATTGCTAAGAGAGTAGATCTTAAATGTTTGTGCTACAAAAATGAAATGGTAACTATGTGAAGAGATGGAGGTGGTAGCTAATACTATGGTGGTAATTATTTATTTATAAATAATTTAAGATTTATAATTATAAATGCATTTTATTAATGTATCAAATCAACAGGTTGTGCACCTTAAACTTAAAAAAAAAAAGGCTTCCCTGCTCATTTTGTGGAAGTTAACACTGACAAGGGTGGAAGTAGGGAAAGATAAGATTGGAAATAGGATATATTAGGGGCCTAAGGCAGTTGTCCATGACAACATTGGTACTTATGGACATGATAAGTATTCAGATTTAGGACATATTTAAAATTAAAGCTGTAGAACTAGCTCATGAATTGGAAGTGGGAATGTAAGGATTGAAATGAGGCATACAGACTTGTTTGTGTGTGTGTGNTGTGTGTGTGTGTGTGTGTGTGTGTGTGTGTGTGTGTGTGTGTGTGTGTGTGACAGAGAGAGAGAGAGAGAGAGATATCGAGAGATCCTGAACAAATGGGTCATTTATGGTCCCTTATCTGAAGCCCTTGGGTTAAAATGTGACCCAAATTTATAACTTTCAGATTTCAGAAAGGTAATAAGATGCCTATTCCAAGAATTACTAAATATTCCCAGTGGGGTCTGGAATAGCTCCCAATGGATATTTCTGCAACAAAACATAATAAAGACAGTAAATTGCCTCTACAAGTTCAAGTCAGATTTTGCTGCCAGATGAGTTCAGGTCAGATCAGATTTTACTGCAAAATGAAGATGTTTGCTGTTTAGAGCTTTCAGATTTTCATAATTGTGGATAAGGGACTATTAACTTTTGCCATTTCCTGAAATGGGGAAGATGGTGGTAAAAACAAAATTTCTTTTGGATCCATGAATTTTGAGAAGTCTATTAGACATTCAAGTGGCCTTACAAATAAACAGACAGCTGGTCCGATGAGAGGTCAAGGCAGAAAATATAAATTTGTGAGTCATCAATATAAAAATATATTTAAAATCATGGAACTAGATGAGATCATCTAGGGAGTTAATAAGGGTCTAAATGAGAAGAGACTCAGGGCTGAGCCCTCAGGTACCCCAACATTTAGAGCTTGGGAAGAGAAGTCAGGGAAGAAGAAGAAGGAGTGGCCAGTGTGCTGTGGGTTCCTGGAAGCTAAAGATGACTACTTTTCAAGAACCTCAAATATCAAGTGTCAGATGTTGCTGAGACGTCATGTACATGGATTGTGCATTGACCATTGGCTTTTGCATTAGGGAGGTCTTTACTAATCCTAGCAAAATACTCCTAAAGAAGTGGTGAGACAAAAATCCTCATAGGAGTGAGAAGAAGAGAGGACTGGAAGTGAAGAAGTGGGAGCAGTATGTACAGCTAACTCTTTAAATAATTTTCTAGAAAGGAAATCATAGAGATATAGTGACAGCTCCTTTACACTTTGAGGGTAAAGCAGTTTGTTGAATGTGGGGATATTATTGGAGAATTCTGATGGAAATGATGATACAAATGATTCTATAGGGAGAAAAAAAAATAAAAAAGAACCGCTGCAGAGAGAGAGAGAGAGAGAGAAAGAAGATCTCCATCCCCTTAAAAAGGTGAGAGGTCAGGACTGCTTAAGTGCAGAGATTGGATCTAGGAGCAGGATGGCTCATCCACAGTAACAGGAGGGACACAGACTATTTGGGAACATTTGCAAGTAGGCAGGTGAAAACTTGGTGATGGACCCCTCTGGTTACTTTTATTTTCTCAGTGAAACGAGAGGCTATTTGTAGAGAGTGAGGAGGGGAGAGAGGGAATGGAAATTTGAGAAGAAGGTGTGAAACAGCTCAGCAAGGAGTGTGACTAAGGAAATGCAGTGGAGCTGGTGGGCAGTGCTGAGCTTCTACCTCGAACACATATTTCAAGTGTGATCGGTTTGCATCCCTCTGTGCTTTTTTTTTCCTTTTACATTCAATACAGCTGCTTCCATGCAGGCTCGGAGCAGATGCAGAACGGGGTTTGCAGAGTTCATATATTGCCAGAAAATACCAGTGCCATGGATGAAGAAGGGCTGGGGGCCTCTTTAAGGTTTAAGGTAAGGGGAGAGGTGAGAATATGAGGGAATGATGGACAGAGAGAAAGTGGAGAAAGTCAACAGATTAGAGGTAGAGAAGGAGATAATGAACTTCTGGAATGAGATACCAGGGTCAGTGACCTTTTGTTCTTCTCAAAGACACAGAATGATAAAATAGATACATATTATGTATAGACAAAGTTATACAAGAAAGATAATTTGTGAAACAATAAATGGTAGGTAATTTTATTCTTTTGCTGTTTATAGAAGCTCCCCTGTGAAATCTTTTACCTTTCATTACTAGGCTTTCTCTTCAAAACAGAAGAGGCTGTTAGGAGTATGGCCTTCCCTGCAAAGAAAACAAGGTGGGCAGGTCTAATTTTAGGATGTTTTCCTTGACAACAGCCTTTTAAATACTGCCTATTCAATAATAAAAATGGGCTTCAGAAAATGATGACACTGAGTTTGGTTAAGGAAATTCAGTCACCTTTTACACTTGAACCTTACAAGGTGTCATGAGAACACATAATAGGACTTTTCCTTAACCTTTCATCAGTGAGTAAAGTTTTATTGTTTGTAGTATTTATGGCAAATTTCAGTGCATTTTATCAGTAGCAACAGGCCAAGCGTGGGACAGGTACTGCTGTGAAATATGGTTTTAACCACAAGGATATAGAAAGTATTTTACTACATAAGAGTTGTTCCTCTGTTTACATTAATAGTAGCTTGAGTTGACCTAAATAATTCAGACTTTAAGTTCCTTCTTGAGAGACAAACTATCTTGTGATTCTGCACACGCTAAGCAAGCAATTATTCCTTTCTTTGATGATGAATTTAATGCCAGGAGGGAAATTTGCCCTGGCTGAAATTTTATAAAACTGTCTCACACACTCACACACACACACACACACAATAATGATACTTAGTCATGCACTTTGGTATAAGTGCAACTGCTATGTAGTAACTGTATCTAATATTGTGCTGATCAGGCATAAAGAGAAGTAAAAGTCATTGTTTCCTTTGATTTTTATCACAGTGTCATTATACATAGAATTTTGTGGGTCATAATATTAAAGAATTATAAAACTTCAATGTAAAGGTCACTGGTAGATAGATCTTACATCTACTTTTTCCAGGAAATTGAACTTCCTGTTTTTGTGCAATAAACTAATTTGAGGATAATTATATATGAGTTTTGTGACTATTTAAAAATAACTCTTCTGAAATATTTGTTGAATTTCTTGTTTAGCATTGCATGATTGATCCTATTTGAGGTTTGGTACGAGGTTGCTTACCCCAAATAATCTTTGCATCCTTAGGTCCTTGGTTTGATGTTCCCTAGGGAATGCTGTGCATTTTATTGTTGGTAAATTGAATTTCCTTCTTAACTCCTAGAGATCTCTCTTGATTTCCCTCCCTTTGAGAATTGGCCTGAATATGGTCTGAGACTGCATGATTCTTGTTTATTCTGCCATCAAAGTTGTACTTGAATGTCTGAAACTGCCAGTCATATGCTTTGACAGGGCCTTTAAAGAAATATAAACTTGACTTCTTTGATACTAATCCTATACATTGTATAACACATTTACTTTCAAGAATTAATTTTTATTTTTATTAAACTAATAAAATAGTACCATAAGACAATGACAACACTTTTCCCCTTCTCCCACTCCTTGGCACTACCTAGGTCTGCTTCCTGAGACATCAACTTTCATCTTTTAATGATCTCTTCCTGTAAATTATCTGTATTTCAAAATAATAATTTTGTGTAGTTTTTTCTTGACTTCTCTATTTTAAGCATATCTACTGCCTTCCTACAGCAGTGGCTGAAACTTAGCACTTAGACCAAGCTCTAACCACTGCTCTCTTGTTACCCTCCCCCTTTCTCCCAGTATAGTTCTATTACCTTTCCCGTGAATCAATATTTGGTGTTTAGAGTCTTGCAACTGAATTGTCTTCACTTCAGAGCCAAGAAAAGAAATATAAATATTTCCTGTAGAGTACGACCCCCTTGTTTTTATTGGAATTAGTATAATAAATGTCTCACTTTAATTGTTGGCTTTGATTACTGCATACCTATCACTAATTCTTTCCAAATTCAGAAAAAGAATTGTAAAACATGCTTTAATATTTTTCTCACATTTCCAAGCACATCATGTGCTTTTTCTGTCTTACTTTTTTTCTTGGAGATCTTGTCCTTCCAGCCTTTGTCCCCAGCTCCTTCTGGGGTTCACCAAGCCTGAGGCACAGCTGAGCCTAGAATTATTGCCTTTTGCCTTCATTCTGGGAAATCCCTTCAACACCCTTATGAGTTGGGCTTATTGTTTCCTGGATCCTGCGCTTTCTTGGTTTCTTCTCATTTAGGGGATAAGCTTCTCTAAAAGCTTCCTGAAATAGGACACTTGAGAAATACATTCATTTATAGTATATTCATGTATGAAATATATAATTCTATTTTGATATAGCTTGTCAGGCTCTGAAATCATAAGTTAAAATATTTTTTCTCAGGATTTTAAAAATATTACCTTATTGTCTTTTAACTTTAATACTACTATCAAGAGGTTTGGTGCCAGCTAGCCCTGATCTTTTTGTGTGATGTCCTTCCCAACCCTCATGAGTAGGAATTTCTCCTTATTCCCTTTTCCTCTGAAATTTCATAATAACATTGGTGTGAGAATTTTGGACTGGGAAGTTGGTTGGTCCTTTTAATCTAGAAATGCATGCCCTTCATTTTTTGGAAAACCTCTCCATTTGTTAGTTTGATAATTTTCTTCCTTCCATTTTCTTCATCTATTCTTTCTGGGGTTTTTATGTTGCTCCTTCTAGATTAAACTTAAAATTTTACTGTGTTTCCACTCCTCTCACCTATTTTTGCTTTCTTAAAAAAGTAAAAAACTTGAACATCTATTTATCAACCCTTCCAAAACTTTTCAAGATCTGACCTCATTCTTATTTTGATTGATACTTCTTTGTAGGACTCTATGCTTTTGCAGTGCGTGCAACTACAGAGTGTAGCTCTGAAGTCTGTTTGTACTGATTAACAATTTTTCTTCTACTCGTATAGGCTCTTTGTACTGAGTTACTGTTTTCTGTGTGTTTGTTTCAGTTTGTCTTTCCTGTTAAAGATTTTCCTCAACGGGGGCTGTCTGTTCATTTTTAAAAGAGAGACTCTAAAATGCTGATTGATGCTCAGTGTGAATGGATAGTGTTTGTTGACTTGTGGGCTTCTTAATAGGGTGGGAGGTACTCAGCCATCTAATTGGGTACAAAGTGCCAGCATCTGAAAGTCTTTTCTCTGGAAACATTTCTGTTCTACTGGAAAATAATCTAACCTCTAATCTAGGGTATTAAAACCTTGTTGCCCCCTTCTGGAACTGAGTGACGAAAGGAGTTGGGGTCATACCATTTATTGTGTAGTTTTTTACTTAGTTTACTTTTTAAAAATACAGCTACTCATATTTCTCACCTCTGTGGCTTAATTCACTGGAAAATAAATACCTAGTTTTCCATAATGGTGTGGGAGCAGTACTTACTGGATACTTCTCTATATATTGACTTTCAAATAAAACCTTACCTTGAGTCTCACTTTGATTTTCTGAATTCTGCAATACTGGATGCCTTTAATTTCTGCATCTTTTCATGGTTCTTCATGAAACTTCATGAAGGGTGAAACTTCTGTGTCTGGCTGGTATTCTCCAGTAAGATTTCCACTCTTCCATCTATTTTTCAAACTTCCAAAATATGATTATTTTCTTGTGTTATCTTTTTTCCAATTCAGTTTGTTCTCCTGGGGGATTTATAACATTTTTATATCTTTACTATCATGTTGGAGGAGTTTTAAAAGATAACAATGATAAGTGCATGCTTAGTTAGCCATGGTTAAAAAATGATGCACTTAAGTTTTCCAATATTCTAAAAAAATAATTCAAATTTTATTTTGCACTTTAATTTTCTTGAAAACCCTGAGAGGTAAGACCATGTACTAACTCCATTTATCATATAAGGAAACAAAAGATTATTTTCTTTTTTTTAAAAGATTTATTTATTTATTTTAATGAAAGAGAAAGAGAGAGAGAGCAAGTGAGTAATGCAAGTTGGGGGGAAGAGCAGAGGGAGAGAGAATCCCCCGCAAACTCCCCTCTGAGCATGGAGCCTATTGCAGGGTTCAGTCCTAGGATCCTGAGATCATGACCTGAGCCTAAATCAAGAGTCAAAGGACTGCCAGGTGCCCCAAAAAGGGATTTCTTAAAGCAATTATATTTCAGAGCTTAATGCAGGAAACTGGAACCAGGCTGCTATTTGAAACAGAAAGGGATTCAATATGGACTCAAGATGTTTATAAAAATCATAGGAATGTTTGTAGAAGCTGGGAGTCAGGGGCCACCACTAAACTAGAAAGTTAAAAGATCAACACCACAGCTGTGATTCAGAGGCAGGAAGCAGCTGGGCTGCTATCACTGGTGCTACTACCCCACTGCCAATAGATAACCATTGGAGCCAGGGCTGGATATGCAACAGGGGAATCCAGCCAATACAACTGTCTCGTGGCCCTGTTTGTCAGCCAAAATCAGTAGTGGGAAGATGGCTCCTCCTAACTTTGCCTTCCAAATACTTTGAGATTCCTCTTCATTGGGATCACCTAATTCATATCTAGAACCTTAGCTGAAATGGTCTGGTTATAGGTTTTAGCTTTCACATCTCTCCAAATAGAATGTCTCAGTCTGAAGCATCTACTAGAGTAATACAGCTAGTTTGTGACAGAGTTAAAATTGGGCCCCAGTTTTTGTGACTTTCAGCATTTTCCTTTCTACTGTTTCATTTTAAAAATACAAAATAATATAATAAAATATTAATATTTAAATATTTAAAAATATAAAAATCACATTAAAATTTATTGTCCAAATGGAATGATTATCTAAAATACACTAATGGTATAATTGACATGTTTTGCTTTAGAGGCTCTAGAGGATTCGATAGTATTTGATAGTATCTAAATATATAGAATAATATTTTGATTCTCATTGCACAGAGCATATGGATCTATATTATATGCTTAATGTCATACTAGACTGCTTTAGGGATAAAGAAATAAAAGGCAGTCTTTCCTTTAGCTGGGTAGATGAAGCTACCTCCTATTATTGATGGTAACAATAAAATATGGAATATATGTATTTTTCTTTATGGGTGAGAAAAATACATCTGTTGTTTGTCAAGAACTCTATATTTGCTAACTCCTTAAATTTCCATATAAACCTAATAAGTTAATATTGCCATCCTCACTAGAGAGTAGTAATAGACAGGAAGGTTAGATAACTCCACCAAATTATGCTGTCATTGGACTCTGGAGTGGGATTTAAATATTTTGTTTTCCTTTTATACTAAGATACCTCATGAGGAAATATGGAATGAACCTTGATAAAGGGAAGGATTTGGATGGGGAGAGGGATAGGACAGGTGTCTCAAACTCAAATTCCATCAGAGGCCGTGATTGATGGAGATGGATTGGGTGGGGATTATGGTAGCACAGCGTATACTTGTTGCCTCTTGGGATAGCAGCCTCTTAGTTCAAATTCTTTTTCTTTGTTGGGCTATCAGCATGCATGGCCAGGTCTGATTTCAGAAGAAAGTCAAAATCCATATATTTATTTTCAGGTTTTTTTTTATTTTAAAATATTAGCAAACAGGGGTGCCTGGGTGGCTCAGTCGTTGGGCGTCTGCCTTCAGCTCGGGTCATGATCCCGGGGTCCGGGGATCAAGCACCATGTGGGGCTCCCTGCTCGGCAGGGAGCCTGCTTCTCCCTCTCCCACTCCCCCTGCTTGTGTTCCCTCTCTCACTGTGTCTCTTCTGTCAAATAAATAAAATAAATTCTTAAAAAAATATATTAGCAAACCAACCAAGCTTCAAAAATCAGTGGGTCAACACTGTTGAGACCAAGGTACACCCCTGTTCCACCCATGAAGGCCTAAGGAGAATGCAAAATGTGCCAGCCAAGATCAGACTACATACTGGACCATCCATACAGGAAAATAGTGCAAAAATGAAATATCTGGCATTAGAAACAACCATCCTCTAATCTATATGGAATGAGACATTGAGAGGGAGGATTTCAGGGCTTATTTGGAGGGAGAGCTGTCAGTGTGCTGCTATTCTCATCACCTCCAAGGAAAAATGTAGAGGTGAGAGACTGGCTGGAGATCCTTTGTGTTTCAGCAAGGAAGAGTGTCCACTGGGCTTTGCCAGCAACATCACAGCAAAGAGGAGCCTGTCTTGCTGCAGGCCAAGTGAACCCCTAGAAAGTAGTAGGCCTGGTTCGGTTCAAAGGATATCCTGCCTAAGGTGACTATCTGGAAATACAGAGCAACCCTAACAGAGAAAACATTTAGGATGGACCAGTCAAGCTAGGGATGGGAAAGGAAGTCCTTGGTCAGGTAGAGGGCTAGCATGACTTGTCTTAGGAATTATAGTTTAAGGACCACAGAGAGAAGATCTCCAAAAATCCTGTGTATATGTAGATCCCAGGAGAGAAAAAGTCAACACCTAGAAGAAACCAACACAGACAAACAATTGTATCTGCTCTATAAAACTGCACCCTTCCCCCTAATTCCCTTTCCTCTTTGGCCTCATAAATTACAGAGCTGGGAAGGTAGGAAACTCTGACCTGAAGCAGATCTGAGCTTGGGGTTTGGAGGACGAAGCTAGAAAATGCTTCACTTTGAAAGTATATGGAATGCTAATTACTACATTGGATGTTGGCATTTTGACTTCTGAAATGAAACTCATGACTGAAAGGGACCAGAGAAATCTGTGGTACTTGGATTTCTAGAAACAAAGAAATCCAGGGATTGGGTATAGAAGAACAATGAGGGAAGAAAAATAAAAGACTTCTTGACTGTAGTATGTTCCTTAAACAAGACAGGTGTCTGTAAGCCAAAACTGCGTGTTCTCTATTTGCAGTCTCTGGGATAGAGAAAGATGGCTGGGGGTGGGGTACTATGGGTGAGCACTGCGTGGAGAAAGCATGATCAGTATTACTAAGTAATAAGAGATATAAAACTTTTTCTATAAACAGTCTGCATTCTGTTTTGTCTTTTCATTTCTTTTCATTATAGAATCCAAATGACCTTGTAAGGCCCTGACTACACATTTAGATGAGTTAACGAAACTGATGGTGCTAATGCTTTTAGACATGTAGATGGTAAAAGGTTACCTTGGCTTAGGAAATAGCCCCATAAAGACCATTAAACTTTCTTCAAATGATAATACATGACATTTTGATGACTCAGGAAATGATTTTGTGTGCTCCTCTGAAACCCGCTGCAATTGATTTTTTAAAATGTACATTTCTCAAGGATTTAACAAAATCACCAAATTAAGGAACATTATCGTTCTCTGATTACATAACTATTAAAGTGCCATCATCTGGAATTTGGAATTTTGTTCACATGCAAGGGGTGCCTGGGTGGTTCAGTTGGTTAAGCGTCTGCCTTCGGCTCAGGTCATGATCCCAGGGTCCTGGGATAAAGCCCTGAGTCAGGCTCCCTGCTCAGTGTGGAGCCTGCTTCTCCCTCTTCCTCTGCCCCTTCCCCTGCTTATGCTTTCTCTCTCTCCCTCGCTCTCAAATAAATAAATAAAATCTTAAAAAAAAAAAAAAAGGCATTGCAAAAGATAGTCCAGAAAATTCTCTTGCTGATTGAAAGTTTGTGTAAGTTAAGGGAGAATTTTTGCAATATATGACAAGGAATGCTTTGATTAATTGTTAAGGTTTTTGTTTTCTGAGTTCCTGGTAGTGGTCTTTTGTTTGGGGCTCTTGTAGCTGCTGCAATGATGAGGATGAGGTTAGCACAGAGTAGATGTTTTACACAATAAAATAAGTGTGGTTGCAAAGCCTGCTGGTCCTCTGCCCAGTTGCTGTCACCCTAATAGAACACATGGGCATTGCACTGTCTGACACTCATTCTGAGCCTGAAAATTGTTTGTGTAATTCCCACACAGTTAAGTTTGTGAGTAATAGAGGCAGCACTAATGATTTTTTGGCATGTGGATATCTCTTGTCACAGAATCTCTTTGAGGATCAGACTTCATTTAAAAATATATTGCACCAGATAAAAAATAAAATCCATTTAGCATTGTTTTGAAGCATAACAATAAGCAATAGTTTGTATCTCACAAAAGGATAGGAAAATTGATTTTCCTTGAGTGAAACTAATTCACAAGGTGAATATTTTTCTCTTGCTCGATGGTCAATTTTAAGATCATATAGACAAAGTTTCTAATCTATGTGATGGTTCTGTAACCCTAAACCATTTACATTAATAGGTTAGACAGTTAAACTCAGAATTCTAGGAAGTTTGAAATAATCTTGCAATTAGAAATTTTATGTGAGGTTTACATATGAAAGTCAAAGAGTAGACCCAGATCTTCATTTATCCATTCATCATCCCTCCATCCATTCACCCACAAAGTCACTCACTCAGTAAAATGTTCTGAACTTCTACCATGTGAAGAGCTTGATGCTTGCTTTTTAGGTGGATAAAAAGAATAATTATAAACCTTAAGAAGTGGGACACTTAAAAGTTAACAAGAGAGTTACACACAATTAACCACATAATTAGATATATTTATATGTTTGAACGTATGTTACATATTTACCTATGTAGACACATAAATACATATATGTGTATGTATGCCCACACTCATAATCACTGTGTACATACAACTTGGTGTCTGACTTTTTTGTCTTATTACATTTTATTAATTTTGAGTGACCAACTTTCTAGTCACCTTGTTTTTATTTCTGACTCCTTCAAGCAGCTCCCCTCCAGGATTTTTTCTAACCTACTGGGATCTCCAATATATTGTCCCTTTACACCGTCTCTCTCATTTCCCTTTGTTCCCCTCAGGTGCTCATATTCCCTCAACAAGCTTCAGAAACAATGGTCCATTACTATACCTCTTGCTTGTATGCTTATGAACTCCCTTGTTTCTGTCTGGTATACACGTGTAGGAAAATCCTAGTCTTGGTTAAAGCATGCTCTCAGATCATTTCATGCCTATACTCATGCAGCTGAATGTGTCTGGAGAAAACCACTGCTCTTCTTACTGCTTCACTGCTGACTGCTCTTACTTTAAATGCGTGACTAGGAACCTCAGTTGCACCCTGTTGTCCACAAACCCACTGCATTCCCTATAACAGTGAATGACTATTCAAGGCCTCCTGTCTCCTCAAGCCCCAGATGCTTCCTTTCCTCTTGCTTCCTGCTTCACCGAGCAGAGGGAGCACTGACAAGACCCATCCCCATCCATGTCTCAACCCCACGGGTCTCTCCATACTTTGCCTTCTCCTCTGTCACAGTGAATGAACGGTCAGTACTCGTAAGGCCACCTCCCTGCTTATATACTATGATGTGCCACGGAAGGATATCCCTCCTACAATTATGCCTGCTCTAGCTTGCATTTTACTTGTTTCTACGGTATAATTCTGATCAGCATATAAGCATATCATAATATTTCCAAGTTAGAAAAATAAAAAGACTTTTAACTATTGTCATCTTCCATGTAAGTCAAATTTCCCCTTATAGTTAAACTCCTCAAAAGAGTTGTCTACACATATTTTTTCTACGTGCTCTCCTTCCATTTGTTCTTGGGTCCAATAATAATTTTTTATATCTCCCTTTTCCAATGAAACTGTGAAAAAATCATCAGTGGCCTATCACCAGATCAACCGTTCACTTATCAGTCTCCAGATCTCTTCATCCATTAGCATATGTTACATTTGGTTTAATGTTCCTATTTGAAACACTTTCTTCACTGTTCCCAGAAAAACACTCTCTTGATGCTTTATCTACTTCATTGACTACTTTTCAGTTTTCTTTGCTGATTTCTCCTTACTTTCTAACAGTTGAATTATGGAGTACCCTGGGATTCAGTTCTCAGGTTAGTTGTGTTCTCTGTGTTTGCATGCCATTGATAAAATCCAGTGTCATGGTAGAATACTCTATAACCAATTAATGCCAAATTTATGTCCCCAAACCTGACCTCGTCAGACTTTAAAATCCATCTTCTATCCAATATCTCTTGTTTTTCAAACTTAACATTTCCAAAAGCAAATTTTACTCCCCACTTGTATCTCTCTATAAAACTGTCTCTTCCTATAGACTAAATAATCTAAGTCAACGGCAATTCCATTCTGTCATTTTCTCAGGCAAGAAGCTTTA
Organism: Ailurus styani; assembly: GCA_002007465.1. Classification (NCBI taxonomy): domain Eukaryota; kingdom Metazoa; phylum Chordata; class Mammalia; order Carnivora; family Ailuridae; genus Ailurus; species Ailurus styani. The sequence goes on along the minus strand of LNAC01000004.1, from coordinate 3,008,058 downwards.
GAGTCATCCTTGAATTTTTTTGCTCACAACCACATCTGATTCATGAGACAACCCATAACATCTACCTCAAAATAATACCTAAAGTGCAACCATCACTCACCACCCTAGTGGAGTTAATTTTCACTCTAATTAAACCTCCCTAGTCTGAGCCACTGTCATCTAGCCCAGGAATACTCTCACTGGCCATGCCTGCTCTCTCCTTGCTGCCAGTAATGCACCTCTGCCATTCTTCACAGTGTTGTAGTCTCCTTTAGAAAGGGAAGCCAGGTCATGTCACTTCTCTGTTTAAGAACTTTCATTGGCTCTTTATCTCAGAGTGAAATAAAAAATCCTTATTCTTTATGATTTGCCTCCTCCTCTGTCTTTAATTTCATGTCCTACTATTTTTTTCTTTCTCATCCAGCTCCATCTACACTGGTTTCCTTGCATCTCCAAATTTGAAGCATGCTAAGACCTTAGGTCCTTCATATCTGCCCTTTGTACTAATTGGTACACTCTAGCCACAGGCACACACATGGTATACTCTCTCACTTCCTTTAGGGCTCTACCAAATGTTACCTTCTTAGACAGGCTTTCTTACAACAGTGCCCCTGTTATCACTCTCTAACCTTTTACTGTATTTTAGTTTTACTAACTTACCATCAAGCATATTATTTATTTTCTTGATTGTCTATCCCCCATTAGAACACAAAATTCATGAAAACAAGCACTTTTATTTTTATTTTGATCATGCTCTTTTCCAGGGCCCAGATCATGCTGGCAACCTTGTTGACATCTACCATTTTTTGTTGACTGGATGAATGGATAGCATTTATACATTCAAGTTGCTGAATCATATAAAATTGTGTTATTACATAATTTCTGCGAGGGCTAGTTTCATTGCATACTTACAAGCATTGCATATTTTTTTAAATTTTTGGCAATTTAGTGATAAAGATACAATTAGATGTTTTTGATTACTTATATACTCCACCTTTCATTTTCACATCTTATGTATTGATAATTTTCAGACTTGATTTGGCATATTACAGTAGATATGTATTTATCAATATTTTATTTAACGGTGTGAAGTTAATATATAAATTATATGGATCAGCACAGTACAATATCTAAATGGAAAGAAAGCAAAAAACAAAACATCTTTTGGAATATCTGATCTGCCAAATTAGGTGGTTATTTGGACCTCTATTATATTATTTCTTTTTCATGCATTGCCTCTTAGATATCATTATCTGGTTTCTTTGTAATCAGTTATTTGTTTTTCCCTTGAGTGTGTATATCCAAAAAGATGAGGTTGTCAAGAAATCACTGTAGTGGATGAATGGATAAAGAAGATGTGGTATCTATCTATCTATCTATCTATCTATCTATCTATCTATCTATCTATCTATCTGGAATACTATGGAATACTATGCAGCCATCAAAAGAAATGAAATCTTGCCGTTTGCAATGATGTGGATGGAACTAGAGGGTATTATGTTAAGTGAAATAAGTCAATCAGAGAAAGACAGTTATCATATGATCTCTCTGATATGAGGAATTTGAGGGGTAGGGAGGAAAAAAATGGAACAAGATAGGATTGGGAAGGAGACAAACCATAAGAGACTCCTCATCTCACAAAACAAACTGAGGGTTACTGGGGGGTGGGACGGTAGTGATAGGGTGGCTGGGTTATGGACATTGGGGAGCATTTGTGCTATGGTGAGTGCAGTGAAATGTGTAAGACTGATGATTCACAGACCTGTACCCCTGGGGCAAAAAAAGAAAAAGAAAAGAAAAAAGAAAAGGAAAGAAAAGAAAAGAAAAGAAAAAAGAAACCACTGTAGTAGATTAAATTTTGGTAAATTAAGTTTTGACATAGGAAGAGATGGAGAGGTACTCCAATGCTGTAGTCATTATAACTGAACCATTAGGTTCATCATATTTTGATACTGACAGATTGTGAATGGTGAATTGCACCTTTCTTATTTATTAAAACTGATAAATGTTTTTTTATCAGTTAAACTATAAACAGTTCAAAAAACTGGTTTTTTTTAGCAATTTGTAGGAAAAAAATAAGGGTTGATAATAACTGAAACTACATACATTACTTAAACCCCAAATTATGTGTGTTCTATTTAACTTCTACTTTATTTGCTCAATATTGTAAGTCACTCTGATAAGATTTACTTATGATAAATGACAAATACAAATAGCGGTGTATTCAGATCTTGACATGTGAATTGAATAATTGATGTTTTTTCTGACATTAATTTAGGGAAACCCCTTTCAGCATGCTATTCATGAGCCTTTCTTTCTTTTTTTTTTAAGATTTTTTTTAAAGATTTTATTTATTTATTTCACAGAGGGAGAGAGATCACAAGGAGGCAGAGAGGCAGGCAGAGAGAGAGAGGGGGAAGCAGGCTCCCCGCTGAGCAGGGAGCCCGATGCGGGCCTCGATCCCAGGACCCCAAGATCATGACCTGAGCCGAAAGCAGAGGCATTAACCCACTGAGCCACCCAGGCGCCCTTAAGATTGTATTTATTTATTTGACAGCAAGAGCAGGAACATGAGCAGGGGGAGTGGGAGAGGGAAAGCAGGCTTCCTGCCAAGCAGGGAGCCTGATGTGGGGCTTGATCCCAGGACCCCAAGATCATGACCTATGCCGAAGGCAGACGCTTAATGACTGAGCCACCCAGGCGCCCCTTTTCATGTGCCTTTCTGATACAGAATCTTTTCATTATAAACTTTCTTAGGAACCTAGCTTCAAACAAAAGTTTTTGGTTTAATAATGACAGTTTTGAATAGCCTTACTTAGGTGTAATTTACATATCATAAATTCATACATTTTAAGTATACAATTCAATGATTTTTAAAGCAAATTTATAAGGGTATGCAGCCCTCACCATGATCCAGTTCTAAAACATTTCCATTGCTTCAAAAAATTTCCTTGGTTCAGTTTGGATTCATTCTCCACTCCCACCCACTCCCAGCCCCAGGCAAAGGTTGATTTGTTTTCTCTCTATAGATTTACCCTTTTTTTGAAATGTCATGTAAATGGAATCATGCAATATGTAGTCCTTAATATTTTTTGTAGTGGATATCAAAAGATCATTCTTTCTTATTGCTGAATAACATTTGATTTTATGGATATGCCACGTTTTGTTTATTCATTTACCAGTTGATGAACCAGTTTGGTTATCACAAATAATGCTGCCGTAACATCCATGTGCAAAACTTTGTGTGAACATGTGCGTGATTTTGCTTCTTTTGCAACTGTTAGATCTCATGTTAAGTCTATGTTTAATCCTTTAATAAACTCTAAACTTCCAAAGTGGCTATATGATTTTACATTCCCACCAGCAGTGTATAAGAGTTACAACTTCTCCACATTTTCACTAGCACCTGGTACGGCAGTCTTTTTGATTAGAATCATTCTGGTGGGAGTAATTGTATCTCATTGTGGTATTAATATGCATTTCTTTAATGACTGATGATGGTGAACATCTTTTCATGTGCTTATTAGTCATTTGTGTAGCTTCTTTGATAGAATGTCTATTTAAGTCTTTTTCCTATTTTTAAAATGGTTTAACTTCTTATTTAAAATTTTAAGAGTTCTTTATATATTCTGGTTGTAAGTCCTTTACCTGATACAAGACCTACAAATATTTTTTTTCTGCATTTAGTGCTTATCTTTTATTTTCTTAGTGGTGTCTTTTGAAGAGCAAGCTTCTAATTTTATGGAAGTCCAATTTATCATTTTAGTGTCATATCTAAGAAATATTTACCTGATATAAGGTCACAGGATAGTCTCATTTTCTACTAGAAGTTTTTGTAGTTTTATACTTCACATTTAGGTCTATCATCCTATTTAAGTAAATTTCTATATGTGGGTTGAAGTAAGGGTCTAACTTCATGTTTTTCATATGGGTAACCAAATGACCTGGCAACATTTATTGAAGAGCCCATCTGTTTCTAACTGGTACTTTTATTAAAAATAAATTGATAAAAATGTAAGGATTTATTTCTGGCCTTTCAGTTCTGTTCTCTTTATCTATGTCAATTTATACTAACTATCTTGATTACTGTAGCTTTAGAGTAAGTTCTAAATCACATAGTGTAAATCTTCCAAATTTGATCTTTTTTAAAAAAATTGTTTTGGGTATTCTATATTCTTTGTAATTCTATATCAATTTTAGAATTCGCTTTACATTTGTGACCAAAAAATCCCCGTAGGATTTTGATTGGAATATTATTAAATCTATAGGTCTATCCAAGGAATTGCCATGTTAACAATAAATACCAAGTCATCAGCCCATGAACATGGAAAGTCCATTAATTTTTATCTTCTTTAATTTCTCTCAGTAATATTTTTATAATTATCATTGTATAAGTCTTATACTCTTTGTATTAAATTTATTCCTGAGTATTTTGTTCTTTGTGATGATATTTTGAGTGGAAGTTGCTTTAAATTTTATTTCTAATTGTTAGTTGCTATTATAAGGAAATACAATTGAATGCTTACTAAATTTATGGTGTAATCATGTCACAGTACATGTAGGTCAAGTCATTATGCTGTACACCTTAAACTTACAAAGTATGTCAGTTATATATCAATACAACTGGGGAGAAAATAATTTATATTATAAAAGGTAGAACAACTAGAAATGGAAAGCAATAATAAAAAATAAATGAAACTTAAAAAAGAAATATAATTGAATTTTTTATATTGATCATATATCCCCCAAACTAGCTAAACTTATTACCTTCTGGCAGGCTTTTCTCTTAAAGATATTTTTAGAATTTTATACATACATGAGTAGGCTGTCCATAAAGGCAGTTTTACTTCCTTTCTGATTTATATGCCTGTACTTGCTAGATCCTGCACTATGATGATGAATAGGAATGATATGCAGATGTCCTTGCCTAGTTCTATTTTAGGTAGAGAGCCTTCACTGTTTTTCTTAAATGCCCTTTAAGTTAATGAAGTTCCTTCTTATCCTTTGTTGAATTTTTTAGTCATCAATATGTGTTAGATTTTGTGAAAATTTTTCTATATCTGTTGGGAATGATGATAAGCTTTTGTGTATTATTATGATATAGTGTATTAATTAATTTCTGTATTTTTAAACCAATCTTGCATTCCTAGAATAAGCCCAACTTGGGCATTATGTATAATCCTTTATATGTTGTTTGATTTGGTTTGTTGCTATTTTGTTAAGATTTTTTATTTTTTAATAAATATTCATGAAGGATATTATTTTATAATATTCTTTTCTTATGATGGTTTGCCTGAGTTTGATTTTAATGAAATGAATTGGGAAGGGTTTCTCTGGCCTCTATTTAATGAATTTGTGTAGATTTAGTATTATATCTTTTTACCAAAACAAAATTACAGAATTTACCAGGGAAGCCATCTGGGTGGGCCTGAGTTTTTCTTTTTCTTTTTTTAATTACTAGATTAATGACTAATTAATAATTATTGATTTTATATTTAATTGTTATTTAATTAAATACATTTAATTATGTTTAATTAATATACAATTAATAATTATTATATTTAACGATTAATTACTAAATGAGATTTTAAATTACTCATGTAATTTCTTATAGATCTTTTCAGAATTTCTATTTCTTCATTAGTCAGTTCTGGTTATTAATATATTCTTATGAATTTGCCAATTTTATCTATGTTGTCTAATTTTTGGCATAGAGTAGTTCAAAATATTCCTCTATAGTCTTTTAATTTCTGAAGTGTTGACAGTGATGTCCATGCTTTTATCATTTTATTGTTGATATTTTCAAAGAGTGAATTTTTGGTTTCATTGATGTTCTATATTTTTTGTGGTATCTGTATCACTGACATCTGAATCTTTAATATTTTCTTCCTTTGCTTGCTTAGGATATAGTTTGGTTTTTCTTTTCTAGGTTGTTAAAGTGGAAGTTTGGATTATTTATTTGAAATTTTTCTTTTTTTTCTAGTATAGGATTGAAAGCTATACATTTACTTTTAAACAATGGTTTAATGTGTTGTATTTTCATTTTTATTAAGTTCAAAATATGCCCTGATTCCTAGTGTAATTACATCTACCCATGAATTATTTAGAATATATTATTTTCTGTATTTGTGGATTTCTCAAATTTCTTTCTGTTGTTGACTTCTAATTTAATATAATCACGGTTGGTGGGAGACCATACTTTAATGACTCCAATCATTTTAAATTTATTGAGAATTCCGGGTTAACACATTGTCAGTTCTGGAGAATGTTATTTGTGCACTTGAAAAGAATGTGTATTCTGTTGTTGTCAGGTGGAATATTCTCTAAATGTCAGGTCTAATTTATTGATTATGTTATTCAAGTCTTCTATATTCCTGTATAACTTCTGTCCAGTTTATCAATCATTGGAAGTGCAATACAGAAATCTATAACTATAATTGCTTAATTTTCCATTTTACCTTTTAATTTGGTCATTTTTTGCTTCAAATATGTGGAAACTCTGTTAGGTATACATTTATAATAGTTATAGCTTCCAGATGTATCGACCCTTTTATCATCATGGTTGTTCCTCTTTATCATTACATTTATTGTCTCAAAGTTTATTTTGTATGATATTAATATAGTCACTTCAGCTCTTTTCTGATTATATGGCTTATCTTTTCACATCTTTTCATTTTCAAACTATTTGTATCTTTGTATCTAAAGTACATAAAGCATATGGTTGGATCTTGCCTTTTTGTTCAGTCCGACAATTTCTAGCTTTTGATTGTAGTGTTTAATCAAATCCATCTAATGTAATTATTGATATGGTCAGATTTATGTATGTCCTTTTCCTATTTGTTTTCTGTATGTCATATGTCATATGCCTTCTGCCCTCTATACTCTGCTCCAAATCAAGTCACCACTTCCAGCAATGAAGTTCCTGGTTTTCAAGGCCAGATTTACTATGGTAAAACTACCATGTTGACATAGCTGGGTGGTGGATGGGGGTAGTTCCAGGTCAGAATGCCATAGGTTTCCATTTTTCACTGATATTCAGTAGTTTTTGATGAATATATGCTTTTCAATTTGTAGTTTGCCTTCAGTTGATGTCTGGAGCCCTGAGAGTGTTTCTCACAGTTTTTGTTTTGGTTGTAGTGCAGTTTTTTGATAGAGGATATTGTTTTAAGTTTTTATTTTAGTTTCAGTTAGATAGCATAGATTCTTGTATTATTTTCAGTTATACAGTATAGTGATTCAGCAATTCCATACAGCACCCAATTCAATCATAAATGCACTCCTTAATCCCCATCATCTATTTAGCCCCTCTCCCCTTCCACCTCCCCTCTGGTAACCATCAGTTTGTTCTCTATAGCTAGAAGTTTCTTGGTTTGGGGCACCTGGGTGGCTCAGTGGGTTAAAGCCTCTGCCTTTGTTTGGCTCAGGTCATGATCTCAGGGTCCTGGGATCGAGCCCCATGTTGAGCCCCATGTTGAGCCCCATGTTGAGCCCCGTGTCGGGCTCCCTGCTCAGTGGGGAGCCTGCTTCCTCCTACCTTTCTGCCTACTTGTAATATCTCTCTCTGTCAAATAAATAAATAAAATCTTTTTTTAAAGAAGAAGTTTTTGGTTTAACACTTTCTCTCTTTTTTTTCCTTTTGCTGTTGGTTCTGTTTCTTAAAGTCCACATATAAGTGAAGTCATATGATATTTGTCTTCTTCTGACTGTCTTATTTCTCTTAGCACTATACTCTGACTCCAACCATGTTGTTGCAAATGGCAAGATTTCATTCCTTTTTTATGGCTGAGTAATATTCATATATATTAATACTCATATATATTACAATATTTGTATATATGATAATATTCAAATAGATATATCATCTCTTTATTCATCCATCAATGGAGACTTGGGCTGCTTCAATATCTTGAATGTTGTAAATAATGCTGCCATAAACATAGGGGTGCATATATCCCTTTGAGTTAGTGTTTTTGTAGTTTTTTGGGTAAATACCCAGTAGTGTGATTATTGGATCATAAGGTAGTTCTATTTTTAACTTTTTGAGGAAACTCCATATTGTTTTCCACAGTGGCTGCACCATGTGAAGAATATTTTTAATTTTTTTACTCCTCCATTGCCAGAAGTCCTCAACATTTTGGATTTGATGAAACATTTTGATGAAACATTTGAGTTGAAACTTTTTTCCAACAAATGAAAATGGTAACTTAAAAAACCTATGTTTATGCTCTTTTTCTCTTACACTTATATTAGATTGCTAAAATTGAGATCACGTTCTTTGGAACTAAAAGCTCTCCTCAATACTGATCTATTGTTTGATATTACAGCAGTCTAAAGAGCAGATAATGACCTAAAGTTATATAAATTTATAAAGTCTAAGGTTTTTTTTAATCTATACTTTTAGCTGTCTACAGTAATTAGTAGAGTGACTTTATTTTGTACTTAATTTGTTGGTTTTGTCAGACTGTAAGTTGTAGTTAAAGTGTAGTTAGAGTGTTAACAAGAAAATGTAGTAACTGTGTAAATTCCACTTTCTTATGAATATGTAGTGAAGGCAAGCAAAAGATAGAGACTAATTCTTAGATTTTAGGGGTCCTCAGGAAAGAGAGATCCTACATTTCCAGTTCCGTAGCTGAGATAGGAATGCCTAATATGAACGCCTATTTGCTTAAATACCTCCATCCTGATGGAGTCCATTTTGTTTTGATATCTCTAGTATTTGACTCTCAAACCTAAAATGAGCTAGGTAAAAAAGGAACCTTCTAAATGCTGAAGAGGCAAAAAGAAATAAAAAGAAAGAATGAATGAAAAGAAAAAGAAAAGAAACACCTTCCAAATGCTGAAAATATTTCATTCTAACTATAGAAAAAGGAAAGAATTTTCACTAATTCAAAATGGTTAAAAGCTGATTTGATCATCATGGAGAAACACAGAGGAATTTATGGTGTGGAAATTTTCATCCTTCTGAAGGGGTTGACTCAGAGCAAGCACCACAGATTGTGGGAATAGCTGGTGACTGAGAGGGATCCTGGAATGCAGGAAATGTGAGTATGTGGAAGAAGTCACAGAAAAGCACTCACATTGCTTATTAGTCCAATCCCTTCTCTATTCGTTTAGATCTTGCCCATGCAGAACAAGTAGCACATGGCCCCAGTGTGTGCTCTGGTAAGTGAGGGTGGATCAGAATGAAAAAGTCTCATACTACTGGTAGGAGGCATCCATTTGGTGGGAAAGAGGATTGACTTTAGGATCAGATGGACCTGGGTATGAATCATGCTTCCTTTTGGTAGATCTGAGTGACCAAAAGACAGTTTATCCCTGGTCTTGGTTTCCTCATCTATTAAGTGAGGTTAATGATAACAATGGTTTTTACAAGCAATAAATAAAGCATATGACAAGTACTAAAAACAATACTTTGACAATTACTGGACATTTGATAAATGGTAGTTATATTTACTTATCAAGTTAATTCAATAGATACTTACTGAGTACCTAGTATATGCCAGATCCTGTACTAGATGCTGAGAATATAAACAATAACACACCAGAAAAAAAAAAAACATTTAAAGCAGTAAACACACAAATTTTGGCTTTCATGGATCTGATATTCTAGTGGAAAAATTCTAGATGGGATAGATGTACATATATGTATAAACATATGAGAGGCCATATAATTATTGTTTGTTCATTATTATAATTTTAGTAATAAAGTGGCATATATTTCTTGAGGTCTAAACAAAAAATTTTTTTCTATTATTGTCTCTGATGATATTATTAAACACTTCTGTTTCACATAAGGTAGTGGCCCCTTCACCAAATATTTCAAATATTTCATTTCAAAACTTCTCACTTTGGTGATTAAATTAATATTTTTTGTTAATTTTAGATGTGATCCTATGTCTTTAAAATTATCAGCCTTATATTCAATTTGAAACTCTTTTCATCCCTCCCTCAACTCCAAGTGCAAAAGTTAGAAGGAATGACTTTCTCTAAGCAACTGCTCACCCCATTTTCTTTCCTGGCATCAGATGCTCTGGTCTTGAACCTTTGGGAAAGGACAGGACAAGCAAAGTGTCCCCAAGTTACTGCAAAGTACAGGTGATGGCTGTAGCAGGGAAGGAAAGGACGTCATATCCTCTCCATGAATACAGCCTTCCCTAAAAAGTGACCTCCTTCTTCCCATCAACCATCTTTTTATATTAGGAGATATGCGCATGCATGAGTATTTCTGGTTCTGCTAACTGGCTCTTTTTCAGGAAGCCCTACATGGAAGTGGCCATCTCTAACAGGTCTTATGCTTTTGCTCATGGCTGTGGACTTGAATCACCATGTGCTGCTTCCAGCACCTGGTTCCATTCCATCTTATGTGTTAAGTAGAATGAGTATTGCTTGACCACACACACATAGATTTTTGCCATTGTTGGTGGGGGAGGCGGATGTGATATTTGATTCTCTTTAGGGGAAAATTATTAGTTTTTTGATAAACTTTTCTTTGCCTTAGCTGCCATACATTTAAATGTTATTGACAGTCAAGCTAGTAAAGGTCTCTTGTTTTCTGGTTATTATTCTTCTGCATGTTGGTGCTGAATGTTTAATTGCAACAGTTCCTTGTAACTGAGAGGGAAAAATAATTTATACCATGATTTTTTAAAAAAGATTTTATTTATTTATCTGACAGAGAGATAGATAGCACAAGTAGGCAGAGCAGCAGGCAGAGGGAGAGGGAGAAGCAGGCTCTCTGCTGAGCAGAGAGTGCAATGTGGGGCTCGATCCCAGGATCTTGGGATCATGACCAGAGCCGAAGGCAGCCATTTAACTAACTGAGTCACCCAGGCACCCATACCATGATTTTTAAGAAGTTATATTCTCTGCATGAAACAGATGTTTAGCCAGTTTACCAATGACAATAGGACAATTCTATTTAGACAACACTGCTAATTTTCTATAGAAGGTTACATTGCCTTTCTTCCCTATGTATATAAAAGAATCAAAGGACTTCTGTGATAAAAGCCTGTTAAAAGCACCTCTGATAAATAAGTACAAACAAGAAATAGTGAGGTAAAATGTTATATATATATCACAACAGTTAATATTTCTTGCACACATGATTTATATTTTATTATGTGTGCAATGAATATTTATTAAAAATCTAAAGTATACTAAAAACTGAAATGTAACATATATTTTCTTTTGTTTGTACTCTTTTTAGTCTTTAATATTGTGCCAGTCTGCACATTAAAACAGTTTCATTCTTCGAGACTAGGTCTAAATCAGTCATGTGTCCTAAGTTTGCCTGCCTTCCTGCCTTCCTGCCTTCCTGCCTTCCTGCCTTCCTTCCATCCTTCCATCCTTCTTTCCCTGTTATTACTTTTTTGAAAAAAAGGGTAAAATTACATCTGCAAACTTAATACTAATGATTCTGTCAATTAGAGGTTGAATTAGAGCTTTCAACATTTCAATATAACTTGTAAAGCCCAAATTTATCGAAGAATTGTTATGATTGTTAGCGTGGTAAGCTGTCAACATAACTATCTTTTGGATGAACATTCAAGTGGGAGTAAATGTAAAGACAGGAATATTGCTTTCATGTATCCTTAAGATTGCCTACAACTGCTGGATTTTATAAAAATGAAGTTTACTTTTTATGCTTTGAGATTGTTTAAGAAAATTCTAACACTTCCAATATAGACTACCCTATAAACATGATCTAAAAGGATTATCCTTTACTAGAATTAACATTGACATCTTTTTGAGTTTGAAGTATTTAAGGTTTTCATTTTTTATCCTCATTTCTAACTAAATGGGATCAGTAGGAAGAAATATATATGTGTGGATTCAGTAACTGCAAGTTAAAGGAAGTATCATCAATCAAATCCACTGTGTTTTAGAATAAGACCGTAGATATTCTCTATTACAAAATAATACAACAGGAAAGGAGTCATTTATCAGATATTGTAACACTGTAATTTTAGTTTGAACAACAAAATGTGGTAGTCAAGTTGGCAAAGGCCAGGCCAGGGCCCAGTAACTTTTGAAAAGTGGTAACCTACATTCATGACCCCTTTATTTCTTATATGAGGAGAGATGTGACGTGTTCACTGTATTAGCCTCCAAGTGGGAACCAAGACATGAGAAGTTAAATAGGAAAAGGCCAACTTTTCCAAACTAAGAAAAGGCCAAGGAATTGCACAAATTTGTCCAAGCAGTGGGTCAAAGGCACTAGCAATTATATCCAGACATAATAAGTCTAGGTACCATATTTGGACCTGTGTTGTGATTTTCTCATTTTAACTTGGTTTTGACAGAAAGGGATTTGCAGAGATAAATAACTTGGCGGAATAACAGGACACATAAAGAACGCCCCTGAAATGGGAGTTGTATACCTGTGGTATGCACGTAAACTTTCTCTTTCTCATCACATATCAGATATTATTAATGTGTCATAGCACCCTTTCCCACTGAGGCTGGACATGATCCACACAGTGCTCCAGGCATCCACTGCCAATCTGTCATAATTAGAAAGAACTTACTTTTTTGTGAAACAAGAGTAATCAACACAGTGCTTGACTCTTTTATTTCATAAATGAATTGAACAAGATCATCAGAATTTATAAAATTCCATTGATGTTTTGTGAATTGTAGCAAGTACAAATTAACAAAGAAATTTCTCTTTAGAGTTGTCTGTTTATATTCAGACTTCTAGTCAAAAGAAATAGAAATTTAGTAATACATCATTTTTATGCTTCAACTTATATTAGTTTGAGCAGCTTCTTTTTGAGATTAATTTCAACCGTGCCTGCAGACCTTCTTCAGGTTTCCACCATGTTGAAGGGCAGCTGTCCTTTGTCATGGCAAGAATATGAGTCAGGCTCCACGGCTTCTGCAACAAGAGAAGAGAGACCCTCCAGTTCTCCACAAAGGACACATGCATTGCCTGAATGATTTTTTTGTGACTGGAGTTTGAATTATGCCATATAGCTTCTGTCAAAAGCATGTAAGGGCTTTGGATTTCCAAGTCTCGAATAAGTCTTTACTCAGTTTACAGTAAATATGCAAGCTTGGGCTTTATTTGACTTTGATTTTCTTATCTGTAAAATGGACATTACTATAATAGTGCTCTCTACTTCTATGAATAGTTTTATGAAATGAAACTACATAAGTGAAAATGCTCATAAAGTTTTAAACAAGTGTCTGTTAATGTTCAGCCCTGTGCACTGTCTTATAAAACACAGCAATTACCAAATGGGGAGGCAGGTTGATGTGGGGGTTGAAAGAATTGTCTTTGAAATGAAAAACATCGGGGTTCATATCTTAATTTCACTGTTTACTGTGACTCAAAGTACATCTCTTGACCCCTCTGAGCCTCATTTTCTTCAACTGTCTGGAGGAAAATGGATTTTATGAGAATTAAATTGTCACATATTTAAAGCAGCTGGCACTGTAGTCAATGCCCAGAAGTCAATTAATGACAGGTATTATAATCAATACTAGTTGACATAATAAAAGTTATAATCAGAGAAATGCTAACCACTCTATGTTTTTTATCTATAATCCTCTACATTTTTATCTTCAATCCTCAGCATGTGTCAGATTGTCAGAAAGCTACACATAGAATTATTTTGAAGTATCCTGCAGTGCAATTACTACTATAGAACCTCAACATTCCATGATTGGGTTTTTATTGATGTTCTTTTAAAGCGATGGGAATAGATGTATGCCTTTGAATTATTATGCTGTTTATTTTGCTGTCCTTATACAATAACCCATGTGACAAATTCCTGACAGAATTTAAATATGTGTCTCCTTTTATGAGATGAAATGAGTTGTGTATAATGCATAATATCTCCCTCTTTACCTCAGCTGGAACCTTAGAGCTATGTTTTGTTCACAAAGCTTTAGTCATATCAAGAATTGAAATTTCCCTATGTAATTACTACTTCTTGATCACTTTTATTATTGACATTTTCATTTTCATGTTAAAATATTTTGGTTCTATATCTTCATTCTTTTGGTAAATTGGCCCAAGTCTCTTTTGAAATAATTAGATCACTGAAAATTAGAAAAATATAAGCTATTCAATTCTGATGTTTGATTTCACCTTTGCTCTCTTACAATATTCTGAATTAATTTTATTAAATCAAGGTTAATTTTGAAAGTCAATTAAATAAGATGCCCCCAGTCAGCACAGCAATGTGCTGTATATTAATCAAAATAATGTGTGCCTCATGAATTCAGCCTTAAAATGGGTAACACTAACTGTAACAAGTTATGCTAATTAATAGTTCATCAACCTATAGGTATAGAACTTACACATTTATTGTCCAATATTTTGCCTTTAAAAGAAAAATCTGTGGGACACCTGGGTGGCTCAGTCATTTAAGCACCTGCCTTTGGCTCAAGTCATGATCCCAGGGTCCTGAGATCGAGTCCAGCATCTGGCTCCTTGCCCAGGGGGAGGCTGCTTCTCCCTCTGCCTGCTGCTCCCCTGCTTGTGCTCTTTCTCTGAAAAATAAATAAATAAAATCTTAAAAAATAAGACAATATTAGAATAACCCTTTCTTTTAAGCTCATGGATGAAATTTAACTTTTACTGTGTTCTTTTGATGACAAAATAAGAAAATTGGTTCTTTTCTCCTGCAACTTTAAATGCACCAAGAGGTAGAGCATCCTACCTCTTCAGTACTTTTACATATTATCTGAAGGGTAATACTGAATTAACAGAAATATTATTATATGACATTTTAGGAAGCAAATACTTAAGGATAAAAGAAAAGCCCTACTTCCGTTCATAATGCTCTTTTCTAAATATATAGTCAGAGGAAGCTCATAAAACACTTTTAGCAAGTTAAATAAAATGGAATTGTACCTTAACTTCATTAAAGGGAGTTGAGAAAAAGATCTAGTGTGTTTGAAAAGCATTTTGTGGTACTCGTATAATGATGAAAGAAAGACTGAAGAGCCAGCATTTTTTTTCTAAATGATGTAAAATAATTTCAGTCACAAAAAAATCTAGCTTTCCTAGGATGTGTTGGTTATACAAAATGCCAAAGTAATAATGGAAATGATAAGACAATATAGTCTGCCCCAATTTCTAGCCCTTTGGAGTTGCTTGGATTACAAATCCTATCTCAGTTTACACATTCCTTCTCTTCAATGAGATGCTCTTTATAAAACATCAGGCCTGTTTGGGGTGGGATGGGGCAGAAGGGTAAAGAATCATTTAGTGTTAGTTATCCTACTCAGTCTTTTCTTGATCATTGGTACTAATCAATACTCTGCCCCCTCATGGCCTCCATTTGCCTTCGTTGCTGCTGATCTTGTTCTTTTTTCTGGGGTCTCATCTTGACATTGCTAATGTCTAAGTCATCCCATTCCTGGAAACTATTGTCATGCATATTGAAGTAGGAAAAAGTTCTATCTTTTCACTTGGCTTCATTTTTTTGTTTAAAGATTTCATTTTTAAGTAATCTCTTCATCCAATGTGGGGTTTGAACTCACAACCCCAAGAACAAGAGTCTCATGCTCTACTGACTGAGCCAGCCAGGCACCCATCTTTTGGCTTCTTAGAGTCAAAACTTTCAGTTTCCTTTTTAAGAAGTTATAGACAAGTCCTTGAGGCTGGAGAAGAAGCCAACCAAGGGCAATCACATAGAACTACTTTTAAAAGTGTTGTTCCAAGAGTACCCCAGAATGATGTCCAGGAAGAATGACTTTTTTCTATCAGAGATTGTTTATTTCCAGTTGGACATAGGAGAAATTACGGAGGTATTTATCTTCCCCTCTTTGAGGGAGTCTTTATTTCTGATTGCTTGAACGCGGTTGTCCACATCACTGCCTTTTATTTTTCTCTTGGAATTCCATGTTGTCTTCATGTATAGAAGATATGAGAGCATCACTTTAGGCAATTCCTGGTCCCCTTCTTTCATTTTTTTTTAAACCATAAGCAAACCAAGGAATCTCATTATGGTATATGTATATGGACTTATTCTCATATTCTATAATTTCCTTTTTCTATCTTATTGAGGAAAAGTGCTAACTTTATACATCCTTTCTATGTCACCAAGAAAACTAACCTAACTAAGCAACTACTTTGAGCTTCATAATAATCTCATTGGATTTTCATAAGATCCTTGAAAAGAGGTATGCACATTTTACAGGTAAAAAGGCCAGTATTTAGGGTTAGGTTGCTTGCTTAAGATCACATGGCTAATTATGAATGGAATCAAAATTCAAATCTAGTGCATTTTGTTGGACCCCAAACTCTGTGCTCTACCACATCTAGAGCAACATTTGGCTTCTTCAGCATATTTACTCCTAAATCCTTTAGAGAATTGAATAGCTTACTTTGCTGTGCACATTATGTGAACTCCTATTGGTCCTTTCCTTTGATAGAAATACTTACAAAGACATTTTTTCCCATTCAGAAAAGAGTCTATCCTAACAAAAAAGAACGAATAAAATTTTCATGATAGTAAAATACCTAGACCCAAGTAAATATATATCTATATGCCTATTTATCACTTTACACACAATAAGTACACAATATAAATGCATTAATCAATTGCTTGTATTGAGGAAGCTTATAGATCTGGGTACTAAAGGTAGGCTTTTATATTAAAGAAGTCTTTCTCAGTTCTTAAATAGATTTTAGGATATGGAAGTTTGGGAAGAAGAGTGTCTCATGAAACTCTTTTTGTAATCACATTCCTGAGCCATGGACTTTCTTATTGATATTCACTGAAGAGTTGGAACACTGAACAGTGTGATAATTTCTTTCCTGTTAAAAAAAACTCACCAAAAAAAGTGTTCTTAAAAAAGAAGCAAATGGCAACCTAAAAAATTCTTTTCTGAGAGTACAGTACAACCTAGTAGGAAGCAGTACATAACACCTTAATATGTATGAAGAATTAGGTTGGCATATCTTGGGGAAAAAAACACTTTGGAGACTTTTACTTTACCTTCCATTCTATACTCAAAGGCTGGTCTCATTTTAGCCCAGATTTGAAAAGTCATGATTCAGATTAAAGGGAGCTTTTTGTTTTGTTTTATTTCAATTGGGCTTCCTGTGATAACAGCCAATAATTGTATTGTGGAATTAAAAGAGTTCTGGGGACTTCTAATGGTTGGGGGAGTAGATGAGGTCATTTCTGTAGGCTTAGGGAAAATTTCTTGCTCTTGTTTTTTCATCTGCCTGACATGTATTACCTTTGTAGCACGTTATCTCTTTTATTCAATGAAGAATTATTGAAACGTATGTCTTCATTATAATTTTTATAATTGTTCAAAACCACATGACTATGGATTACAGCTGGTGGTTTTAGAGAATATTTTTGCTCTGAATCTAAATGTATTGGTCTGTAAAGCAAGTTGATTTCCATGAAACCACTTAGAAACTTTAGTTCACTAAATTGTGAGGATTGTCATTTGCCTACTTTCTGTTTTTTAGATAAGTGTATATAATTTTAACTGAAATGTTATTCCACCTACATGCAGCACTCAAGAACAAAAATCACTTAGAAATCAGACAAGGTAATTCATGAAAAACAAATTGCTGTATCAAAATAGTCATAGTATCTCTGTAAAAATGTGAAGTCAAATGTCATCTCCCACTGGAGTGAGCCTAATATGCCATGTACAAAACCTTTTATTCTAAGTGCTTTATAACACAATAGAGACTCTCTTCACTCCGTGAATATATCCATTTATATTTCCTACTTTCAGTTCTGTGGACAGTGTGTACTGTCTCTTGCAGCTACCCTCCCTTCACTAAGCTGACTCTGCATCCTTAAGTCTCACTTAACATGAATCCAACTCTAAAGGCTTTCTGGACTGCAAAGCTGGGTTCAGAGCACCTCCATTGTGGCTTCTACAGCACGGTGTATTTACTGAGATCACAGCACTTATCATGTCTTTATTGAAATTTCTTATTTTTCTCTTTCACTAAACTCTAAAGTTCCCCAAAAGAAGGACTATCTTCCTGTTAATTGTTAAATAGCTATTCCTATAATAACCCCTGACAGTAACTGTTCAATTAATATTTGGAGAATTGAATTGAACTGAATATTGAAAATTTCATATTGAGAAAATTACTACCATGACACAGTCCTCATATTCAGAATCTTTGAAAAAAAAAAGGTGTAAGTGGGTGAGGTCTGGGAAGGGTCTTGCAAGACCCATTTAAATTGTATAGAGAATGATGGGAGGTACGTGCATTTTTATTCCTGGTATGTGTAAATGGCACTTCTTCGTGGAGAAGAGAGGACATGATGAGGACCTGTGACACAATATAATGGTGTTTGCCTTAGTATCGACTTTTTCCTCTCTTGTTTTGTTTACCTATAATAATATCCTTCAATTTTAAGTGTATACTTTGTTTGTAATTGTCTTCAATGATGAAATCACCATGACATCAAGATGTACAATAGTTCTCTCAACTTAAAAAACTTCCTTGTGTCTGGTTGTACTTGAACAAGGCCAACAGACCTGTTCTCTCTCTGCTTCTGGCCACAGGCAAAATCAGATCTGCTTTCTGTCCTTATAGTTTTGCATTTTCTAGAACCTTATATAAATGGAATTATGCAGTACATAGTCTCCTGGTTTGACTTATTTTACTTAGCAAATGTTTTAAAATTCATCCATATTGTTGTGTGTATTCATATTTGATTCTTTTTTATTGCTGTGTATATGTCATGATTGGTTATAATAAACTTTTCTTATCCATCCATAAGTTGATAGACATTTGGATTGCTTCCACATTTTAGCTATTATGAATAATAGCTAACCCTCTATGACATTTACGTACAGCTTGTATGTGGACACATCTTTGTTTTCTTTGAGTAAAAACCTAGGAGTAAAATTACTAGGTCACATGGTTAATATTTATTCAACTTTATAAGATACTGACATATAGCTTTCCAAAGTGGCTGTATTATTTTGTATTTCTACCAGTAATATATGAGAGTTCTACTTGCTCCAGATTTTTGTTATACTTGTTATTTTCAATCTTTTTAATTTTAACCATTCTGGTGGGTATGTAGTAGTATCACATTGTGGGTTTAATTTATGCTTTCTTAATGACTAGTGATCATCCCGAATCTTTTCATATTCTTATTAGCCATTCATATGTTTTCTTTTGTGACATGCCTATTTAAATATTTTGTCCAATTTTTGATTTTTTTATTATTACTGAATTATAAGAATTCTTTATGTAGTCTGGACACAAGCCCTTAGTTGGATATGTGGATTGCAGAACAAATTTTTTTGTAGTTGGGGCTAGCTTTTTGTTTTATTAACTGTCTTTTAAAGAACAGAAGTTTTTGATC
Source organism: Ailurus styani (assembly GCA_002007465.1). Lineage (NCBI taxonomy): Eukaryota > Metazoa > Chordata > Mammalia > Carnivora > Ailuridae > Ailurus > Ailurus styani. The sequence goes on along the minus strand of LNAC01000004.1, from coordinate 2,988,760 downwards.
TTGATGAAATCTATTCTACCAATTGTTTTCTTTTACAGTTTATGCTTTGGGACTCACCCAATATCACAAAAATTTTCTCTTATTTTTTAAATAGAGGTTTAATAGTTTTATCTCTTATATTTAGGAACAATTACCCAGAGCTGACTTTCTTATGTGTGATGTGAGGTAATGGTTGGTATTAATTTTTTCCCCATATACTCAGTCTCTCCATCACCCTTTCTTGAAAAGACTGCATTTTCTTATTAAATTATCTTGGCAACTTTGCCAATATCAAATGAAGTATGAGTTTGTCTCTGAAGTTTCTATTCTGTGTCATTGACCTATATATTTATCCTTATGCCAATATTTCACTGTCCTGATTATTACAGCTTTATATTAAAATTTGAAAGCAGATAGTCTAAATACTACAATTTTATTCTCTTTTTTTCAAGATTGCTTTAGCTATTCTAGTCATTCAAGTTTTTATATAAATGTTTAATTTATATTTTTAATTTGCTTTAAAAATCCCAGTTAGGATTATGATTAGGACTTCATTAAATCTAGAGATTAATTTGGAGAAAATTGGCATCTTAACAATTTTGAGAAGAATGGTGTATCTTTCCATTTATTTAGGTCTAGTTTAATTTCTTTCAGTAATATTTTGTAATTTTTAGTGTAAAATCTTAAAATTCTTTTCATTAAAATTTTTTCTTATATATTTTTATGGTTTTGTGAATGCAGCTTTTTCTATTTCATTTCACATTTTTATTCCTAAAAAATTGAATTACACTTGTTTTTCTAATAGTGGCCTTAGTTATTGCAAACCTGAATTCACTTATTAGTTTTCATAACTTTCTTATGAATTTCTTGGGATTTTTCTAGGTATACTATCGTGTTGTCTGTAATAAAAACATTTTTACTTCTTATACTTTTAATTTTTTTCTTACTTTATTATACTGGTTTGGATTTAAAGTACAAAGTTAAATAAATTAGTGAGAGCACAAATCCTTTTCCCTGATCTTATCTAGGAGCATTTAGCTTTTTATTACTGAGTCTGATGGTAGCTGGAGTTTTTTATAGGAACTCTTGATTATGCTAAGGACATTCCTTTTTAGTTCTAGTTTTCTGGGAGCTGTTAATCATGGAGTGGTGGTCAGTTTTATTAAATGCTTTCACTGTATGTACTAAAATAATTATATGCTTTTCTCCCTTTATTAAATTAAATGATGAATTATGTTGACTGGTTTTTGGATATTAAATCAACCTTGCATTCCTGGGATAAACACCTTTTGGTTATTACATATTATCTTTTTTACATAATGCTCAATTTGATTTGATAATATTTTAAAGTAATTTTTGTGTGTATGTTCATCAGAGATATTAGTCTATAGTTCTTTTTTCTTATAGTATCTTTGCCTGGTTTGGGAACTAAGGTAATTTTGGCTTAATAAAATAAATTGGGAAGTTTTTTCTCTAAAATAGTTTGTGAAGGTTAGCTACTATTTTTTCCTTAAATGTTTGGTAGAATTCACCATTAAAGTCATCTGGATCCAGAGTCATCTTTTGGGGCAGGTTTTTTTGTTTTTGTTTTTGTTTTTTATTACATATAGTGTAATATGTAATATGTTATATTGCCCCAGGGGTACAGGTCTGTGAATCATCAGTCTTATACATTTCACAGCACTCACCATACCACAAACCCTCCCCAATGTCTATCACCCAGCCACCCTATCCCTATCCTCCCACACCCGAGTAACCCTCAGTTTGTTTCGTGAGATTAAGAGTCTCTTATTTTTTGTCTCCTTCCCGATCCCATCTTGTTTCCTTTTTTCCCTCTCTACCCCTCACGACTCCCCGCCCTGCCCCTCAAGTTCATTATATCAGAGAGATCATATGATAATTTCCTTTCTCTGATTGACTTATTTCACTTAGCATAATACCCTTGCAAACGGCAAGATTTCATTTCTTTTGATGGCTGCATAGTATTCCATTATATATATATACCACATCTTCTTTACTGTTCATCTGTTGATGGATGTCTAGGTTTTTTCCATAGTCTGGCTATTGTGGACATCGCTGCTATAAACATTCAGGTACACATGCACCTCTGGATCACTACATTTGTATCTTTAGGGTAAATACCCAGTAGTGCAATTGCTGGGTTGTAGGGTAGCTCTATTTTCAACTTTTTGAGGAACCGCCATACTCTTTTCCAGGGTGGCTGCACCAGCTTGCATTCCCACCAACAGTGTAGGAGGGTTCTTGGGGCAGGTTTTTATTTACAAATTCAGCTTATTAATTAATATTGGCTGTGCAATTTCATCTTTTTTTTTTTAAGGAACTTCCTTCTTTCATTTAGGTTGCCAAATTTATGGGCACAAAGTTGTTCACAGTATCCCTCTTATTATTTTGCAATGCCCCCATTATCTTTTAATATTCATAGAATCTGTAGTGAGATCCTCCCTTTCATCCTTGATATTGGTAACTTTCCTACTATCCTCCCTCCATCCTTCATTTTTCCTTCTTCCCTTTATTTTCCTTCACCTCTATCCCTCATGAGATAGGAGGTATGCACATGGTTTAATCTCAAGCTGCCCTTTTAGCCTGGCGAGCCTAACAGCTCAATAGACAAATCCTGAGAACTTTTTTTCTTTTGTCCCTTCTGGCCAGCACAGAGTTAGGTTGTTTTAAGGGTTCTAGTCACCAGAATCATGGTTCAAGAATAAGGATTCCCATGAGCAGGAAGAAGAAACTAGTTAGGAGGAAGGAGAAAGCTATCAAACCTGGGGATCTACAATATGGAAATAGTGGCAAGATCAGCTTCTTGCTTCTAAAGAATTTTGCAGATCCATGGTAGGGCTGCTGAGACCTGTGCATAGGAGGCCCTATGTGAAAACCTTTGTCTAATTGTGTCTCCACCTTTTTTCTTTCTCCAATTCCATTTTGAAGTTAGATTTACAACTCTGAATAAATAATAAATAAATCACAGTATGTAAATTGATTACATAACAAAGTTAAATTTAAAAGTTAATTGATTTATAACTCATAAATTGAGTTTATGACCAAAGATTTTACCTCCTGTACCATGAACCAATTGTGTGTACTTTTCAGATGCTTTATTCAAGAACTGCTTCCTGAAAAATGGAGTGATAAATATGAATAATACTTACCTCTTCCTCAAAAATATTCAATGACTTCCTACTGTTTAATAAAACAAAGTACATAACTGTCTAACATTTTAAGCCTTCTTCTTTTTCATTTTTCCAAGTTTCCAACTTCCCATTTTGTTGTATTTTCATCGTCACCTCTCATACCAATCCAGATGGTCCACTGATTATTTTACCAACACACCTGTTAGATTCCCACTTTTGTGGTTTCACTGATATAGGGCTGATCTGCTTTTTACTTTCTGAAGTCTAGAGAAGTGGCATAAATCCATCAATGTCAAACACTTTATGTAGGAGAGAATGGAAATCAGAACTCAGATCTAGAATTTTCCTTAGTCTGAAGCATTTGGGTTTTATCTGGAAAGAAATAGGGAGCCTTTTAGGTTCTTAGGAAGATAACTCTTGAGAAGAAAATGTGGTCTACGGAAGATAAACCTGACATCTTTAAGTAGAAGGGAAGAAGATGAAATTGTGACAGGTACAAAAATTAAGAGGCTGAGGTATCCCTGAGGAGACAGGTCAGGTCAGAGGTTGTGGAACAAACAGAAAGGTACTGATTTAAAGCTACTATGAAGTGACAACACATTTCAAGAACATGGGAAGGAAAGAATTGGCAGAATAGAAAAGAAATAAGGTTTGGGCAACACCTTAAAATTCTTTCTTTAGGGAACCATAAACCTTACCATATTATGTTTAGTACAATAGATATTTATGTTACTTTTATTTACTTCGCAAATTGTTTTTGCCATATACTTTTTCTAGGCATTGTTCTAGACACTGGAGACACAAGAATGAATCATTTATTTAATGAATGAATATGATCTCACTATCAAAATGTATATGCTAAGATTTTATTAGGGTCATTGAAAAAATTTTGATTCCACAAATTAATTAATTAATTAATTAATTAATTAATTAATTTTTGTGTTTATTTATTCTTTAGAGAGAGTGTGTGAAAAACAGGGTGAGGAGTGACAGAGGAGGAGGAAGAAGGAAAAAAACTCAGGCAGACACCCCACTGAGCACAGAGCTTGGCACAGCTCTATCTCACAACCCTGAGATAGTGACCTGAACCAAAATTAAGAATACTATGCTTAACTGACTGAGCCACCCAGGTGGCCCTGCAAATTTATTTTTTAAAAAGAATGTAATAATCTTGATTTTGGGAATAGTTAGGAATAGTTTCTGTGTTTGTCTGTGGATAACACCATTCAGCAAACATGAAACCAGAATATATGTACTTGTTTAATGAGGATAAAAATTATTGTTTTAAGTTGCGTAAAACTGGTTTTCAGGTTAATGTTCATGAAGTAATTTAGATGATGCTATTCCCAACCATCATACTGACAAAAGATAGAATGAAGGAAATGCTTTCTAAACTGAAGAGGATCTATTTTTCAACTAAAAAAAAAATACTAGTAATTCCTGTGATTTGTTAGGAATTATACAGTTTCTCAATGTATTGTATAAGCTGTTAAAAGTTTTTGAGACACCGCTTTAAATTTTTTAATCAAAATATACTTTAGTTACTTGAATTCCAATTCTATAGCATGTATATTTGGAAGGGAAAGATGCAAGCATTCTTAGATATAGACATTTACAATGTATTTGGCTAAATGCAAAACTGGTCACTCTACTAGGATTTGGCAAATAAAACTTAGGCTAAATTGAAAATATCTGATGAGGCCAAATTCCTAATAAATTATTATCAGTGGAATCTTTATGAACCAAAGTTATTCCTTCCTGTAGCTATCACCATTATTCTCTATCATTGTCTTAAATCAACCCAAATAAACAAAGAAACTGAGGTCATGCTAAATTAAGCAACCCAAGATAATTCTCTAAGAAAAATGAAACAAAAATAAGAGGTAGAAAAAAAAGTACACACATTTACTACTTTTGTTTGGTAATCTTTCATTCTCACTCTTTAATTAAACATTTAGTCAACATATTTTTTGGGTGCTCTCCATAAATCAGTCTTAATGGTTAGCAGGAGGAATACACAGGTGAAGGCAAAAGGGTCTATGCAAAATGGTGCCTTTTTTCTGGGTGGTGAAGACAAGTATTAAAAAGCTAGCAAGTAAGTATGTAGGATAATTGCATAAAATGGTAAGTGATTTAAAGGAAATAAAGAATGGAATAGAAAATAAGCTGGTGTGTCTACTTTATATAAGGTGGCAAAAAAAGGCCCTTCTGGGAGATACTACTTAAGGTTTTTGGTTTTTTGTTTTTTGTTTTTTTAAGATTTTGTGTATTTGACACAGAGAGAGAGAGAGAGAGCACATGCATGGGGAGTGGCAAGCAGAGGGAGAAGAAGCAGGCTCCCCGCAGAGCAGGGGAAGCCGAGTAGGACTCGAACCCAGGACCCTGGGATCATGACCTGAGCTGAAGGCAGTTGCTTAACCAACTGAGCCATCCAGGTGCCCACCTGAGGTGTTGAAGAATTAGAATTTAACTGTTTCACAAAATTGGGTGCAGGAGAATGGACTTTAGCCTTATAGCTTCCACGAAATAAATTAACCTTTTATAAAAGGCTACGATATGAAACCAAATAGCTTTTCCTTTACATCCAGGATGCCATTTCAGTTCTTGACACTTCCTCTACTTGTATGAAGATTCAAAAGACAATAACAAGCTAGAAAAATTGAGTAGAGCTTGATATTTTCATAGGTAATAATAAAATTTGGTCTTTACATTATTTTCTTTTTAAGTGCCGTTTTTACAAGTAAAAACTTGTTATACTCTGTGAAGGGTGATTCTGAATACAGTTTTTCTGGATCATTAAACTTTTTTGAAGTTTAGCTTTAAAAAGAATTGGCTCCTTTTGCTTCACATCCTACCTAGTTGTTCTGAACATTGTGCATCTTTTGAACTGAGTGGAAATTTGTTGTTTCTTTAATAACTGACTGTTACTAGAAGGAAGCCATATCAGTGGAAAATAAGAATACTCACTTTTATAAGAATCTTTGCTATTTGATTAAAAGTGAAGTTGAGCACCCTTAAAAAGTATCCTGAAGTATTTAATGGATTTACAAGCTCAAGTGGCTTTACAATAAATGATTTGTCACAATTCTCTCCCTACTCCCAACTCTCTCTCTTTCTCCAGAATTTCTTAAATTCTTTCTGTTCAAAGAAACCCCTGTAAGTCTTCTATTGAATACAATCTTCAGCCTTAGAACTTTTCTTAAACTGTTGCCGGTAGAGGCTTGCTCATCCTCTCTAGTTTTTTCCTTATAAAGCACTGAAAAAAGAAAATGTTAAGTTCTCTAATGGTGCCTTTCTAACATGAGAGCCTTTCTCTGTAAAATCAAATATAAAATTTAGTTTCATAACTTTAGTTTTGGAATGACCACTAAAAGTTCAGAGAGGGGAGAATTTCTCCCAGTCTCCATGATCCTAGAAGCCTTAAGAAAATTTAACAAGACTTGAGAGTTCTGGATTGTTGGTGTTGTGTGGTGCAGGGAGACAGATCAGGATGGAGAAGAGAGCTTTGGCAGAGCCGGCTGAGCCATCAGCATGGCTCTGAACTCCTAGTCACATATCAAACAGAGAAAGTGAGAGGTTGGACTGGCATAGAAGCAGTTCTTTCCTCGTCATCACTAGCTTGGTGTCCTTGCCAAGGGTTTCCTTGCCAGGAGATAGCTCAGTTACCATGAGCTCTCTGAAGTGTTCCTTGGCATTCCTGAGTGAATCTGAAGTGTGATTTCATGCCTTGGCTTTTCTTGCTTTTCTTCAGCTTGTGCTTGTCTGTGATTTTGAAAATTAACTATGAATTTTAATAGATTGTTCATATTTTGTATATTATTTGAACTCTACAGGGACTAGGACATTATCTTTTACATACTCTTTAATATTAACAAAATGATATTTTTGACTTATGAAATGTACTTTTCTTCCTTATATAGAGCAGTATGTGAGTGGGAAGATTCATGAATTGTTCCTGCTTCTCCTTGCCAGAAGAAAATAAAAGTATGTCTTCTACAACCTCTTTCTTATGGTAACCAGTGTTATTTGAGGCTCTCAAAATAGCAGCAGGTGGCTTCTTGTTGAATACAATGCAACCTAAATATCCTCTTCTTTCACATAAAGGAGTTAAATCAGAGTAGATTTGCTTCTTATATCTAAAGGTTAAAGGCCATGGGATAAAATGTGCTTGGTAGTATGTGTGTGTGTGTGCTATGACTGCTATAGGATTCATAGGAATGAAATGTAGGTTACTTTTATAATAATTTGGGTTTTTTAATGAATATTTTTAGAGAGATTGAGATTTTTAGATTTTGGGTTATATTGTATTCATAAGATCCAGAAAATTAGTTATGTGAACAATATATTTAACAGCTTATTTGAAGCTCATAAATATTAAATTCATTGTGGAAAAATCCTTGAATGGGTAAATAAACTGTGGTACATCCATATAATGAAGTATTATTCACTCCTAAAAAAGATATGAGCTATCAAGCCATGAAAAGACATGGAGGAATTTCATATGCATATTCCTAAATGTAAGAAACCCATCTGAAAGGCTATATACTGTATGATTCCAATTATGTGGCATTCTAGAAAAGGTAAAACTATGGAAACAGTAAAAAAATCAGTGGTTATTAGGGGTTGAGAGGGAGGGATGAGTAGGCAGAGAATACAGGATTTTTGAGCAGTGAAAGTACTCTTTCTGAGACCTTAATGATGGATAAGCATTATACATTTGTCCAAACCCATAGAATGGACAAAACCAAGAGTAAACCCTAAAGTAAACTATGGTTCCTCAATTATCAGAAAATGACCCATGCTGGTGGGGAATATTGATAATGGAGAAAGCTGTGTATGTGCAGGCAATAGTTGGGAAATCCCTGGGCCTTCTTTTAAATTTAAAATTAAATTTTAAATTGCTTCAAAAAATAAAGTCTTTGGGTGCCTGGGTGGCTCAGTTGTTGAGCGTCTGCCTTGTTGAGCATTGGGCTCCCTGCTCAGCGGGAAGCCTGCTTCTCCCTCTCTGAACCTCCCTGCTTGTGTTCCCTCTCTCGCTATCTCTCTCTCTATCTGTGAAGTAAATGAAGTCTTAAAAAAATAAAAAATAAAGTCTTAAAGAAAAACACGATAATCTGTTGTTCTCTCTACTTTAAAATTCCAACGAATAAAAACTATTTCAAAGTGTTGATATTTTAATTTTTAATTTAAACAAAATCAGAGAAACATAATCCAAAAATGTTGTGCTGGGGAGGGGAAATGCTTGCCCCACTCTCCACTCCACTACTACCTCTGCAACTCCCTGCCTGTCTCCTTTCCCTTCCCCTCCCCTCAAAGATTAGTTAGTGTCTGGGAAAATTTTGCAGAAGTACTAGTCCTAAAAGGAAGGAGCTATGCCCTGCCTGCCTTCTTTATCTTCCTCCTGCACAGATTGATTAGATTAAGTCTAGCTGAGGGCGCTTTCTGTCAACTGCCACTCTCCATAGTCAAGCCTAAGCCTAAAAGAATGCTAAATCCTAAGACTTTAGGTTTGAGGGCCCAGTCAGAACCTAGTCTTTTACTAACAGACCCAAATTTCTTTTGAAATTCAGTCCTCCCCCATTATCACTGGTTGATGGAATTGGATTTCATTCCCAACATTGGACAGACAGTGGAGTTAGGGGAACCCCTATTGGCTTAATCCAATAAACACAGTCTACCTTCCCAGTCATGAGACTGGTTCACAGATGGGTAATGCGACCCAGTCAGAACTATAAGATACAAGAGACTATTTTTGAAGCTTTTGGGAAGAAGTAACTGGGGTCTTCCTTCTACTGAATGTGGGAGTAGGAAAACAGAGGTCAGAGCCGTGCAGCCTTTTTGCCAGCAAAAATAGATCCACCATGAAAATGAAGCTTACTCACAGAGGGAAGCACAGCTGAGACACACAGAAACCAGATCTTGATGGCATTGTTTCAAACTGCATCAAATCACAGCTGAAGGAAGCACTAGTACTGAATCCTCATTTTCCGGACCTACACATTTCCTATTTTTCTTTAAGTCAGTTGAGCTCAGTTTTGTTACCTACAACATACAGGGTACCTATGGCCCAAGGAACCCTCATAGCTAATAGGCTAATCTCTGGTATATACAATGCTCTCTGTTACCACCAGTTGAACAGTATGCTTGACAAGAATCTGCTGTGATTCTTCCCAAACTTGTTTAAAGCAGTTGTAATTTTATAGTAATTATACAAGTTAATGAAATATTAAATAAACTAATAAAATATGAGTATGAAAAGAAAGTTATTGTATATTCAAAAACTAAGTTTAATATTTTGAAAATCCTCATGAAAAATAAGTCATGTAAAAAAAGGTATCTAATTTAAAATGAACAAGACAAGAACAAGAGTTTGGAAGAAAACTAAACAAAACCAGTAAGATTTTGAGCTTAGTTTGCTTTACAGAGGTCTTAAATTCTCCTTCTGCTTTAAAGAAACTAAAATGAAATCACAGAGAGGCATTTTGGGTGTGGTTAATTCTAGAAAGGTGAATCGAAGCTCCTCCAATCAGCAGACTCCTATGCAAAGAAAAAAAAAGCTTGGTTCTTACATCAACTGAATGGCCAATGAATGCATTTTTATAAACTTTAAGTTAAAAAGTTGTTAATTATTGTTTAATGCTTTCATATTTTAACCAGTATTTTTGGCTAATTGACTACTACAGGTTTCAAAATTCTGCGAGATCAGAGGGCTATTACTGTTCTTGAATGGAAGATGGGGCTGGGTGGGATGGGAAAGTGACATGAAGAAAGTGAAGCTTATGGGGCGCCTGGGTGGCTCAGTGGGTTAAAGCCTCTGCCTTCAGCTCAGGTCATGACCTCAGGGTCCTGGGATCGAGTCCCGCATCGGGCTCTCTGCTCAGCAGGGAGCCTGCTTCCTCCTCTCTCTCTGCCTGCCTCTCTGCCTACTTGTGATCTCTCTCTGTCAAATAAATAAATAAAATCTTTAAAAAAAAAAAAAAAGAAAAGAAAGTGAAGCTTCAATTGTCTCAGGAGATGAATGTGCACCTGTCACAAGAGAGGCTGTTGGGATTGTGGGAAGGAAGAGCTGTGAGTTAAAACATGAAGGTGTGAGATATCCTCTTGTGCTTTCAACACAGGCTATCCTTGTATAGTAGTCAGTAGCTATTTATGATGGATTTTATGCAGATTTTTTATTTTAGGAAGATCACTCTGGTGGTAAGTGGGAAGATGGCTTAAAATGAGCAGGAAAGGTATTAAAGGAAGATAGTGTCAATGGATGTGGTCACCTATTAAATAATAAGAGCCAGGAGGAAGTATGGGCAGTATATGACTTGACATTTGCCAGTGAATGGAGAATGAGGTGACTAAGAAATAAGCTCTTTGACCTTAAAGAGTTTAAAGTTGAATAGTGTGCTGAGATCAAATCTTTATTGAGCATGTTTTGTACCAGATATGGTGCTAGGCACAATGCAGAAGATTATTGTTCTCTAGAAGCTCAGAGTTTTGAGAAAAAATATATGTTATGGTAGATGTTGTCTAGGATTTAAAAAGTTTTTATTTTCCTGCTTATCTCCAACCCCTTTTGCAGACTATCCCATAGAATGTTGGTAAAAGAGTTGTATCTCCCATTATGGAAGCCAAAGGTGGCTAGACATCCCCCCTCTCTTCTCCCTAAAAGGTCTCATTTCTTTAGGGACCCAGGGTGATCCAAATGGATGTTCTTGACCAAGCTTGAAATTGGAGTTTTTGATAAGGTATTGGGTAGTTAGAGATAAGTTGTAGGGTGAATTCAGCTGCCTAGTATCTTTTCAGTAAATTCCTTTTCTTTTTTTTTTTTTTAAGATTTTATTTATTTATTTGACACAGAGAGAGATCAGATCACA
>LNAC01000004.1:2928742-2977671 GCA_002007465.1 Ailurus styani | reverse complement strand
CCTAAATGCGGGCCTCTATCCCAGGACCCTGAGATCATGACCTGAGCTGAAGGCAGAGGCTTTAACCCACTGAGCCACCCAGGCGCCCCAGTAAATTCCTTTTCTGAACAAGTTTGAGCAGACAGGTATAAACACACAAGACAAAACACAAAATGTGATTTGGTAGAATAGGAAGGGGAGAGACTTTTAAAGCATACCTTCAGTACCAAAGGAAATTTTCATGTCTATCTTCCTTCTAATGTGCACTGGGGAGAGCCTTTTTAAGGGGGAATGATTACAGCATTCCCTTCTCTGAGAGCTTAGCTTACGGAGGATCTTTGAATTCTTAAGAGGTTAAGGATTTAGTAATGTATTAGGATTTCTGTCCTTGGTTTGTGGTATCAAACTTTCATCAACTATATATTGAGAATTTACATAAGGAACCTCCACATTGTCTGTTGGGGTTAATTTAATAGCAAATATAAGTGAAATAAGCCAGATAGCAAAAGACAAATACTGCATGGTATCAGTTACTTGTAAAATTTTAAAAAAATCAAAGTCCCAGAAATAGAATAGAAAAATGGTTTCCAGGACCTGGGGGGTGGAGGAAGGAGGGGAAAATAGGGAGTGGTTGCTAAAGGATATAAATTTTCGGTTATATGGTGAATAAGTTCTGGGGCTCTAACGTATAACATGGTGACTATAGTGAATAACACTGTATATTATCATTGAAATATTCTAAGAGAGGAGAACTTAAATGTTTTTACCATCTCTCCCCCCACCAAAAGGCAAACATTTGAGGTGATAGACGTACTACTTGACTTGATAGGAGGAATGCTTTCATAATATATACATATATCAAATCATTACATTGCACACTTTAAATATCTTACAATTTTACTTGTCAACTACACCTCAATAAAGCTGGGAAAAATAATTTAATAGCAAATAATAGGTATATGTATTTTTTATTTTAGGGATGAATAAAAATTGTGAAAAACTAAATGTATTAACAACAAAAGATTTCATGAGTTCAGGGAACAGATTGCAAATGTATTTATGTTTATATAAAGTGCTTTTTTACTAAGTTGTATAAAGACAGAAAAAGAGGGAAGATATCAAGCTTAAAGAGTGATCTTTAGAATATGATAGCTCAGACATTGGGCCATTACTGAATAGGAAAGTGGGATGGCACATTTGTCTGTGCAATGAGAACACTTAGCATCATTTTAATTAGTGGAAATTTATGATGTTGTTTTTGCTTTCTAGTGTTTTTTGAAAAGTGCTCGCCTACACTTCAGTTTCTGGCTTCCCCAACATTTTGCTTTGTTAAGAAAAGCTCTTCAAATAAGCATAATTTCTCAGGATCAGAGTTGGATGGGATAATAAAATGAGTCCAAGACTGTGTTGGGAATTCTAAGACTTAGTCCTGGATCTGTTACTTCCTGTTATTCTCTCTGAGCCTTAGTTTTCTCATTTTAATGTAAGACTCAAAGGAACTTTATTTACTTCGGAGTGCAATTGTGAAGATAAAATTAGTACCAGATATAAAATACCACCCCATCACTCTATCCCTACATACTGCTTCTTTATTCTTACAATTCTTATTTCATACCTGTTTATAATATTCAGGGTAGGCACTGAATAAAATTTGGTTGACTGAACAAGTGAATAAAAATATTCCTATTTTTACCTGTTGAAGGCCTTTCTTGGGAAGCTTGTCTCCGTCTGGGGATTAGGCCCAAAGTCTGATTTCAAAGAAGACTTTTCGCACTTGATTGATCTTGTCTGTCTCCTGTTGTACCAGTTGGACAGCATCCTCCTGAAGTTTTCAGGCGAGCTATTTGTTGTAACTACTTTTAAAAAAAAAAAAGATATCTCAAAATCATGTGTTCCTAGGTTGTGTTTATTTGCTAGTATTGGTACTTTATAGATGGATGTTTCCTTTATCGATAGAGAAATGTATGAGAATTTTGGCTTGAACCTAATGGAGCCTAAATTTTACTTTGCCCAACACAAATCATAAATAAATTTTTAAATAGAAGTGATCACATTTTTAGAATCACACTTGCTAGAAATTAAACTGGAGAATTATTTAAAAAAACAAACAAACTCCAAGAACATATGCAAAAGAGGCAGAATTTAATCTTTGTTAGGGCTGAATGTGTCTATATTATTTACTGCTATGTAATTTGTGCCCAGCAGAGAGGTTCGAGCTCACAGTTGGCACTGAGTGTTGAGTGAGAGAAAAATACTTGAAGGGAAGTGGTACAGAGTACAAATAGTAAGGAAGATAAAACAAGGAAGAGGTCAGAAGAGAGTAAATATTGTACACATGGTAAAAAAGAAAGGCAGTTTTGAGGGAGCGGTGGAGACAGCAGCACCGCACAACTCTGAGCATCCTCAGGTTATCCTTGATCTTTTTCTGTGTTTTTTGTGCCATCAAGAGTTTAAGCAGCCAGAGGATAGGCTGTACACTGAGTTCACATTGACAGGTGACCTCAATCCCTGATCATGCCTTGAAAGAAGAGCAAAATCCCCACTGATTGATGATTCCTTTTGTAAGGTCAGGAGTGCATAATACATTTCAGAATGGTTTTTTTCTTTAAATGGTTAAACATTTTTAAAAGGTTTAAGCAATCCAGCCATATTTACTTAAACAATTAAATAAGGTACAGTATTCTCTGATGGTACCAGTTCATAAGGCCTTTCTTAGGAAGCTTGTCTCCATCTGGGGATTAGGCCCAAAGTCTGATTTCAAAGAAGACTTTTCGCACTTGATTGATCTTGTCTGTCTCCTGTTGTACCAATATATTGGGAAAAGTGTGTATTTAGGCCTTTGCACATATATATTTCTATCTATATGCTAATATATTTCTATGTATTTCTATATTTAAAATATTTTTTATAAAGAGAAAAATATCTTTCAAGCACATATTACTTTCAAGAACATATTGGTCACTTGAATGTGATTAGGGACCCAACCTTTAATAACTTTAGTGGGAATTACAGAATACAGGCATTAAGTTATTTGTAAATTAAATTTGTCAGAGCAAAAGCACTCACATATGGTAATTCTTATACTTTTGACATTCTCTGTTTTCAGAAACTGGGACATAAAACAGTGCCAGCTGCAGATATCTATTTTCCCCCTTTTATAGTTAAGATGCATATGTTTTTACAAATGTAAGCAATTTTTATTTTTTGTGCTTTGCATTTTTTAATTTAGAGTGAAAAACTATAGGTTCCCATACTGTAATGTTGATGTAACATCTCTCTGATGAATAAATTATAATTTCCAAAGCAAGGCTCCTTGGAAATTTGAAAAACAAACAAACAAAAGCATTAAAAGGAATGAGCCTGAATTAATCTTAACCAGTTCTTGATTTAATCAAACTGTAGGGGATTTTCATCTCCCTAGTACTATGTTGTTTATTTTATTTAACAAAATTTTTGAGAGCTAACTTGATGTCATTGGTATATGGTTTCTTGCCATGAGCCAATAAATTCACTTGCGTGGGTAAATGCTCTGTTTTTGGCTCATAATAGAGGCACATGAACTGAGGTGGAGTCATAAATTGGCCAGTCCTAAATTCCACTCAAGGAAGATTTCCTAGCTTGTTTCTCCAACTGGAAACTTTCTGATTCAGTTTGGCACTTTCTGTCCCCATCTCTGCTATTTTTTTCCCTTTGTTCATTCCATCATTTTCTCTAGTTACTAAGTTTTTGTGAGTGCCATGGTCTTTTGAAGATATAATGTTTGCTTGAGGATGCTCTTATTTCCTTTGTGGGGGGAGAAAAAGAGAAGACAGTTGGCAGTAGGAATAATTAAAGGTAATGTCAATGATAGTAATGAGGATGCTAATGGAAAAGGTGGTTTTTATTGAGGTCGTCTTATGTGCCAGGTACTGTGTTCAGAAATTTACATATTTATATTATCTTATTTAATCTTGACAACAGCCCTGTGAGGTAAAAATAACTTTAGCTAAGGTGCTTTATTTGGGAGTTAGTATTATAAATGCTTTACATGGATTATCTAAATTGGTTTACTTTAGCGTGATTTAGTGGCTGAAGTGTAAACATTTTTAAAGACTTAAATGCTACATATACTATAGAGATGTCAATATCTACTATGATTCCACTTATTAGGACAATCCTCTAAAGGAGTTATTATTCTCAAGTCTGTTTTCTACATATGGAAACTGAAGCATAGATAAAAGAACATTATCCAAGATCAAATAGCTAGTAAGTGGCCAAACCAATATTCAAACCCAGGTCTTTTTCACATCCGATTTTATGAATATTTGTGCTTTATGATTCTGCTTAGTAATAAAGATGAAGATTTCAAAGAGTGAGTGTTGAGTGCCACTAAGCAAATGTGGAAAACAAACCTGGATGGAATAAAAATGGAACTGGTACACTTTCTTTTTTCAACTTGAATTGCTGCTGGCAATATTTAAACCTTAAAGACTCTCGTTGGCTGAAGGAATCTGCATAGAGGTAATGAGAGGAAGGTTTTGTTTTCTTCCTATTGTCTTCACTATTAATGGTATTGAATGCATTTTTCATCAAGGTTTCACTTTCTGAGTGTGTGGGTGGTAAAGCTAAGTTGATGGTCTTTCATTTGCCTTTTTTTTTTGGTGGGGAAGGTATGTATTTTTCCTGGCTCAGCCTACATATTCGGCAGGGACACTTCCACATTTGGGTATGTTGTCACTGAGTGATACTTTTTATTCACAGGCTTATTATAAGGTCTGACAATGCTAATATCCTAAGATCTTGAAGAATTCCTGGCACACGTGTGTGTGTGTGTGTGTGTGTGTGTGTGTGTTGTGTTCCTGTAGATAGTACAGTCTATCAACTTCTAATAGTTATTTTAAATTTTAAAATATACTTAAAAATACAGAGAAAAATTAACTTCAGATTTGTGGATTAGAGGGAAATGATACTGCCTTATTCTGTTTTGTGGCCTCAGTTTCCCCAGAGGGAAATACAGGGTCTGACCTACATGATCTCTAAAGTAACTTAGCACACTACCACCATAATTCATGTTTGTACCTGCCAATGAATGGAATCAGAGTAGATTATGACAACTCTGTAGTGCAAACTGCCTCCAAGTAAAACAGTCATTCGACTTCAGCCATTAAACCACACTAAATTAGACTTAGAACTCTGTTGAAAGGAACTGTAAGTGAATACACTTGTGGTAGATGAAAATTGGCTGGCATGCAGAGTCATTAGCAGTGGGTGATAGTTTTTTTGGACGTTATGTGAAAAGAACAGAGAGCTATTTTGGAATGCCTTTGAAGTTTTTTTTTTCAGTTCTAAATATCTGAGATTCTTTACAATTTTCACAGCAGAATGGTCCATAATTTTTGCTGGGACTTAAAAAGTCACATGTGCCTAACAATTGTGGAGTTTCGGGGTACCTATAAATCAGACTTCAATAAGGGAAACTCCTAAGTTGAAAAGAATAAATCAAAGTAACTCTTAATTTTCTCTTTGAGAAATAAAAACAATCTAAGTGATAGAATTAAGGAAATTGTGTAGTTTTAAAATTTTTATTTGAAACATATGTTCCAACATGGTTCAAATGGTTTAAAATAAGAAAGGAAGGAAGAAAATCAAAAGTTACTGGGCATACCCAATGTGCCAAGCATGAGTGTTAGGAGCTTGAAATGTTAGGAAAGCAAAGGATTTGCATAATTAGAAGATTCGCTGAGCTTTTACTATAATGCTAAAATGCTAAAATGCAACTTCAGGTCATATGGTATTCCTGAGATCTTGAAAGACAGCAGTGACACCCAGGGCGATGGAACAAGAGCTTCATAGTTAAGGAGATAAAGCCAGAGCTCCAAGACAAGCTTGTATTCTAGGCCCCATAATATCAAAAATTGTCCATTGTCAATGCTCATTAGCAAATTTCTTTATAATAGAATATGAACAAAGATCTGAGATACAAGGTTGTCTCAGCAGTTTAGACATGATTCAAAGGTTGATTGTTGATATTCATTCATTTATTCATCCATCCATTCATCAATCACTTATTATCTACAACCTACAAAAGCCTCATAGGGAAGATATCATGACCAAAAAAACTACAGTACATAGTAGATAGTGAGTCATGCCATAAGAAAGTATAAGTAAGATCTGTGGTTTTTCAGAAAGAGTATGGGACACCAGGGAAAACATCACTGAACAGATCGCCTTTGAGCTGAACCTTACAGGGTAGGTCTGGGTGACTCATAGAATTGATCCTTTAATCTTCAAGCCTGTACAAGTTAGTATCCTTTGGGAAACATGAGGACGTTTCTGTAGTGATGGTCTTCAGCACGTATCTTCTTTTCCTCTGCTTGTGATACACACTTCTATTAGCAAAGAGGACTTTTTATGAATTGAACTGGGACTAGGGACGGTTGGTGAGAGTTGTTAGAATTTGAAGGGAACGAGAAGAAGCCTGTGGGTGGTGGGGAGGGGGGCAGGGGGGCAGGTGTATGTCTACAGTCTGTAAAAGTTCCTGGGTGATTCTGATGCAGTCTCCTTAGATGGCTGTGATGAAGTTTTAGATTTTAAGTGAGGTTCAGTGGGGGTGGAGTCCAGAGCCACTGACCAAGAAAGAATTCTTGAGACATCTTTGGTGCAAAATGGTGGTTTATTAAAGCATGGGGACAGGACCTGTGGGCAGGAAGAGTTGCTGCCCCGGGGGTTGTGAGNCGGGGGGGTGGGGGGGGGGGGGGGTGTTTCAATAGAGCTTTCATATGCTAAAGAAGACCTACAGGATATCAGATACCAGAGGCCTTGCCATCGTCAAGGTTTTTCTTCTAGCAAGGCATTAATGTCAAGATAGTTGGGAGATAGTTGGGAGATTCCTGGGAGAGTGTCACACATGTCCCACTCAGGAGTGGGGGTGGGGGGAGGTTGCAGCGTGTCAACTGTTGCTTTGTCCTCAGCCAGCCTTCTGTTCCCTCATCAGCTATCACCTCTTTCACCCACTTGGAAATTATTACTCATAGATAACATGAGATATTAGGACCTCAAAACTAAGTGCAACATTGTTTAGAAATATTTGGTAATGAGAAATACTAAAATTTATGAGGGGGAGGTACCTTGTAATAAAAAATGATATATAAAATATGAACAAAACATACGTATGTATATGTACTGTAGGGGCAGAAAGATACCTCTACCCTCCTAGGTTCCAGAGCTAGGTCTCTGAAACAAACTGACAACAAGCAGTTTGACAGGAGAAAAGGTATATAACTTTATTAATTTTTATTACTTGCATAGGGGAAGAAAGAAAGTACCCAAAAAAGCAGTAGATTTGAGAGCTTTTTACCCTCTTAAGAGGGGCGGTGTATGCACACATGCACAGGTACACCTATGGACATCGTGATTCATTCAGCATTTAGGAACTGTGATATAGGATGCCCGGGTGGCTCACTGGTTTAAAGTCTCTGCCTTCAGCTCAGGTCATGATCTCAGGGTCCTGGGATCCAGCCACATCAGGCTCTCTGCTCAGCAGAGAGCCTGCTTCCCCCTGCCTCTCTTTGCCTCTCAGCCTATTTGCGATCTCTCTCTCTGTCAAATAAATAAATTTTAAAAAAATCTTTAAAAAAAAGGAACCGTGAAATAATGAAAAATCCTCAAGGTAATAAGCATTTTTCCATAGGTTGTCCTCAACCCAACCAATTGTAAGTGTAATTCTAAAGATTAATGTATAGATCAAAATTTAAAATAAAACATCTTGTGCAGATTTACCATGTATTAGGCATTTTTCTGAGTGTTCTACGTATATTACCCCATTTGAAAAACACAAAATCCCACGAATTGGCTATAACTATTAGCCCTTCTTCACAGATGAGGAAATTGAAACTTAAATATTTTAAACGACTTTCCAAAGATCACACACCTTCTTAGAAGAGGAGCTGGCATTCTAACCAGATTTGGCCATTTCAGAGATTTCAGGTTCTTTACATTATACCAAAGAAGGTGTGATTTGTGGATGCATGGAAGTAATATTTAATTATTTGAGCTAAACATTTTGCAAGTGTTATGTAGGCCAGTTAATAACCAAAGAACAAAATTAGTGAACTCGGTAATTCTCTTTTTCTTCTTACTTTTCCATTTGCAAAGCGAATTGTCAGTCTGAATGATTACTCTCTGCATTGCAGCAAATGGACATCCGTTGTCAGTTCTTCCATCTGACGTTTCAGATAGAGAATTATTAGACTCAGTTGAATTATGACCCAAACAGGAGCCTGTACTTAATTTCATAAATGCTTAATGGCATTAGCATTTCCCTCCACCCTCTGACCTGACTTCATTTGTGCTAAACAGCATTCCTTAGTGTGATTGATCCATGGCTCAGATAAATTGATCTTTGTCCTATGTGAATTGAAATCTTGTGAGTTTTCACTTCACTGGTGTGCTGTTTAAGGACCAGGATGGTCCACGTCCCCCTCCAGAGGGTTAGTCACTGCACATGCCTTTTACTTGGTAAGCATGTTAAGAGACCCTAAAATATTTCTGAGAAATCATTGTTAACTATTTCACTATTTTTTTAAAGATTTTATTTATTTATTTGACAGAGAGAGAGATCACAAGTAGACAGAGAGGCAGACAGAGAGAGAGGTGGAAGCAGGCTCCCCGCTGAGCAGGGAGCCAGATGCAAGGCCCAGGACCCTGAGATCATGACCTGAGCGGAAGGCAGAGGCTTTAACCCACTGAGCCACCCAGGTGCCCCAACTATTTCACTTTTTAATGAGTTTATTCTGGCTATCATATTTAAGATACTTATATAATAATAAAACCTGAGATGATGTAAACATGAGGCCATAACTACCATTTAAATTGAAATGAATTGAAAAACATACTTGTATTTTTATCTTGCATATTAACATTTTAAATAGTGATGAATATTGAATATTCATGTCCCAGCATGGTATCATTTCTATCATAACTAATTGCCTAATAAGGTTCCATGAAATTTTGTTTTGATGCTAAAGGCCCTTGACCATACTGAATTTTAAAATACTAACTCATGATTGAGGGTTAAAGAAAATACTCTTAAAAGGCATGTGCAGTTTTATGCCAACACACTAATCTTTAAAACAGCTCAAGTATTTTTGAGCTGCAATAATGGAAAAAACAACAATACTGGGCAGGAATGAAACAGGAAATGTTTAAATTGTTATTGCCCTAGGCAGAAACTGATCTAAGTAATGGTATTAAAAGCTATACAATATTTAGGATCTTAATATTGCCTACAGGGTTGAACTATATTCCTGTGCTATAGATTTCCCTCTTTCGTATAGCTATCATATTGAGGCTAATTTGATTCTTATTGGCATAAAATATTTTCCTTTAAACTCCCAGATCAGCTTCCTAAAACAATATTTATAGGTTTCATCTGAAGGGAATCACCAACATTCATAGATCCTAGAAAAAATAATCCTGTTTAGAAGCAAAACAATGTCATTTGATTCTTTGTCAGATGGGAAATGGAATGTTTGTTTTGAGGAGATAGCTCAAGGCATAAACTATTTACTCGAAGTGATTTGTTTTACTGTTGTTTTTATACCAATAAAAAGCTGACTTCCCATTCTATGAACCCTGTTGAGACCTTAATATTTATATTTAGAAGTAAGTTTCTTTATATTTTCTCATTGTCTTTTGCAAATGTCTGTATCTTCCGTATCTTCAGTAAAAGGTCTTAAATTAAACTCCATTGTTATTTGTCTGCATTAACCTCAAGTGCTGAAAAAAATACAGTCACTTTCCAGCTCGCATAGTCATTTAATCTCACTGAATGCTTAACCATCACATTATGCATTTCCAAACACAATTATAGTATGGCCCAACATAGTCTAAAATTCCATCTTCCATAGCCAATAAAAACAGTTTTTTGGCCCAGATCCAAAGTATGCCAACTTTAACTTGTGTATCTCAGGACTGTTTTAGCATACTAAACCCCAAAGGGTTAGGTATCTTTTCCACTCTTTTTTCCTTGTTTTATTCAAGAAAGAGACTAAGATTGTTAAATTAAGTACTGAAAACATTCTCTAGGAAAAAATTTGTTATGTAATTACATACGCATGTATGCATGCCCGGATACAGGATAGATAGATTAGGTAAATTCCTTTTAGTAGAGCATGGTATATAGAAGCCAAGATCTTGGTGCTAGGTATGCCCATTTCAACTGAATTGTCATTGCTTGCAGGCTTCCTCAGAGGACAAAAGGAGGAAATAGATTCTCCCCAAACTCAAAATCATAGGTAGCATTTTATCAAAGTACCATATAGATATGCATTTAATCATTACCAACCTACTTTATGCATGGTAGTATTAAAGAAACATATGGAATACAAAGATGAGTTATTTCCTTAACACAAAATAGCACACAAAAAAGTTCCAGTTAATGGTGGACCAAAAGAAGTAAAAGAATTATTGCAATTAGGCTGTAGATGTCTTAGCAGTGGAAGTAAGAAAGTTCAACAGCTAGACAAGGGACATCTATTTTAGACTTGGTTTCCAAATAAGTCTTCCAGAAGCAAGACATACCCATCCTGAGGACTGAATAGTAGGCAGGAAATAGCTGGGGGAAGAATATATTGTAGGCAGAAGCACTTAGAAACTACAAATTTCTGGAGAAAGAAAATAATTATCTACGTGAACTGAAGTGAACTGAAAATAATCAAGTATAGCTGAAGCCTGGAATGTATGTATGTCTATGTTGATGAGTAAGTAGGGGGATTTTGAGAGACATAGCTAGAATATATAATATATATGACATATGAAATTAACATGGTATTTTAAAGATTTTATTTATTATTTATTTGACAGAGAGAGACACAGCGAGAGAGGGAACACAGGTAGAGGGAGTGGGAGAGGGAGAAGCAGGCTTCCCGCCAAATAGGGAGTCTGATGCGGGGCTCAATCCCAGGACCTTGGGACCAGGACCTGAGCCGAAGGCAGACGCTTAATGACTGCGCCACCCAGGTACCCTGAAATTAACATGATATTATGTCATTTTTACAATATGATTTTTAAAAGTTTAACCCTCTTGAGGGCATCTGGGAATGATTTTAAGTGAATGAGGATTCTACCTTTAAAGAGTTTTATTTAGTCCATTGTCAGAGATAATTTATGTATAAATAATTATTATCCAAAACAGGTATTATATGTCCCATGAAAATTACAGAAACAATGATATGTGTGTTAAGAGTTGAATAGCTAAGAGAAAGCGCTCTGAAGGGAAAACATTACCGTTGGACTTAAAACTCATCCAAGGTTGTAGATTACTCACTTTATTTATTGCCAATTATTTTGTCTTTAAATCATTGTGAACATAATATGCAGATGTTATCCTCCAAAAGTTTCTACCTTGCTTCTGAAAAACTATATTATGAAGTTTTGGTATAGCAAATTTTATTGTAAAATATAAAATTTAAAGGTAATGTAGATTGTATATTACAATTAAAATTCAGTTATACATTGACTTTTCAATGTCTAAGATTTCAATACAGTTTAAAAGTTACAGTCTTAACTATTTAAAAAAAGTCATTTTATGTAGTTTTAAAGTTGTGGTAATAGTGCAAGGAATTCCAGGAACAATTATTAACTTTATTCCATTTATACTCTCTCTCTCGCTCTTTTTATATACATATATAAAATACATATGCATATATATTGTTTCATTATGTAAGTACAATAAAGTTAAATGTATATTATATAATGCACAGACTTTTAATCAATCATTTGAATATCTACAGTACTATTGTTAAAATCAAGAAATTTAACACTGATAAAATACTATCTACTCCTCAGTTCATATTCAAATTTTGTCCTTGTTCTAGTAATATCTTTGATAGCAATGTTGTTCCTAGACCAGGATCAAATCTAAAATGACATATTGTAGGGGCACCTGGGTGGCTCATTTGCTTAAGCAGCTGCCTTCAGCTCAGGTCATGATCCCAGGGTCCTAGGATGGAGCCCTGCTTTTGCTTCCTGCTCAGGAGGGAGCTTGCTTCTCCTCTCCCTTGCCCATTCCCCCTGCTTTTGTGCTCCTGCTCTCCCTCTGTCAAATAAATAAAGAAAATCTTTAAAATAAAATAATAAAATGAAATAAAATGACATATTTTATTTAGCTGTCATATCTCCTTAGTCTTTTAATCTGAAACAGTTCTTCAACCTTTCCAAGTGTTTTTTTGACCTTGACATTTTTAGAGGACAGGCCAATTATTTGGTAGATGCTCCCTCAGTTTGGTTATGTTCAGTATTTCTTTATAGGTAGATTCATACAGGAATAGGACATAAATAGTGTTGTATCAGGAGAAACATGCTGCTGGTTTGTCTTAATGGATGAAGAAACAGCAAAGGGCTTAGCTTTTATCTTTAAATTAATAAGTGATTTGTAGAAAGATGCTTTGAAACTGTAAAAATATCCCTTTTCTTTTTTTAAAAAAAAGTTTATCGAGGTGTAATTTATATGCAAAAAATGCACATATTTAAATGTATAAAATTTGATGAATTTAGACATATGCATACACCCATGAAACCATCATCACAATAAGGTAATAAATATATCTGTCACCTTTACAAATTTCTTCCTGTCCGTTTTTGCATGTGTATTGATAAGAATATTTAACATGAGATCCATTCTCTTAACAAAAGTTTTGAGTGCAAAATACAGTATCATTAACTATAATTATAATATTGTGCAGCATTCATTTTGCAAAACTAAAACTTATTTAACTTGCATAACTGAAACTGTATACTCACTGAAAACTACTCCCCATTACCCTCTCGCTCCAGTCCCTGACAACCACCATTATACTCTCTGATTCTATGAGTTTGACTATTTTAGATACCTCATGTAAGTGGAATCATGCAGTATTTGCCCTATGACTGGCTTATTTCATTTAGCATAACATCCTCCAGGTTTATCCATGTTGTTACATATGGCAGAATTTCCCTCTTTTTAAAGGCTGAATAATATTCCATTGTATATTTACCACATTTTTTTTTTTTATCCATTCATCCATAGGTGGACATTTAGGTTGTTTCCATGTCTTGGCTATTATGTCGCTGCCATAACACAGGAGTTCAGATATTGTTTCAAGATTCTGATTTCAATTCTTCTGGATATGTACCCAGAAGTGGGATTATTGAATCATTTGATGGTTCTAGTTTTAATTTTAGAGCCGGCATACAGTTTTCCATAGCAGCTGGACCATTTTATATTATACCTACCAACAGTGCATAAGTATTTCAGTTTCTTTACATCCTTGCCAATACTTGTTATCTTCTTTTTTTTTTTTTGATGATAGCCATCCTTACAGGTATGAGGTAATATCTCATTGTGGATTTGATTTACATTTCCCTAATGATTAGTTATGTTAATTACCCTTTTATATACCTATTGGCTGTTTTATTTGTCTTTGGAGAAATGCCTATTTTTTTTTTAAGATTTTATTTATTTATTTCACAGAGAGAGAGAGATCACAAGGAGGCAGAGAGGCAGGCAGAGGGGGGGCGGGAAGCAGGCTCCCCGCTGAGCAGGGAGCCCGATGCGGGCCTCGATCCCAGGACCCTGAGATCATGACCTGAGCCGAAAGCAGAGGTTTTAACCCACTGAGCCACCCAGGCGCCCTATTTTTTTTTTTTTAAGTTGAGTCCATGCCCTGTGTGGAGCCTAATGTGGGGCTCGAACTCACGACCCTGAGATCAAGACCTGAGTCGAGATCAAGAGTTGGCCACTCAACTGACTGAGCACCCCCCAATCCATACCCCTATTCACTTTTTTTAGTTGGGCTACTTGTTTTTTACTACTGAGTTAAAAGAATCTATATATTTTGGAGATTAACCCCTTATCAGATAATGGTTTGCAAATATTTTCTCTCATTCTTTAGGTTAGCTTTTTATTTTGTTGGTTGTTTTCTTTGTGGTGAAAAAGCCTTTTAGTTTGATGTAGTACCAATTGTATATTTTTTTCTTTGGCTGCCTCTACTTTTGGTATCATATCCAATATATCATTGCCAAGAACTGTGTCAAAGATTTTTTTCCTGGGGTGCCTGGGCGGCCCAGTTGTTAAGCATCTGCCTTAGGCTCAGGTCATGATCCCAAGGTCCTGGGATTGAGCCCCGCATCAGGCTCCCTGCTCAGTGGGAAGTCTGCTTCTCCCTCTCCTACTCCCCCTGCTTGTGTTCCCTCTCTCGCTGTGTCTCTCTCTGTCAAATAAATAAAATCTTTAAAAAAAAAAAAGTTTTTCCTTATATTCTTTTCTAGGAGTTTTATAGTTTTAGGTCTTTCATGGTCAGTTAAGTCTTTAACCCACTTTCAATTGATTTTTCTGTATAACATAAGATGAGGATGCAATTTAATTCTTTTGGATGTAGGTATTCAGTTTTTCTGAAACCATTTGTTGAAGACAATCCTTTTCCCATTGCGTATTCTTGGCATCCCTGTCAAAGAACAGTTGACTGTATATGTGTGGACTTGTATTTGGACTTTCTGTTTTGTTCCATTGATCTGCATGTCTGTATTTATGTCAGTACCATACTGTTTTAATTACTATACTTTGTAAGATATTCTGTAATCAAAAAGTGTGATATCCCTAGCTTTGTCCTTCTTTCTCAAGATTGCTTTGGCTATTTGAGGTCTTTCTTGGTTCAGCATGGATTTTAGGATTGTTTTTTCTATTTCTGTGAAAATGTCATAGGATTCTTAAAACCTCAAACCATTGATGAAAGAAATAAAATAAGACAAATCAATAGAAGGATACCATATGTTTAAAGACTGGAAGACTTAATATTTTTAAAATGTCCATACTACCTAAAGTCATATGGGTTCAGTGCAATCCCTATAAGTAGCCTGTCTCTTTTTCATTATACTTCATTATACTTGTACCCACTGTTTAAATATTTATTGATTTTATAGCTCCATCATTCCTTTGGTATTTATTAGTTGGTATTTTACTCTAAGGAAGAGTTTTCTTCCTAATTTATTCAATCAGTTTTTCATATCAATAATGATTTGGTGATTTTTATTTTATTCAATGGGTATCAATACATTATCATCATTATTTAATTTGATTCCCAAATTGTCCCACATTTGACCAATGGAACCTTTTTGAGCTGTGTTATTTTGATACGTCCCCATCATTCTTTGAATGCTTCCTTACTTTCTGTTATAAGAGTATAGGTTCATCTTATACTCTCCCTCCTCAACCCTGGATTCAGCCTGTTTTATAAGGAATCCTGATTTTTTTTCTTTCTTTCTTTCTTTCTTTTTTTTTTTTTTTTGTTTTAGTTCTGAGTGGCATACAGAAACCAAAATTTGGGTGCTTGATGTCCTAATTACTATTAGTGTCTCTTTCTCAGTCTTCTCAATGGACATAGCTATAGTTGCATATAGTATATATGTAATCAGTACCTTTAACTCCTATGCAACACCAAAGAATATATTTTAGCCTTATCTTTTCCATAAGTGGAACTGCTTTTTCCAATCATGAGAAATCTGGTTCCTGTTATCCCTAATAATCCTTTGCACAAGACCATAGGACTTTTTACATTTGACAAAATGATTGTGAAAAAAATAAATTTTTGCAAAAGAGTAAATATGCACTAGTATTAAAAAAAATATTGGGGGGAGAAAAAACTGAAGGAAGGCTGTTTAAACATTACACAATGTTTTAGTATACCAAAAGATATAATAACTAAACCAGTGTGGTATTTGACAGAAAAACCAACAGAATAGAAAAGTGGCATTTTAAACTAAAAAAAAAAAAAGGATATTTTTAAGAAATGGTGTTGGGATAATAGGTAATTTGAGAAATTTGGAAAAATCAAATTATGTCACATTGAGATTAAATCTTACATTTTAGATATTAATAATATTAATTCACTTCCAAAAAGAACACTATTTTTATTTGAATTATTTTTTAAATGATACAGAAAATAGGTAAAGTATTTATTATTTCTTTCACATGAATGAAGACACAAATAGGCAGTTACTAGAATTGAATGTGAATATATGCCTGCATATAATTAGGTAGAATAGATAGCTGAGTGGTATGATTTAAAAGGGACCTATAATGGAATAGCACCTAATCAATCTAATTACTTAACTTTAGAGTTCTTATAATCATGTTCTGAAATGTGATAGCAGGTTTTTATCATCTGCTAATACATCAGCAGATATGGTTTTTTTGTTGGGTCATCTGGCTCACATTTGAAGGAATAAAACATGGAACACAGTTAAGCTTTCATAGAAATCGAGATGAGAAGAAAATACATAGAGCATTGATTCTAGGTAGTTGCTGTAGTTCAAGACTTAAACATCCAGAAATCAAAATGGGAGCACTAGGATCCTAGGAGTGAATTCTGAGAGATAAAGAGACATAAGAGACACACTGTGGCTTCTTAAATAATATGCCAACAGCCAGCAGTGTCACTCTTTCTATAAAATAACCACACACACACACACAGACAAACACACACACACACACACACACACACACACACACACACACACACACACACACACACACACACACACACACACACACAGATTACCCAAGCAAATGTCAAGCTGAAGACCCAGGCAACTTTGTCCTGATCTTTTCTTGGATTCATATCTTTGAATTCATTATTGAGTTACTATACATGTGCTCTCAAAAGAAAACATTCCCTGGAAATTTTAAATTTCCAAGGCATTAAAATAGAAAAAAAAAAGAAACCTAAAAACACTTTCTTGAAGCACACTGTGGTTGTGTAAACAGATGATCATATTTTTTTCTTAATGCCAAATATTTGTAAAGTCAACTTATATCTTTTTTTCATATTTAGTTCCATAGGCAGCATTAATTGAAGTAAGTTTGGTATACCTAGTTAGAAAAATCTCCCAACTTTAATGATTTTCTTGGCTTCAGAACTTTTGTCTTACTGAATTTATGATTGTTCCAGGACAGGTATTGTATCATTAAAGCCACAAGTGGCTTCCTTATTGCCAACTGTAATAAAAACATTTGTGTTCTCTTCTTAATTGCTATGAACCTTTGGTACCAGTAACACCTTTCTTCTACTTGACACTTCTTCCACTTTTATTGTAGGAAAAACTTTCCCTCCTGACTTTCCAGTCTTTCTGACATCACCTGGATACTCTTCCCTGTCCATCCCTTCAGTTACCAGGGTTTTATTCTTGGACCTTCTCTAACCTACACGTTCTCTCTGAGCAATACAATCCACGTTCATTGTTTTACATTTATGTCACAATACCTCCACTTCCCATTCATATACATTTTATCTCCATAACTGACTCCTTACCTCCTTCCATAATTTCAATATCTAGTTGCCCCTGAAACATCTCCACTTGGACCATCCTTTGGTGTTGCAACTCACTGTGTCCTACTAGTAAACTCTGATCATCCTTCTTTCTTTGTATTTCATCATTATTCTTTTTATGATCTGAGTCATCCTACACCATCCTACACCCAAATAACAAACCAGAAATGAAAGTACTGCCTTAGAATCCTTTACTTTCTCATTCGGATACCCAATTATTCACTAAGCTCTATGTTTATACCCTGTTAACATCTTAAATAGAGTCTCTCTTTTCCAATTAATGACTTTGCCTTACTTCATACCACTATCATCTTTCACCAAGACTCTAATAGACTGTTTACTGATATCTCTGTACTCAGACTTGTTCTTTTCAAAAATATTTCCCACATTTTAATCGGTGAGATCTTCTAAAACTGCGAAAGGAAGGTGCTATTTTCCCTGACGGTAGCCAATCAGTGGCTACTCATTGCCTATTGGATATAGTCTAATTACCCCACATGGCACATATGATTTGGCCTCTGTCTCATTTTCCAACTTTATCTCCTGCCATTTCCCCTCATACTTTTACCCTCTTTCATACCAAGATAACTACCAGGTCCTGAATGTAATGATATTTCATGCTTCTGTGTTATTTTCTACCTTCTCTTTACTTGGCTTTCTCCATTTTGTCCTTCTAATAAACAGTTCTGACCTGGTGAATTTCTAATCACTGGCTAAACCTTGCTAAAACAGAATAATTTCCTCTGTGGGTCTTCCTTTCTCTCCCGTCTGAGCTTCTTTTGTCTCTTTTATTTATTTTATGAATCCACTCACTGAATTATTTTGGAATTACCTTTACAAGTGATTATTTTTTTCCTTTTAAACTTGAGCTCCTTGAGCACAATGCCTGTGTTTTAGTAATCATTGTTCTCCTAACACCTGGTAAACCTTTGTCACATTGGCCAGTGAAGTTAAGCCATGTTATTTATTATTATTATTATTTTAGATTTTTGTTTATTTATTTGAGAGAGAGAGAGAGAGCAAGCACACACAAGTTGGGGGGAAAGGGATAAGCAGACTCCCCGCTGAGCAGGGAGACTGATACAGGCCTCAATCCCAGGACCCTGGGATCATGACCTGAGTGGAAGGCAGACACTTAACCAACTGAGCCACCCAGGTGCCCCTATGCTATGTTATTTTTAAAGGTGGGATTTAAAGCAAAAATTCACTTAAAATAAAAATTTACCCTTTTAACTGCTACTTTGGAAACCAAGTACTACTCCTCGGTAAGCCCAACCCTGCTAGTTTTCCCTTCATTGCTGGAACAGATGGTTGTTTCTTTGATTGTATACGGTATATGAGAAAAGCCTCTATCTAGCTCTATCTAGCTATATTCTAGCTATCTATAAAAGCATATTCACCTCCTCTACCTCAGGGACACTTGGGAGTAAGCCCTCTCTGAAAGGAAAAGCCGGAAAAACTCTGCAATGTTTGGGAGGGTGAATAACTTGACTTTGAATGTCCTTTCAGATTCTAACAGCCTACCCTTTTATTTATAACAAATAACTCATTAACTCAAGGTCAAAAAAATCAATGTCTATGGTCTTCTGTACTGAAACAATGTGTACATTCAAAACAGCAGCAATGTTCTATATTTGCCGAACAATCGAGAAAAGTGAGTACAGAATTCCCACAAATTTAAGAAAGTTAGAATCAATAATGGTACTTGGAACTCATCATTGGAAAAGAAAATTGTTAATGCAACAGGAGCAGGAGAGAGTGAGGATAAAAATACAAAATGCCTGTGAAGAACACAGAAAGGAAATCAAAGCAAAATCATATTCGATGGCCCCATTCAGGGGAGGCACGAGTAGGTAATGTGTGAACTAGGGACGAAAGCAGTCCTGGGCTGAAATCCTTGCTTTGCCAGACCCATTTGTGCAATATTATCTCTAAAATAGGGATACTAATTCCTATCCCAAGAGAATTCAATGTAATAGGATTTGTAGAGCACTCACCAGTGCTTGATACATAATATATGTTTAATAAATGACAGCAGGGATTTATATTATAATCGTAGTGGAATATAGGGTCTCAGTAATCTCATAGACAACTCTGAGCTTTACAAGTATACAAATGGAGCCCATCTAGCTTTTTTTTTTTTTAAAGATTTTATTTATTTATTTGACAGAGAGAGAGAGATCACAAGTAGGCAGAGAGGCAGACAGAGAGGAGGAAGCAGGCTCCCTGCCGAGCAGAGAGCCCGATGCAGGCCTGGATCCCAGGACCCTGAGATCATGACCTGAGCCGAAAGCAGACGCTTTAACCCACTGAGCCACCCAGGCGCCCACATCTAGCTTTTTTTTCTTTTTCTTTTTTCTTTCTTTCTTTCCTTCTTCTTTTTTTTTTTTTGTGAAGGTGATTTTATGATTGCGATTGTAATTGTGATTTTGAAAGAGGATAGAGAATTTTAATTAATGAATTAATTTTTTATAATATAAGATCAGTTGCTAAGAGCATGATTTTAGAGAGAACTTCATTACACACACCTCAATATTGGGGAACCATTCTTATGCTGGGGATAGAACCACAGTTTCATTTATGTATTTACTCAGACTTGATTTTTTTCTGGGGTTTCTCAGTGATGTTTTGACTAAACATTTTGTTTATCCACTTTTGTTCAGTGAAGATTATACATCAAAGAAATGCTAAAGTTTAAAATTTAAACTCCATATTTAGTCTTCTGGGTTTTTTTTTTTTTAAAGATTTTATTTATTTATTTGACACAGAGAGAGAGATTACAAGTAGGCAGAGAGGCAGGCAGAGAGACAGGGAGAGGAGGAAGCAGGCTCCCTGCTGAGCAGAGAGCCCGATGCGGGCCTCCATCCAAGGACGCTGAGATCATGACCTGAGCCGAAAGCAGAGTCTTTAACCCACTGAGCCACCCAGGTGCCCTGGGTTTTGTTTTTTCATTTTGTTTTTTTGTTTTGGTTCACTGATCCATGCATATGTGAGGTTTATATTGTGAAAATGACCCAAACCAAAATAATGAATCTCTGAATCATTGCTAGGGTTCAGCCTCATTAAAATGATTAAAGAATTATATTTTTAAGATATGGTCAGCCAAGATGTCTTTTTCTTTAAGGCTACTATTAAAACTAAGAATATGATTGTTACAAGGCAGGGTTAGTAAGAATAAAGATGCTGGGATCAGATAGAACTGGATTCAAGTCTTATTACTGTAGCATATAAGATGTACAAGATTTGGCAAATTGTATAACTTTAAAAAAAAAGATTTTATTTATTTATTTGACAGAGAGAGATTACAAGCAGTCAGAGAGGCAGGCAGAGAGAGAGGAGGAGGCAGGCTCCCTGCTGAGCAGGCAGCCCGATGTGGGGCTCCATCCCAGGACCCTGAGATTATGACCTGAGCCGAAGGCAGAGGCTTTAACCCACTGAGCCACCCAGGTGCCCCAATATAACTTTTTTTAACTCTAGTTTCCTTGGGTGTGACTTGAAGATAGGAGAATCTATCTTCTAGATGTTATGTAGAATTAACTGAAATAGTATATAGAAAAGTATTGAGCCTAACACATAGTAAATGCCTGTCACGTCAGTTCTCATGCTCCCATGCTTTCCTTTGGGCCAGGTGGAGAAAAGAGCAGATGAGGGAAGATTGCCATTTTGAGGGACCATATAGCAAAATGAAGGTTCATAATTTTTTTTTGTAAATATGTAGAATCTCTAAAATAGACTTTATTTCCAATATTCTGTCAGGTATTGGACTTTGATAACACATTTAGTGTCAGGCTTGGGACTATGTTTACTGACTAGTTTAAGCCCTGTCTGGAATTTAAATTTAGAAATTAATTAAATGAATATACAAATATATTATGTCACAGAACAATTGGTAGGAATAATATATTGATATGAGAAATAAAAGAGCAATTCCAGAGGTGAGATTTGCTAGGATGGATCATTCCAATGAATGTGATGTGGGGAAAAGTGAGTGGAAGTGAAGCAAAAAGCTGAAGCTAGAATGAGTTTTTTGAGGAGTGAATGGATGTGAGGGTACAAATATATGTGGTCTGTATTTATTCTCTCTGAGAACTCATTTTTGTTTTAGAAGGGTTGTAGGGGCAGTGACCTATTTCTATACATTTGAGTTATTTTTACAGAAACTACCACATATACTGTTAAAATCTTGGCAAATTGAGTGGCTGTTTCTATCCAAAGTCAGTGTGAGTCATGATTATCTCTATTGCTGTCTAACTCTAAAAGCTTGGAGAGTCAATAGGTTAGCATTTAGGAATTTTCCATTTACTGACACTGATTCAATTCATTCTTGGTGGTAGTTCTGCATATTTATTCATAGGCATTACTGGAAGCTTAAGACAGACTGAAAAACCAAAAAACAAAAACCAAAAAACAAAACCGAACAACAAACTACTAATTGAATCTAAAGTCATGTTGAAACCAAACTTAAAATACGGAGAAAAGCTGGTAATGATGACTCAGTACTAAAGCTAAGTTAATGATTTAGTGATGGGTTTCAGAGCTGAGGAGAAACTGAACGTGTCTCAGCATGCAAGTACCTTTGGACAGCTTTCCACTGCCCAAAGAACTGCAGATAAGAACATTTTTGGCATGTTTAGGGAGTAATGGAAACTTCAGAATCACATGCTTTTAAACTGGGATATCGCATCGATTATTTTCCTCATTACAACTCCCCTCCTATGTGTTGGTGTGAGCCTCTCGAATTCTGCAGGCTAGCCTGGCAGGAACCGCAGCACACTGCTTGAGCCACACTGCATCCTCCAAATCAACGGTTGTTGCCTAGTGTTTAAGGCTGATGAAATACTTCACTTGCCCTTCATCTTAGCCTGCTTACTGAATCTATTCATCATTCAAGCCCTGGTTCAACCATCTCTTTCGAAGTCCTCTGACTCAAAGGGAATTTTATATTAAGGAGGTCTCTTTTTGTAATGTTTATTTAACTACCCACTATGCAAAAGTCATTTCCTTTTACAGTGAATTTATGTGTTGCTTGATTACACAGGGAGCTGTGGGTGGGTGTTTGGCGATGAGATTCTGCTTTAAATGATTTCCTTTGTTGTTGTTGTTGATGTTTTCACAGAATGTCACACTCATTTAAAAGAGGTTGTCCTACTGCCAGAACTAAGGCTCTCAAAACTGGTAGGAGTGCTAATTGGAGCCAATCAAACTTTAGCTGACCTGCTTCCACACTTAAACGACAAAGAGGAATTTCTGCTACTTTGTGAAGTGGAAAAGCTCAGCTCTGATACCTGGCTAAAGAGTCAGCCAAATTGGGGAACAGTTTTTCCTTGCCTTTTCAATCTGTATACTTGGTCTTCGTTATTAATACACTGAAGAAAATAACAATTCTGGTGTATTTTATTATTTCATAAGTGGCCAATAAACAAATTCTGACTTAAAGTCAGGAGAATCTAGTTTGAAACTATTAACGGGGTAGAGTCTGTTTTTTGCCCATAAGGTAGAAAACATTTTTGGTCAAATTGAGAACCATTTCCAAAGTGATTAATCAGTTACATTGTCAATTTTAATATTCAATGCATTTATTCTCGGATATGTAGAGTTCCTCATTTGAAGAAGTTAATGACAAATATTTCAAGCTTAAACACATATGTAAGTATTAGAGAATGTTTTGAAGCATTGCAAGAGGTCAGTAAGAGTCTACTTTTAGGTTCTTACAGATAAAGAGGTGGAAAAGTTTTCTCTTCTTGGCTTCTAGGCTCTTTGGCTGGTCTAATAATTAAATTGATATAAGACAGATTGACAGGAGAAAAGTAAACAAAATTTAGTAACATGGATACATGGGAGAGACCCAGAAAAACTGACTAACTCCCAAATGGCCAAAGCCAGCAAGTTAAATGCCATTTTCAGCTAAAGACAGATGTTGGGGGGGGGGAGTAAGTTATGGGAGTTTTTCAAGAAAAACACAGTAAACAAAAGTGAGGCTGTTATGCAGATTTAAGTTCAAGCTTTCTCCATTGATCAGTTTCTGGAGATTTAGATATCCTCCTCTTTCTAGCACAGCTGTAGAGTAAACCTTAGAAATTGAGATTTCCCTAATAAATGTAGCTGTTTTTTACAAAAGGGTAACTTCTACTCAGTTTTCTGAGCTTCACCAGGGTCTTCTGGTTCTTAAAAATAATCAGCGTAAGATAATCAATATGCCAAAGAGATATATTTTGGAGTGGTGTATTTTGTCCCCTTCACAGACATCTATTTTATTTTTGTGTAACTTGACAAGGTTTATGTTTAAGGTAGTCGGAACAGTTAGATGTTCTGATTTTTCCCTCAGTTACTGCATCCTGAAGAGTGGGTTTATTCATCACTAAACAGATGAATTTGTGAATAAATCATTAACATGACACAATAATGAAGCTTGCTAATAATAATTGGGGAACAAAGACAGTATCGTAGGTATATGAATTCAGATGGGGTTGTAAGAAGAGACACCTCTCAGAGGTGGAACTGCAGCTGAAATCGGATCAATGGGCACAAGGAATAGCCTTTTAGACCTTGATCTAAAAGGCATATGCAAAAGAGTCCGAAAGAGTGTGGAGTGCTCAAGGAATAAAATGCCAGAGTGGCTAGTGAGGAATGAAATAGTCTCATTTGCAAAGAGCAAATGAGATAGGGGATAGACGGGTAAGGGTAGTGATAAGATTGTGGTATAATTTACTCACTATACACTCACTGAAATGAGTAAGAAAGCTGCATAAAATGATGGGAATAATGTGTTTATCTGTCTTACACTTAATAAATATGATCTTATCTTCTTTGAATAGCCCAAAGCACCGTGCAGTGTGGGGAGTGGGATTATTATTATCACAGATGAAAGTAAAAACAAATAAGCCAGACTTTAATATAGGCATATAATATATTGGAGATATTTTGGGATCTGTTCCAGAATAGTGCAATAAAGTGAATATTGCTTTAAAGCAAGTCAAATGAATTTTTTGGTTTCCCAGTGCATAATCAATGTTATATATAGGGGCGCCCTAGTGGCTCAGTTGGTTAAGCCTCTGCCTTTGGCTCAGGTCATGATCCCAGGATACTGGGAGCCTGCTGCGCCCTCTGCCTGCTGTTCCCTCTGTTTATGCTCTCTCTCTCTCTTTGTAAAAGAAGTAAATAAAATCTTTAAAAAAAAATAGAAAAAAAATAAAAACAAGTAAATACTTTATTCCTAAAAAATGCAAACCATCATCTAAGCTTTCAGCAGGTTATTAAGAAACAAAATTTAACTGAGTAAATTTGAGGATCCAATTGGCTTTATTAAGAGATTCATGAGTGGGGCAGCATCCCATCAAGCAAGTGGAGGGGAGCTCTGAGGAGTTGGACAAAATGGAAGGTTTTTTGGGTGTTGAGTTTGGTAAATTCTTTATAGATTTTGGATGACTGGGTGACGGGCATTAGGGCGGACACTTGATATTGAGCACTGGGTGTTATATGCAACTGATGAATCACTAACTTCTACCTCAGAAATGAATTTAAAGAAAAAAAAAGGAAGCTTCTTGTAGGAAAGAGGGTGGGGCAAAGAAGTTATTAGCAAAAGAAAAGAAAGGATTGTTTCAAGCAAGGTCACCTTCCCTTAGGGGGAAGAGCAGGGATTCTTATCCTGCAGATTACTCATCTTTCTTTGGGGCGTGGAGAAGGCTCAAGTGACAGATGACCTCCTTTGTGCTGATAAAACAGTTTCTGACTAACCTGTTAAGACTACATTTCTTGGCGCCTGGGTGGCTCAGTGGGTTAAAGCCGCTGCCTTCAGCTCAGGTCATGATCCCAGGGTCCTGGGATCGAGGCCCACATCGGGCTCTCTGCACAGCAGGGAGCCTGCTTCCTCCTCTCTCCTCTCTCTCTGTCTGCCTCTCTGCCTACTTATAATCTCTCTCTCTGTGTCAAATGAATAAATTAAAAACAAATCTTAAAAAAAAAAAAGACTACATTTCTGGGGGAGGTTGAAGCTGTAATTAGGTGTTAGATATTAAACCCTGTTTTGATAACTTGGTCTAGAATAAGTGACTCCATCCTGGGCATACATGGTGGTAGTTTAGCATGGGGTAGCTGTGACAATTTCTTAAAATGGGACAACGAAGAAATTTGCTGCATTGATTGATTCTTCGTTTTGCAAGTGATTTCTCTGTAGCATGCTATACTCTTTGATAGCATTTTATCCACAGTAGAACTTCTTTCAAAATTGGAGCCAGTCTTCTCAGACTCCATCACTGCTTTATCATCTAAGTTTACCTAATATTTAAAACTGTTTGTTCTCAGTTCAACAATCTACACAGTATCTTCACCAGGAGTAAGTAGATTCTATCTCAAGAAGCTTCTTTCTTTACTCACCCATAAGAAGCAACTGCTCGTTCCTTAAAGTTTTATTACGAGGCGTTGACAATTCAGTCATGTCTTTAAACTCCACTTCTTTTTTTCAAATATTTTTTATTTAAATTCAGTTAATTAACATACAATGTATTATTGGTTTCTGAGGTACAAGCCTGTGATTCAACCATCTTGTATCAGGCTCCATTTCTAATTCTTGTTCTCAGGAAATAAGGAGGCCCAAGGAGAGGGACAGGGTAAGGGGGATGGCCCATCAGTGGAACAGTCAGAACACACACATTTATTGATTAAGCTTAGAGTGGGGAGTAGGAAAGCTTAAAGTGAAAGCTTACAGCAGAGGATTTTCTCAGTGACTTAGTGAATTTAATTACAACAGAATAAAAATGGTGGTATGTCATGTCCAATCCCAAGCCTTCCTCACTGCCTGTGCAGGATGGAGGGCTCAGGAAGTCCTGCTGAGTTGGGAAATTTATCTGCCTTGAGGCTACCATCCCCATAGGAAGGGGTTGGGGAATCCTACACAGAAACCAAGGGTTAAGAACCTCAGCAGAGATCCAGATGAAGGATGTAATGTACACTTGAAGGTCCTGCACCACCAGTGAAGACTGAGATTGCGCTTAAGGAGAAAAGGATGACCACAGTTCCCAGATTGAGCCTACTGAACAAAACAGCCATAGATTTCAGCAGTAGATGTCTTTAGAGAGGCAAGTGAGCAGAGAGACAAGAGGCATGGTTGCAGAAACCAGAGAAAACAAAGGACTGCCGGGACTTGTAGGTTTGGGTTTGAGGCCACCTTTTTTGGACACTACAGGACCAAGGAAACCCACCTCCCTATACGGTCAGATGCCTCCTTGAAGGAAAACAGTGGGTTGGAAGAAATATGAAAGTCTGAACATTTACCAGATATGACTAAATTTTTAGAAAAAGAATATACACAAAGATGATGAGAGAGCACTAATAGGCACTTTGTTCGTGTGTTCATTCATTCAATAAATAGCCATGGGATGTCTCTTATATACCATGCACTAGGATGCAACACAGACACTAATCCTTGTCTTCCTGTAGTTTACGTGCCAGTGATGGTAGTTCCAAAGTGAAGCTATAGAAAAAAGGAAAGAGTTTAATTAGAAAAACTAGAGATACTACAATTTATTTTCACATTTGAATAGCAGTGTGTTATATTTCTAAACCCACAACAATGGGGATGAAAAGTATTCTGGTGGTATGCGTAGCCTCATTGTGGTTAAGAAAAGCTAAAAATAACTCCAGAGCTTATTCTTGTTTGGACACTAAGTTTAAATAACTTGACGTGTTATCACAGGGTCAGTCATAGAGTCACAAAAATTTGGAGGTGGAAAGGATTTTCGAGGTCATGAAGCCAATTTCTTTTTTTTTCTATATATAATTTTTTAAAAACTATTTATTTATTTATTTGACAGAGCACAAGCAGGGGGAACAGCAGAGGGAGAGGAAGAAGCAGGGTCCCTGCTTAGCAGGGAGCCTGACGTAGGGGCTTCATCCCAGGACCCTGGGATCATGACCTGAGCCAGCTGTAGGCAGACATTAACCAACTGAGCCACCCAGGTGCCACATGGGGCTCAACTTCTTAGTTTGATTGCTAAGGAAACAGGTGTGCAAGGAGTTGAGAAAATCGATGCTAGAGCTGGGATGTAAGCATATGTGCCTTGACGTTAGTCCAGGGCTCCTTATAATTCAACACTGCTTCCATTTGAGTCTTAGGAGAACATATTTATTGATTATTTCATCTTGCTATCAGTAGGTCCTCTCTAGGGCTAGCTCTTGTAAGTATTGGGAACACAATGGGCAGTGCAATGATAGTTTGGTAGGGTAGAGGATTAGAATAGACACTCACTACAGTGGCTAGTTGCTCCTTCTCTTTCTCCACGGAATGTGAAATACAGCCCAGAAAGAACCCAAACAACCTCATTGGCGGTGTCCCCACCAAGGTGACAACCTACGCAGTAGTGGTAAAAGCTTGGGTTCAAGAACGAGCCATCTGAATTCAAATTGCAGCTGCACCACCTGTGAACTAGCTTTGTAATCAGTTGTGAAACATGTATCAAGAAATTTGTTTTAAAATATAGATGAAATGTTGAAGGTTACAAATGACTTACCTTGAAAGGATACATTAGATTTAGAGTTATCTCCATATGATGCCAGTCTTGTGCACTTATACACAATAGTTTTTTCACCTAGTGGTAAAGGGGCAGAGTTATGGTTGGTACATTAGGAATAGTTTACACCCTTCTATTTGTCTCATGGTAGAGTCGACCAAGTGGTGTTCTGCTTTACTGGTGCAGTATTTATACACCATATGAAAATTATGGCAGTGCCTGCATTTTACTTTTCTTGGTTTTATCAAAATTTAGGCACTTTCCTGGTAGAGTATCATATATACATTTTATCATTTATGTATGATGTGTTAAAAATATAAGATTGAGAACTACTGAACTGAAGATTAGGTATAGGAGACACTCTATATATAATCACACACAGGACTAGCACTAACCTTGATGGACAGTGGAGAGGCAAGAGTGAAAGAAATGTCTTTTTTTTTTTAATTTAAATATCTTATGTATATAATGGTAAAACCTAAAATGACATTTGATCCTTTCTTTTATTTCCTTCCCACTTCTCCACTTAATTTAAAACTCACTTAAATACATGCGACATTGTGTTTAATGAAACTGTGTAAAAAAAACCAAACATACACTTCTCTCCAGCTGATATTTGGCCAGGCTTAAGTGGTAAAATGATAACCTATGGATAAATTCATAATCAGTTTTTGGGTTTTCATTAATATTACATGGTTTTTCTACCATTGCATGCTTTTTGGCACTTACATGTAACAAACAGAGCCATAGAACAGAGTAATACAATGGGGGGAAAAAAAGAAAAAAAACAAGAAAAAGTAAAGCTTACCTGTTTTCCAAGATGCTTAAAGCAAAATACCATGACACACTTAGTATTCACTTGATTGGGAAAGTCATCTATGTTTTTTTGTCACACACCATGAGTTATGTTGTATACATTGATGTGTTTCAACTGAGCCTTTTAACAAATTAATTTAAGGAATATTTATTAAGCACCTGTTTGACAGTTTCTAGCAGTGGTGAGTGGGGGAAGGTGTGTGTGTGCACCCGTGCTTGATAGAGAGAGAGAGAGAGAGAGAGAGAGAGAGAGAGAAACCACATGGGAGAGCAGGGAGTGCTCCTGAAGTGTTAGGCAAGGTCATACTGAATGAGAGTTTACTATAACAGGAAAAATTTAAGCACCATTTCTGATTCCTACTCCCAGGAAAAAACTATTCATAATAAATTGTATTTTGTTTATTTTATGGGAGATTTGGCCTGGTTATTTATGCAATAAATTTTAGTACTTTGCACAGTACAATTGTGTTAATTTAAGGAATATATTTTTGTAATTGAAGCATCAATAGTGGAGTCTTTTTATCTTATTGAATACTACATTAAAGTTGAATAAGTTAATAAAGCAAACTTTTCTTCCCAATATTAAATTTAAGTGCTCTTTGATAAAAAGTTTACAAAAACATTTAAGAAATACATATTTTTCTTGGTGCCAGGTGAATGTTTAACTTCTTGGTATTTTCCTATGGCTTTTTAGGTTCTAAGATTGGGTTTAAATATGGTACTTGATATAAATGGGAATCTAAGCTTTCTACCTTAATAACTAAGGAGCAAAAGGAATATAAACTTAATGCAAGGCAAAAATATTATTTTCCTATAATTAATTTAACAACTTTCAGATTCTGCAGTTGATAATCAAGCCTTTGAGCCTCAAGCTAGATTTATACTTGGCTTGTCATTTAAGCTGCACGTTGGCTAGACGTTTACTAGTATTTATGTTGCGTTCCTTCCACCCTCTAAGTGAAGAAATCCTCTCATCTTTCTAATTCAAAAGTCAACAAAATAAAGGTTAATTTTTAAAAAGTTGATGAGCTCACTATTCTCCTGGGTTGTCCCTCAGAAGTATTTACAATAAATTAATAGTAATATAGATAAACCATGAGTACAGAAATTGCCACCTATAAATGCAAAAATCCTTCCAGAAGACCTGTGCAGCATGTTATTTCTTATGTGCTTTCCTATAGAAAGAAAGCTAAAGCATTTGGTTATAATAATCCATTTATTCCAAAGGTCTGCATATCAGTTTGCATATAGATGGTCTCCAGATTTAACTGCAGTATTGCACACATGTCGATTTATGGTTGGATGCTTATTGATGGTGAAGAGAACACTGATATAGATGTCATTAAGTGAATATATAATACCTACAGAGATACATACAATATAAAATTATCTTTTCATTTGTGACTTCTTTTCTTTTTTTTTTTTTTTAATTTATTTATTTCACAGAGGGAGAGAGATCACAAGGAGGCAGAGAGGCAGGCAGAGAGAGAAGGGGAAGCAGGCTCCCTGCTGAGCAGAGAGCCCGATGCGGGCCTCGATCCCAGGAGCCTGAGATCATGACCTGAGCCAAAAGCAGAGGCTTTAACCCACTGAGCCACCCAGGCGCCCTGTGACTTCTTTTCTTATAGCTTTACATAATAAGTGTGTATTTTTGGAGTGTTAGGCTTTGTAACTTCTATGCTAGTTCCTTAGCAAGAAGCAAACTAATCGGGCTCCTGGGTGGCTCAGTGGGTTAAAGCCTCTGCCTTCAGCTCAGGTCATGATCTCAGGGTCCCGGGATGGAGGCCCATATCGGGCTCTCTGCTCAGCAGGGAGCCTGCTTACCCCTCTCTCTCTGCCTGCCTCTCTGCCTACTTGTGATCTCTCTCTCTGTGTGTCAAATAAATAAATAAAATCTTTAAAAAAAAAAAAAGAAGCAAACTAATCATATTTAGAAATAGCATGATGGTACCATTAAAGCTGGGAAAGTAGATAGAATTCAATGAATGTTATAACCTCATTTTATAAGTACAAAAACTGGGGCTCGGATAGGTCAAGAATTTTGCCAACAATGGCCCAGCATTTGCATGCTTATTAGAACCCACTTATTTTTAGTTCAATCCTGTCTCAG
Source organism: Ailurus styani (assembly GCA_002007465.1). Lineage (NCBI taxonomy): Eukaryota > Metazoa > Chordata > Mammalia > Carnivora > Ailuridae > Ailurus > Ailurus styani. The sequence goes on along the minus strand of LNAC01000004.1, from coordinate 2,946,919 downwards.
AATGATATCATTAGAAAAATGAAAAAAAAAACCCCAAAAGGTATAGATTAGAAGTGTGCCTGATATAATCAGTGATTTCTTTGTAATTCCCTTCTTCTTTGTCTTTCCTCTGAGAGGAAAATAAAAATGTATTCTTGCTCCCATGGAGGTATTTGGAGAGTTCTTGGAACTACAGATTGCAACCATATAGGTAATATCCTCCTCTGTGTCATTCGACCCTTATTTGATCATTCAGCTAAAGGCATGAGTGTTTCTCAATTTCCCCTGCCTTTATCACACATATATTAAAAAAAAAACATTTTAATCATGTTTTGAGATGGTTTATTTTATTACATACCAAACTTCTGGCCTGGATCCTCATGACACTATTGATTGAGTAGGAGTTTTGTTGGTGATTCAGATATAGGAATGTCTCCAAAATGGGTTATATTAAAATGTGAGGGTTCATCTTATCTGTAACTAGAACTAGAGTTCCTGCAGTGTGAGTCTAAGTCTTTCAAGTAAAACAGTTTTTAATGTCATTTATTTTCAGCTGTTTACAACTTCCCTCTAATATCTATATTTCTTTCTTTTTATTTTTGAATTTCAAATTTGATCATATAGTCTAAAAACCTTTTATTCCAAGGGAGTTTGGGGGGACTTAAAAAAAAAAGTGTGTGTGTGTGTTTTCATATCTTTTTTGCGGTGTCTCCACTTAGTGGGAAAGTCACTCTGGGTACAGACATCTGGGCGAAATGTCACTGATAGAATTGAGCAATTTTTGTTTTTCTAACTTTTGTGACTCTGGTCAGCTTCTCATGGGCTTCTATCAGTCGAAGTGGTATCTTTGACTTTAGCCAAGTGTAGGTTATTGGGTCATGAGTGCCAAAAATCATGAGTGGTCTCCACACTCCATCCAGTGTGAATAAAAGCAACATTATAAAATAATTATAATCTTTTGAAGCAGAGCCAGCCACACAGCCTGAGCTCATCTTCCTTTGTTAATTTGTATACAGTTCCTGTTTTAACGGAGCAAACTTTCAGAGGGTACTCACATGGGACTGCTGAACCAGCTGTACAACTTTTATTTTGAAGAAAAAAGTTGAGCCTCAGAACAGGCTGTTTTAAAGACAGGGAGGGACTTAGCTTTTCCGAGTTTGACCAGCATGTGGAAGGAGTGCTCTCATGGCTGCAAGAACTCAGGGAACTCCTACCTGGGTGCCACTAGGGTAGGAAGTTTTCCGTTTGTTTTGTTCTGTTTCCGAGGGTCCTGTGCACTTCACTTGCCTGTATCACCGTGACTGTTGGTGGTTTTTGCACACCCTGCTCTGTGGGGGAGTGCCCCAACGTGCCTGTCTTATGTGGCCTCTATGGACACACTGCTCAGCTGGCAGAGAGCAGGGAAGTTTTCTCCCAGCACCCAAAAAGAGAAAGAGGAAACAACTTTTTCTTTCTGGGCTCCTTGCAGCACAATAAACCAGGATAAGCTTGCACATTCTCTCCCTGGATTTCTGGAGTGGGTTCCAGGAAGAAGTTAAACTTTTACCTTTAAATGGATGACCATGTCACAATCAGGAAGAAACATCTCCAAAGACCCATCTTTAGGTAAGTAATGCTACATCCCACTTGGCTCCAGGGCTATCAGGAAAAATAATTTCTTTCCCTTTTCCTTAACTTGGGAATTCTGGCACTAAGCTATAGCAAAGCAATAGAGTGTGTCTAAAGTTTAACTTCATGCATACCTAAGGAGTCCTTTTATTTTCTATTTTCTGAAACTGTGTACAAGCTCTTATCAACTCCTCAAAATGTATTTTAAAAGCAAATTAGCTATTCAGGCACATGAATGACATAGCACTGGAAAAACTTCTAAAACATTATGCAATCCCTGCTGTTTCCAATGGTTGCACAGCCCTCTAAATTGGAAATACTGTGCTTGGTTATTTCAGCTGATTACACTCAGAGATACTGTTTAAGTGCAGCAAATGCTATACATTTTTGTAGTAATATGTGGGAAGACAAATGTGAATTTGATGGCTGTATACTAAAGTATATATATTTACAGCTAGTTCAGAAGTATCCTGCAGTTTGGGAAACAAAAGGACAACAGGAGAAATTTTACCTTGTGGTGAAATCTGTGGCCAGAAAAAATGTAGATACAATATAATGGATTGAGTTAAGGTTTTATTTGGGGGGGGGGCTCACCCTTTCTCTTGAGAACAGCAGTTCCTTCATTGACTCTTTAACCCTCGATTCTTTAGTAACTTATGTACTTTAGAATTCAGAATTAGGAATTAAAAATTTTAAAGGAGCTAGAAAACAACAGTTTCTTCCTTTTAAGACAGAAGATCTTAAAAGAGAAGCTAGTTGTATATCAATTTTGTGCTCCCCCCAAATAATATCCTGAACAAAGCAGAGATACTACATGTTAGCAAAAGTAGACAGTAAAGTCAAGTTGTGGTCACCGGTTGTTGATCTAGAATTAACTACAGGATAATAGACGTTTATGGATGAAATTCCTGGCATTCTGTGGTTGTCACATAATGAATAAGAGTGGGTCTCAAGGCATGTTTTATGTATTGATTAAGCATTGTTACAGTATTATTAGTGGCAACAATATACTTTTGTAATGCTTAAAACAAAATACTGGCTCAAATCTGCTTTACAGCCTTCTTAAAAATAAATCATATTGGGCGCTTGGGTGGATCAGTCGGTTAAGTGTCTGCCTTTGGCTCAGGTCATGATCCCAGGGTCCTTGGATTGAGCCCTGCGGTGATGGTGGTGCTGGCTTCCTGCTTAGGGGAGAGCCTGCTTATCCCTCTCCCTCTGCCCCCCCCCACCACACTTGTGCTCTCTCAAATAACTAAATCTTAAAAAAAATCATTTTTAAATCTATACATGTGGATTTAATATCATAATCTATGTCTATATTTTATGCAGTGACAGCAATAAATAACCAAAAATCCCAAATGACCCCCGAATGTGTATTCACCTGCCATAATTTCCATGTAATTAACTTCTATTTTCTCCCAAGTGCATGTGTGACTTCAAAAAGATATGACAGTAGCACAGATGATTCCAGACTCAATCCCATTGAGGCACCACTAGAAGAGGGCAGCTGCGGAAATTGAAGACAAGATTGTGTTGGATATAGTCAGATTCACTTAGCCAGTATCTTTAGTATGTTACCCCATTGGGAAGCTGTTGGCGAGTGAAGCAGGTGGTCCTTCTCCACTGGTTTATGGTGAATCCATATCCTCTCCTGAGGAATTGTATGCTAAGGTGCCACTCACAGGGAAACTGCAGTTCATCCATGCTTCTGTTCTTTTTCATATAAAGTAACTGAGATTCTTTGCCCAAATATTTAGAATACAGTTTGGTAAATTCAAATAATTACTTCATGAACCTGGTGATGTAGAAAACAGGGCTGCCAAAGAGGACATACTTTCATTTAGGCAACTGTTTCAAGCAAGGGTACACATGGGTCCTGACTGAAAACAGGTTAAGGCCAGATGTGGAGTCGGGATTGATTGATCAGTTGGCACATTGATAGATGGCTTTGCTTTTATCAGGATATGATTGTCATGAGGGAAAAGGGAGGTAGAGAGTATCTTAATAAAGCATTCAAATGACTAGACATAATTCCTCAGAGAAAGTGTTGGGCTATTTTTTGGTAAAACACTGCACTGACTTTCTGATGGCTAGTTGTACTTTTGGGCAAGTTGGAAAGTGGTTTAAGATTGTTTTTAGCATCTTATGCCCTTATTCGATGCCCCGCTTCATATTTTGGTCTCCTTTCTCTGGTTCCTTGTCTTCTTGGGCTATTAGTGGATTGTCCTCCTCTCACATTGAGCCTGCCTTTCTCAAGCCTGCCTTTCTGGTCAGAGACCCATGTACCAGACCTTTCCTTCTCAATATGTACTTGTTCACACCCTACTTCCTAAGGGATTTGCATACTAGTTCTCAATCCACTTGGTAAAAAATTAGTGCTAGACTATTTTGTATGCGTTAGTCACAAATTTAACAGAAATTTTGTGAAAATAATGTTTTGGCTGTTTATAAATAATTCACTTAAAATTTTAGTCATTAAGAGAGGATAAGTCTGGGATTTTTTTGGGAAATATCTGACATACTGACACCATTCAAGTTCTTATATACAGACTACTTTCTCCTGTAGCTGAACCAACAGCTTTAATTCAATTTACCTGGCCTTCCCTGATTGATTATAAGTGTCCAGAATCTGGACTACTGCATTGGGGAGGTCTGACATGATGAAGAAAAACAAACCGTATCTGCCTTCACATGACATATCATCTAGTATATACCTAGATAAGTATGGCACAGGCAGATGATGGGTGCCAAAAAGGAGGTGACAATGTCCTGGGAAATTATAATGAGACAGATTTCAATGATGATGAATTCTGACACCTAAGTGAATTGAGAGAGATAAGCAAGATTTTTTTTTTAATTTTTGAAACTAAGTAGACATCAATTTTTAATTAGCATAATCTCCCTAAATTTCAGACAAGAAAAGTCATCCATCAGGTATAAAAAGTTAGTGGAGAGGCTTTAGGGTACACAGTGGATGTTGAAATTCCATGGCTGCATATGATATCAGAAGACTCAGAGAAATCTTGCGTATTCTTTAGAATCTGCCTCTAAAAATGTTGGTGTCGCCTACAATGGTGATTCCTGAATCATCTCACATAGATTAGCAAATCTATGTTTTCAAAGTCTTTTGTGGAAATTTTAGATATATGTTTTCACACCAGGTCTCTGAGGAAAGGCAAGGCAAAGGGTTTTTTGTTGTCGTTTGTTTTGTTTTGTTTTGTTTTGTTTTAATGGCCAAAATGGGGGTTTATATGATCTCTATTATGCACGTCATGTGGAACTTGGGGTCAGTGAGACAGACCATTCAGCCCCGAGAATACATAAATGGTGTATCTCAAATACACTTTGTGGTTTTACCTGTAGACATTCCCACAGCTCAGAATTGTATATAAAAATGATGATTCTCCCTTTACTAAGAGAAATTCTTTATGTTTTATAATTTTCCAGGAAGGAAACACTATCACAAAATGTATATTAAATCAACAACACTAAGTTTGTTCCTCAGCACATAGAAAATAAAATTACATAGAACCTTAAAATCCAAGATGTGAATAAACACTTGATATTAAGGACCTCCCAAAGAAAAAGAAACAGTTTTTTAGACTTTCTAAAACCTCTTTTCTGGTATTACCACAGAGTTTTATCTCTGATAATCATAATTGATCTCTTTATATAGATTCATCAATTTATAATCCATTTCAAATGAATTACATTTATATAATTCAGTAAGACAGTTGCTGAAGAGACTTGCATCTTATTGCATACTCATATTGCTTAGCAAACTTTCTTTATTCCCATGAGATAAATAAACACCAAACTTTGATATCAAGAAAAATCTGTTTCTCCTAATAAAAGTGCATCAGTGGCAGTATTTCTTATCTGAACTTCATTGCCATGAAGTGTAAGTCAGGGTTTCTGTTATTATCAGCTCCTCCTATTTGATTTGATATTATATCAAATTCTGTTATATATGCATTGTTTTCCATTTGTTGCTTCAAATCCTTTCTAGGAGCAAGTAAGGAAAAAAATGAATTAAAAAAATAAATTGAAACTTTTCTCATACGTGAAGCCTTATTTAGTATTCTTTGACGCCAACAGCCTGTTGAACCTCTTCTGTGTTCAAAATGGTAAGTTATTTTTGTGGTGGTTTTCCATTAAAAGTAGCACTAAAAAGCCACAAAAGAAATCATGCAAATAGTTGCTCATCAGCCCTAGATTTGAGAACTGGTCTATGCATCCAGGATCTGAGACATTAAATTGCAAGTCAGATTGCTACCAGGGCCTCCGACTAATGAAAATCATGTTGAGATCTTCACAGCATTTAGAACATGCTGTTTCTTCCCTTTATGCCTTTTCAAAAGTCTTATTTTTACAAGTATCTGTTAGCAGAGGAATTCTGAGTGTGCTTTTGGCAGGCATGTTCTCTTCACATGGGGATGGAGAAAGCAGGAGGATGAAATAAGAAAGCACAGGAAAAGACAGACAGATCCTAATTTCCTTTGAGGACCTAATGCGCATGGTTAGTAACGTATTGCTGCGTCTGATTTCTAATTTCAAGGGTGTGATCTATGCTTTATAGAAGAATAGCATAAAATATGTTACATATTTAAAATCATACACCTTTTGGAGTGTAGTCATTTTTATTTATTTCCACATTTAAGCTCATGTATGAACATCAGTGTTACAGCTAAACCGTAAGTTGTTAGTACGCAGGGACCGTGCTGCCTTTCAGACTTTTACATGTTCATAAGGGGGGGACACCTGACTGACTACTGATTTATGGTAGTTTTCTAGGTAAAATGTCTGGATAGTATTCAATTATTTGGATATTTCAAACCCATTTCCTTCAGTGTTTTGGGAGTAACAAAAAACCCAAACACATATAAAATATAAAGTCACTTCAAAATTTAAAGAAATTATAATACATGGTGGACATTGATATTTTTGTCTCATAAATATTTAAGTATTTATGGTATTCTGTGATTTAATCCTCTTTTTAACACCTCCCTCTCACCAGAAACACATATTTTAGACAGGAGTATATTTAGTCCAAGTCATCAGAGTGAAAAGTAATTACGTAGAAAAAAATTAAGTGTGAGCTGATAAAGTAGTATATGTTAAATATCTTTTTTATGCAATGAATTTCCTCATAGGAAAGAGCTGTATGTAGTTTTATTATATTTTGGAATCCAAAATATAATAAAATTCTATATTTATGAAAATGTTTTAACAGTTTTTGGCTCTAAGACAAAAGTGATTGTGAATTTGTTTTTTAAAAAAATAGAAAAAAATGAATTTTCCTGCAGTGGTTACATAGTTACATACTGGAATTCAGTTTCATAGTTTTTTTTTTAAATACATGATGATTTTTATGTGATAGTTAATTGATAGAACAAAACAATTATGTTTAAGTTATTCTCCCCTTGCTATGAAAGTGAAAAATACTTCTGGAAAATAGACAGTGAAATGAACTTAACATTTATGATGCTGTCAGGCACAATGTTAGTTAATAAAAGAACAATTACATTTTATAACAGATGTTTATTAAAAATTAGTTTTTCATTGTTTAGTTCAGGCTGGTTTTGCTACTGGTCAAAGATCATTGTATGACTTACAAGGCAAGGAACAGACTCAAACTGGTCTTTAAAATGGATTAACAAAGGGATGCTTGGGTGGCATCTGAAGGTGGATGCTTGGTTAAGCATCCGCCTTCAGTTCAGGCAATGGTCCTGGGGTCCTGGGATGGAGTCCTGCGTCTGGCTCCTTGCTCAGCAGGGAGCCTGCTTCTCCCTCTGCCTGCTTCTCCCCCTGGTTGTGCTCTCTCTCACTCTCTCTCTCTGACAAATAAATAAATAAAATCTTAAAAAATAAAATGGACTACAAAGATGAAAGCAAAACAACAAACACCTATGCATGTAAGACATAGGGTAATGTTTGTCATGCAAAAGTTATCAGAACTGTGCTTTTTCTTTTCCAGCTGTGATAAAAGTAGCTCTAAATTTTAAGTGTTCATCACAAATAGATAAGCCATAATTTGTCATACACTTTAAACTCAGGCAGTAAGTACTTTACTACTGCTGGTATTATTTCATCCACAATCAAGAAAATTTAAGCTAGTTCCAATAAACTTAACCATCACCAGCAGCAGTAGCAGCAGTAGGTATTAATGTTAATATTAAGACCTGCTGTTTTTTTAAATCTTAGTGTATTTTTAATCATTTACAGGTATATAATTCCTTTAAGACACAGTAAATCCATAATTAATAATTTTGGGTATGGATCCAGGTACAGAGAATAGATTAAAACACAGAATAATGTCTCTCTCTCAGGAGATACACAATTCTTGTTTTCTAAGCTAGAGAAGCTTGATGATAATTGTGTTTATCTTGGACATTGGCAAGATTTAGAAGTGGCTTTTGTAATGTTTGAAGTGAGGAAAATCAAGATTATGCAGTTAAAATGATCTACTGGATAATTTAATGGTTTTATACCATCTGGAAATTTTTATATTTGGAATAATCAGTCTATTACATAGAGTGTTTAGGTTAAAAGCAATGAAAAAGAATATGATTAAGGTGACCTATAGGTTTGTAGAGATTGAATTAGTTTAAAGAGGTCTACAGTATTTATAAACCATACCTCTTCAATTTTGTGACTGGACATAACATAATTTTGATAGTTAGTTCTCATGGGAAAGCTTCCGTTTATTTATGTATTTGATTAAGGCCACTTGGACATGAGCTCTAATTGAGGAAAATCCAACATTTCCTGAATTTGAACTGCTAGAAGTGAATGGGACAGTCACAGTGCATTTGAAGAACAGAAGATAAAACTTTCAGATTTGTTATCTTCATAACATCCCAAGCTTGCTCCATTAAAGCCATGTGGGTTTTTGGTTTTTTTGTTTGTTTTGTTTTGTTTTATGGAGAAACACTAATTCTGAGTCAAATTGGTGACCATTTTTAGTATTTTGGTCACTCCAGTCTTTAGCATCTTAGGATGTTATTTTTAGAGGAGTTGTTTGTTAAAACAGGTATTTAAATATTAATTATATATTTATTAACCAGTTGTTTATAGGCATTGAATGTCAAGAGGCTTTATTATGAAAATCACCACTTCAGCTTTAAAAATATTACTATTTAATTTGACATTTTCAAGGATCAAAGAGCTTAGAACAAATTGTTTGGAGATCAATGTAATGAAAAACAGCATGTTTGTATCTTTAAAATACAAACGTGACAATTTTTGAGTCCTAATTGAGGAAGAAAAGAAAATCCCACTAGGTCAAAGTCATTTTAATTTTATTTTATTATTTTTTTTTTTTAAAGATTTTATTTATTCATTTGACACAGAGAGAGAGATTACAAGTAGGCAAAGAGGCAGGCAGAGAGAGAGGAGAGAGGAGGAAGCAGGCTCCCTGCTGAGCAGAGAGCCCGATGTGGGCCTCGATCCCAGGACCCTGGGATCATGACCTGAGCCGAAGGCAGCGGCTTTAACCCACTGAGCCACCCAGGCGCCCTCAAAGTCATTTTTAAATTATACCATTAAATTAAAATTTGGTTGAAAGTAGGGACGTGTGATAATCTGGGACCACCTGTTTATTAGATATCTGTTCTAATAAAGATTCCAAATGCTTATTGCTATTCCAGTGATGATGTCTTTATGGAACAACATGAAATAGAAAAAAGAGACTTGCAAATTTCTGTGCCCACTAATTAAGCATGTGCTACTCAGTTCAGCTGCATCTAATTTTTTCTAACTCTGAGATCCCATGTTATTTTATCTGGATTTCTTTTACTGTACATGTCACTTCATTCTATTATAATTACTTGAGTAAGAGGATCAACCCTCCTAAAAATTTTAAGATTTCTTAGGCTAGAATCAAATATTGAATTCATCTTTGTATATCCCATAACTTTTGGTGGAATGCGTGTCACAAGTAAGCACTTACATAGTCTTCAAAAAGAGACTAAGTCAGTGTTGTAAATGTGTGAAATAGGAGGTGTTGGGAACTATGGTAGATAGGAAATGAAACCATTTAATTTCAGATTTTTAGAAACAGTGAAAGACTGGGGCACCTGTCTGGCTCAGTTGGTTGGGCGTTAGACTCTTGGTTTTAGCTCAGGTTGTGATCTCATAAGTCAAGGGATGGAGCCCAAGAGCCCCAAAATAGCCAGCGGAGAGTCTGCTTGAAATATTTTTTCCCTCTGCCCCTCACCCTGCTCTTGCACAGATGTGCTTGTGCTTTCTCTCTTTCTCAATATAAAAAAAAAGAGATGAAGAAACACATATTCATTGAATGAATAAAATGCATTCCTGTCAGCCCCAACTTGAACTATTCCAGAATCAGCGAATTCAATGTCTATAGCTCATTCCCCCTTTGAACAATCGTGACTTGTTAGAGATCACTTTCTTAAATGGAAATCTGTATTTCAATCAATAAAAACTTTTTGTCTCTCTTAGCAGAACTGGAATGAGAAGGATCCAAACTCTCTTTCAGTTATTGCTGTTTACAAGTCTCCCTAAAACATCGTGGCTTAACACAATATAAGTCTATAGATCAGCTGCTTCTGTGATCCCAATGGGCTTTCTCATGCATCTGTGGCCAGATCATAGGTTTGCTGTGAACTGGCTGGCTTAGGACGACCTTGGATACATGACTTGAGTTTCTTCCATGTGTCTCTCATATCCCTCCAGCAGGCTAGACCGGATATTTTCTCATGTTAGTAGCAGGAATCCACTGAGGAAGCAGAAACTCACAAACATTTTTTTTCAAGGCTCTGATTGAATCTGAATTGAGGCAACTTTCTCCTCAAAAAATCAAAAAGTCACATGACCAAACCCAGATTTTGTGTGGGAGAATATCACTAAAAGGAAGCACATAAAATGAGTCAGTTAATGCAATTAATGCTGTCTGAAAACTCATGCTTTTTTCTGATTCATCTTTCCTTTATTCCGTCTATAGTCCATATTCATTCAGCCAATTGAAGAGATGGCATATAATTTGAATTTTTATTTCATGTTGTTAAGGTTATCTGAGAGATGAGTGAGGATAGGAAGAAATATATATATTAACGAAATAGTGAAGTCCTATTGACTCACATTTGACTGGTGAGTCAAATATTGCTCACCTGACTCCAGAGTTATAGTAGGGCTTAGATTCCTGGTTTAAAAAAGTTTTAAAAAGTTAAATGTTGAAGCCTGATGATTCACAGACCTGTACCCCTGGGGCAAATAATAATAATAATAAAAATAAAATAAAATAAAATAAATTTCAAAAAAAAAAGTTAAACGTTAAAGAAGTTTCCCTTTCTTTTTTTTTTTTAAGATTTTATTTATTTATTTGAGAGCGGGAGAGAGAATGAGAGAGAGAAAGCATGAGAGGGGTGAGGGTCAGAGGGAGAAGCTGACTCCCTGCTGAGCAGGGAGCCTGATGCAGGACTCCGTCCTGGGAATTTCAGATCATGACCTGAGCCAAAGGCAGTTGCTTAACCAACTGAGCCACCCAGGCGCCCCAATTTCTTAAAACATGAGCTATTAAGCCCATAATGATGGCCCACATTTTCTTAGTTTCTTTTGGAAAGTTGATTTTTATCAAGTGTGCTGCTAACAGTCTTGAGACAATTCATTATTTTAATGCAAATTGAATATAATTAATTTTGGGCAATTCAATTCCAATTCCTCTAAAACTATGACATGGAAAGGAGGCATTGTAAATACTGAAAGAAAGTAATGATTCCTTATGCATTTGAACCACATGTGAAGCTCATTCATAATGTGTATTCTCTAGGGATTTATGATTGTTGTCTTTTAAAAGTTATTATTCTTTATAGTATAGATTTATGATGTTATTTTCTATTACCGAACCCTTCCAAACACCACTATAAAGAGTAAATGTTAAAAAAAAATAAAGAGTAAATGTTTTCATAAAAGCCAAATTACAGAATTCCTCTTTTAAATCAGTGATTCACGGGTGCCTGGGTGGCTCAGTGGATTAAAGCCTCTGCTTTCGGCTCAGGTCATGATCTCAGGGTCCTGGGATCGAGGCCCGCATCGGGCTCTCTGCTCAGCGGGGAGCCTGCCTCCTCCTCTCTCTCTGCCTGCCTCTCTGCCTACTTGTGATTTCTCTCTCTGTGTGTCAAATAAATAAATAAAATCTTTAAAAAAAAAATCAGTGATTCACAAAATCAATCTGTTTGCTATTGACATTAGAATTGCAACTTACACAACAAAACAAAACAAAGACAAGACAAGCTTCTGAAACTCTAATCTCATATGTTCTGCTTTGCTAGGTCTGGGAGTAGAAAGCTTTGATATATGTATTGCCACATGCTCCCCAGTTTATGTTGATTCATAGCTAAATTTGGGAGCCACTTAATGATATAATGTACATGAATAAGAATGGAAAAACATAGTAGTTTGGAAAATATTTTGATAAGACTAGCATCATTATTGGAAATATAAGCCACGTTTTTCTTTTAGTTTTTTTTTTTTAAGATTTATTTTTATTTATTCGAGAGAGACAGAGAGACAGAGATTGAGCACACCGGGGAGTGAGGAACAGAGGGAGCCTAAAAGAAGTCTAAGCAGACTCTGTGCTCAGTGTGGAGCCTGACCTGGGGCTTGATCTCAAGACTCTGAGATCATGACCTGAGCTGAATCCAAGAGTTGGTTGTTTAACCAACTTTGCCACCCAGGAGCCCCTTTTCTTTTAGTTTTTCATTTGAAAATGTCTGTGGATATAAGGGAGCTATGAAAATGAAGGAGGTTATGTTTCTTCTCTAAAAACCTTAAACCCTTTTTTAGAATGTAGGTTTATAAAGTATAGAGGCAAACTGCCACGAACTCCAAATCAATGGTTTTTAACATTGCCTGTATCTTAAAATCACTGGGGAATTTTCAAATTCAAACACCCAGATCATATCTCAGACCTAGGTATCTCCTGGGTGAAACCCAAGAATCAGTATTTTTCAGAACTCTTTAGATACCTCTAATGTGCAGCCATGTTTGAGAACCACTGTCCTAAAGTGAAGCACATATGAAGTACAGTGACAAAGAGGGAGAAACATTTAAGGTTGAATATCAAAGATTCCTTCAATTTTGATAGGCAAGTGGAGAAAGAAGAGAAGGATATCGAGAAGGTTGTATAACTTGAGTAGAGGCATGAGAATACAAAAGTGCTTAAAGTGTTTGGGAAAGTTTTGGGCATAGGGAGAATTCCTGATTAGCCCCCATAGAGCTGAGCTTTTGCATGGTGAGGGACACATGGCTTTAAGTGGTTAGGGCTAGGAAGTCAAGAGTCATACTGCATTTATTTTGTAAATATGTGCTGCCACCCATCTGGTTCATTATTAAAACTGACAAATCTGATGAGCCAAATTCCTAAACTCCTGAGCTCAGTGTTTCCAAAAGCTATTTCATCATAGAACACCATTCTCCTGAGATACTCTGAACAAAAGCATCAAATAAGCTTGGGAAATACTGCCTGTCATACTCTCTTCTTAGAAATTTATAAGGCATATTATATTTTTTGCAGTAAAACTTAAGTTTCTTTACTCCAGTATTTCCCCAAATATATTTTATTGATATAATAATGCCTATTGATAACTCCAGAAATTAGTGTTCCAAGGTACGAATTTCTGTTTCTCTAAATTTTCCCAAAATATACCTCTTTTATTTTTTTGAGATTCTCTTTACTTCTGCTAGTCTTTTTTCTTCCTTTTCTTCTTTTCTTATGTTATCCAGAAGATAGTCTGACCCCAAGAAATTTCTCCATAGTTGATATTTTCCATCTACTCTTAGAGAATCTAGGCAAACAAAGTTGCCTAGTTGAGAGAATAGTTAATGTTCTATTACATAACTGCAGTGGTGTGAGTTTAAAAAAAAAGGAAGAAGAAATATTTTGAAAAGATTGAGAAATGATGAACAATATCACATTATTGAAACAGCTGAGGGTAAATTAAGAAATAACAGATGGGAGTTATCTGTGGATTATCACACCCAGGTATCATGTACACACAAGTTTGGCAGCATTTTACCTGCTCTTGTGCCTTTTTCCTCATTTCTTCCTGCAGAGAGCTTTTTTTTTTTTTTTAAAGCATTGCTTTTAAATTCACACTTAGCAAAATGCAGATGATACAAAATCTGCAGATAATACCATTTTGAATAATGATGGTTTATGCTTGTGTAGAATCCCATAACAAGAGTTTTGAAAAACATTTTTAAACATCTTTTATACTACTTGTTCACACAATATCCTTATGAGGTAGAAAGGAAACTATGTAGATCTCCATTTTATTGGTGAAAAAAACTGAGGCTCAAGGGGTCACAACCAGCTAGATGAGGAAACACTGAAGAGTACTGATATTAAGAACAAACAGATTGAGTGTGGCTTGCCATTACAGATTGTTCATCATAATAGATAGTGTCAGGGGACTTTAATTGTGTATGCCAGGCTGGCCACACAGTCCTTTCTTGAGGTATAGCCCATTCTCATTAGCCAAGGAAATGACCTTAAAAATCAACTTAAAAAATTACTTTGAGCTACTCAGAATTATTTAATAGTCATCATATTCTTAAAAATTTTCTGTGCCGGAGGTGGAGCAAGAAAAAAAACAATGAGTAAGAGTACATTATCATGTGTTCTCTGGGTCATATGATTTACTGTGATGACCACACAAACACAAACATAGATTTGACACATCACATATGAGGCACCTACTAGGAATTTCAGGACATGAAATACTGTCTCCAGAGGGAGTAAAGGAAGAGGAGGGGAAAAAAAGATAAAGTTTAGGCATTTGCTTTGAAAGTGTTCCTATACAGAAGAGATTTGTTGCTACCATAGTATAAACAACATTTTTGTAAGCAGTAGAAAGACCCTTTTAGGTACTGAAGGAAGTAACTTCTAAGTTGTGCAAGACTAGAACTAGATTTCATTATGACTTCATTATGATTTCATTAATAGACATGAATAAAACATAATTTGACCATAGCCATCCTATCAATCTTTCTTTTTTAGGCTTTGCTTTCTGTAAATTTCCTCATACTCAAAATGCTTGAAATTTACTGTTCAGATTGTATTTTATTTTAATGTACTTTAGACCATTCTAGAGTGCTATAAAACTTTCATGTTTTATTTTAAAATATTTTACTTCATTGTAATTTTTTTCTGAAATATCATACTAAGACTCTATCTTCTAAAGAGAAAGTAAATCCTACATATTGTTAGGAAGAACAATACAGTAACTTTAACAAGGCTATTTTCTCTCTCTCAAGAACCAAATATTTAAAAAGTCTTATATTTGTTGCACAGGGTGGCAAAGACAATTTATTTAAAATACATTCCATTTCTGGGTGCCTGGGTGGCTCAGTGGGTTAAATCCTCTGCCTTTGGCTCAGGTCATGGTCTCAGAATCCTGGAGCCCCACATCGGGCTCCCTGCTCAGCAGGGAGCCTGCTTCCTCCTCTCTCTCTGCCTGCCTCTCTGCCTGCTTGTTATCTCTCTCTCTATGTCAAATAAATAAATAAAATCTTTAAAAAAATTAAAGTACTTTCCATTTCTAAAGTAGATCCATTATTTCTTGATCTTTACTTATTTAAAAAATGGAAAACACTTTCTGACTACATTCGGAGGAGCCAAACAGCTGTACCAAATGACCATTGACCTAAATTTTATATAAAATTCTTATTAATTCTGTATACCAGCTTTTAGACAAACTCGTGGAAGTTGAGCTGCTAAAGTTGAGTAATTGTGATCAGTATGTATAATCTGAATAATCTGTTCTGCTTTATCCTTCTTTTTACCTAACAACACATTGTTTCCTCCTCTCTTATTATATCAGTTGGCAATGTAGTCTCAATTACCTGTTTAGTGGAGGCTATGTCCACATTGTGCTGGTGAAGGACCCTAGCTTGCGTCTAGTTTTTTTAGTTTAAATTTCCTGTAGATATCTGGATAAAAATATGATTGTTGCTCTTTCCCACTCCCTGCTCTTTTCTTTCTCCCTCTTCTCCTGATAGACACCAGAGTGCTTAGCATTACCTATGTGAGAAGAACTGATGATATTCTCAGAAAACGAATGGCCATGCCAATTAGTGTGTTATCCTAAGAAGTTCTATCTACAACTGTAAACATTAGAACATTCAAGGCCACCTAGAGCTATGAGTTCAAATTTGAACTGAAACTGGTCTTAAGACTTCCAGGCTTTTTGGTTTTTGGATTTTCCCTTCAAGATTGGGATGCCAAGGGAGTGGTCTAGACTTCCATATTTAAGACTTGTCTTAGATTAGAATGCTTCAGTGATGTCTCTCTGTATAACCTGTTAACTTGGAGAGGCTCATTCTAAAATAATATTCCCTTAGGTTTTCTATTCTGTCAAGTTACACTTAAATCTCCCTCCCTTCCATTTATTAGACGTTAAAATGTAGACTGTCTGCAGCTTCCACATCCTCTCATTAACTTTTCCATGCCCTTGCAAAACTACCTTTTCTCATAATATCAACTACCTTCTCTGTTAGGTGACTTCTACATTTATATTTGCAGATCTCAACTCTATCCTGAGTGACAATTTATATCTCTTCTTGTCTCTTAGACATAACTACCTGAATGACTTCCTGATACCTAATATTGATTCATTCCAAAGAGATTTATCATAACACCTACTTCCTCTATAAGAGTAAGTTCAGGGGAATATGTATGCTTAACTCTCTAAACTTTGTCCCTTGTAGCACTAGTGCCCCATGAGTTTTAATAGTTTTACACACACACACACACACACACACACACACACACACACACACACATGCACACACATTACTACACAATTTCCTGGAACTTTATTATATTTATGTTACATGTAAATATTTAAGAGGAAGATAAGATATTTAGTGTGTCCTAAATTGACAGTGAAACTCTCTTTGTGTTGAATATTTATAAACATATCAAAGTCTCCAGTAAACTGTTTGAGGAACATTGCTTAGACGAACAGCCTAGGCTGTTTGTTGATAGCTACCAAAGAAAACATAAAATGTTTCCCTGTACTTCTACTCTCCTTGTCATTTCAGCTTGAAATGTATTATTTTTGATGCCTCTTTGACTATTTTCTACAGCAAAATGAATATCAAATTCTTTTTGTTCTGTTTTTTAAAAAATTATGTTATTTCTCTCTTCTTTGTGCCTTTTCACTTCAAAACCTTTTCCCCTTTCAATCTAAAATTTTATATCTCTCAAATTAATCTTCTAATCTGCAGCCCTCCTTTCACAGTTCCTTGTTTCTAGAGTCATTAGATTCATCTTTAGAGCTCTGTCATGGGTATGTCCCTCCCTTCTTCCATAATTTGCAATTACCCTTCATCTTCAACTAAGTGAAATATTGACGCTTCTGTTGTTTGAAACACTTTATACCTACTCTCCGCTTACCTCACCTCCTTCCCCCTCTCACAAATCCTATGTTACACTCATTCTGGATGCTTCACTGTCCTCTAGGACCTGTCACATGCTTCCCTTCCTGAACATATGTTCATTCTGCTTCCTCTGTTTCAGTGCTTCTCCTCCATCTCCTATTTAAACTTCCTGTGTGTTATTGTTCGTGCTTTAAGTCCCAATTAAAATGCTACTGCTGTCTTCATGAAGTGTTCCCTGGTTCATTCAGTGGAAATAAGCTTCTCTTCTCTTGGACTTTAGTGGTAATAGATTTTTTGGTTGTTTTGTTGTTGTTTATTTGTTTGTTTATTTTATGTAACTCTGTATTCCTGAGCACATTTGCCAGAAATTGGCATGGTGGTTTATTATTTAGTGAATATTCTATCTTCCCTTCTTAGTATGAACTTATTGATGATTGTCAAATAAATAAACAAATATAGAGGATGATTAGTAGTTGATGAGTGTAGATTTAATTTTTAAATTCTCTGTGTTTACCACATATCTTGCAAGTTTTATTATTCTACATTGTTAAAGAAAGTGAACTTAGTACCCTTATGAAATAGAGTTCGAAAAATGGAAATGCTTTACACAGAGTGACACAGGCGTGTGAACCTAGCTAGCCATGTTACTCTATATTCATTGTATTACTATTCTTATATATTCATTAGAGAGTATTCCCACATTCTTATTTACATTGCTAATCACTATTGTTATAGTTGGAAATAATTCATATCAAGATACAGACTTTCTTTGGGACATGTGGGTGGCTCAGTCAGTTGAACATCTGACACTTCATTTTGGCTCAGCTCGTAATCTCAGGGTTGTGAGATCAAGTCCTGCATTGGGCTCCAAGCTCAGCACAGAACCTGCTTAAAATTCTCTCTCTCCCTCTCCTTTCGCTCCGCCCCCCCCCCTTAAGCTCTCGTACTCTCTATTAAAAAAAAAAGATACAGGATTTCTTTAAAATACATAAAACTCTAATAAAGGTTTATTCACAGTTTCATACTGTAGGAACATTTTAAAATAGTAAATTAGTTAATTGTTCATTATAAAATTTTGATTTTTTTCACAAATTTATTCTTAGGGCGCCTGGGTGGCTCAGTGGGTTAAAGCCTCTGCCTTCGGCTCAGGTCATGATCTCAGGGTCCTGGGATCGAGGCCCGCAT
>LNAC01000004.1:2787306-2928646 GCA_002007465.1 Ailurus styani | reverse complement strand
TTGTGATCTCTCTCTCTGTGTCAAATAAATAAATAAAATCTTTAAAAAAAAAAACAACAAAAAAAACCAAATTTATTCTTATAAAGTATAAATTTAGAACTCATTCATTAGGAGATATCTTATGGAATATCTACTCTGAAAATGGAAGAAAGCAGAAAATCATATTTGTTATTTTGAACTCTTTATTATGAAAATTATTATTCTTATTGTTGGTTGTGTCTTGGCTATTTAATGATCTGATTTGAAAGTACCATGTTTAATTTATATTAATATTTTTACTGGCAGGCCATATGGCACATATAATTTTAATAATTCTGACCACGGCAGTTAAATGAGATCAGGAAGTCTGGAGGTTCATCAGTATAAAGAGATCTTGACTTCCCCTACCCATATGGTATACCCAGTGATCCTCCCATTAATTTTGTTGTCGTGAATGGAAGGATAAAAAAGATGCTTCCATAGACCTGTCAATAAATGAGAGCACGGTTATTTCATAGCACCTGTAACTTCCATTTGAAATATTTATCACGGTTTGTAGTTATACACTTACATTTATTATTTGCTTGGTGTCTGTCTCTTCCACTGGAATGGAAGAGATAGAGACCCAGACACGGACTCCAGAGACCCTTCTCTGGAGCAGAGCCAGGCAGTAAAAGGAAAGCACTGGAAAGGCTCAGATTTTGCCCAGGGTGATCCTGGAAAATTCAAGGTTGACATCTGTCCTCAGGCTTGGCCTTTATTCCAGGCATATTTGGTGGAAGTCTGCTGCATGTGACCTCAGGATCCCTTCCCTATGGGGACCTGTCACCAGGCTCCATCTCCTGCTTCTGGATAGAATAGCCAAGGCCAGCACTTCAGCCATCTTGGACACAATGGGATTGTACTTCATGCAGGCCACGGCAGTCACCTCATTGCCTTTGGTGTAAAAAGCCATGAACTTCAGTTCCTCCAGATTCCAGGATGATGATATCATTGAAGCCCTTTTCATACCCTTGGGTCTGGCAGGTGGGCACCACCATGTAAGCTGGCAGAATGGATGGGGTTTCATGGGGTTCAAGCCCTGTGGCGTCCTAACTCTGCCCTGGACTTGCCATCCTGGAATGTAGGCTCTGGGTCTACAGAATTGGAGTTGAGTTTGCACATGTCACATCTCTAGTGCCAGTGTCTCCTACATAAAAGGTGCAAGATAAGTATTTGCCCAGTGAGTGAATGTCCAGGAATTTTTTAAAAGAGACTCTGGGCTTATCTTACTGATTATCTAATTAAGCTTGAACCCGGTATTTGAGATCAATCATTGAAGTTGCAACTCCATCCAGGTGGAAATTTCTAGCAAATTATTCACAATTGAGGAGTGAACCTGAAGCCAGATTTAGGTGATACTTTAAGAAAGGAGCTAGTTTTGTTGTTGTTGTTGTTTTTAAGATTTTATTTATTTATTTGAGAGAGAGAGAGAGAAAGCATGAACAGGAGGGAAGGTAGAGGGAGAAGCAGACTCCCCACTGAGCAGGGAGCCTGATGCAGGACCCAATCCCAAGGTCCTGGGATCCTGACCTGAGCTGAAGGCAGACACTCAACCGACTGGGGCAGGGTGCCCAATAAAGGTGCTAGTTGAGGAAGGAGAAAAAAGATTAGATTTCAAGAAACAGAAGGTACAAAGATAAGGGGTCAAAGATAAATGTACAAAGATAAGAGGGCTAAAGAAAGAAACAAGAGAAAAGGTCCACGTCAGGAGGAGAGAGGAGAATTAGGGACCAATGAAGGAAGTCAACACAAAGTTGCAGAACAGCAACTGACTAGTATCCAGGATGGAGCTAGTAAGTAGCAGAGACAAGATTCAAGCTCATATCTACCAAACTACAAAATCCATGCAAAGCTTAAATGCAATGTATGGTCTCAAATGGCTGGGAGTAATAGTGTGGGGGAATAAAAGATGGGGGAAGGATTTGGGTAGCATCTGTTTTTTTATTGAAAAGTACTTTAAAACAGTAGTTCTTTTTATGTAAATTGACCAAATTCCATTGGCTCAAACCAGTGGCAATGCCAAGTTTGTGGCAATGGGGCCATTCTCTCTGGGTGCAGGCAGTATAGGCTGACTTTTTTTTTTTAATTTTATTTACTTATTTGAGAGAGAGAGAGTGAGAGAGAACATGAGAGAGGAGAAGGTCAGAGGGAGAAGCAGACTCCCTGTGGAGCTGGGAGCCCAATGCTGGTCTTGATCCCAAGACTCCAGGATCATGACCTGAGCCGAAGTCAGTCACTTAACCAACTGAGCCACCCAGGCGTCCAAGCTGACATTTTCTACAGAGAATTAAAAAGCAGTAATAACCAATTAAAAGTCAGTCTGCTTTTTATTATCACCATGTGCCAATAATTCTAAATAGTCTCAGTGATAAATACTTCTCTAGTACCCTAGGCTGGCTTAACTTCTATTATATTGTGTTACTGTATATACACAATATACAAATGTATTATTATATATATGTACATATGGTATATATAGTATGTATCTGTGTATATATATGTGTGTATTATATGTACACACTACTTATTCTTTAATAAACATTGTGTTCTGTAAGAAAGACATCTTGGGGGATTCTCCAGTTATCCAGTAGTCTCCTGGCACATGCAGACTCAGCTATTTACATTTGTTTCAAGAGTAAGCAGTCAGCCAAGAGGTCAAGTTTTGTTTTTTGGTCACCATGATATCATTTTTTTTTCAAATATTCTGTTTAAAATATATTGAAGAAAACAAAAACTGCATTCAAATCAGGTACAAATGATCCTGAATAACTATAAACTTTGGAAAAGTTTACCAAGTATAGTACAAATTTATGCTGACTTTTCTAGTGAAGACATTTTAGTGGCAGTTTTTCAACTGCAGTTGCATTTGAAAGTTACTAGAATGAACCCAAAGAAACAATGACATGAATAGCACTTCATTGTGAAATAAGGACTCCATAAATCTCTGCCAGACTTACCTTTGATGTTTGTTTTCTGTGTATTTTTATATCTGTTGCTTCATGTGAAGGAAACATTTTCAAAATGTCCTTTGAGTTACTCTGAGTGAAGACAGATTAACAAATCTGGCTATTGAAGATCAGTTTTGGCACCATCATTGAAAAATATGCAGACTTTAAGGCTCAACACAGAAAATGTAATATTATTGATTACTTCGACAGAACACCATGTAGCTCTACTTTTATTTCTTTACACAAACAAAATACATTAATTAAAAAATTAATCCATTGCTTTTTCAATTTTCAGCAATATCTCTAATGCTTATTTTATTATTTATATTTTTATATGGGCATACCAGCACAAGTTCAGCTAGAGAAAACATTTACTATCTAATATCTAGCCACTATTATTATTTGTCTCATTGAATGATCATATCTGAGAATAATTTTTTCATACATATGAGAGAAGTGTTCAAAAATGATCCACTATATGTGTCCAACATTCTAGGTATGCCACTGGCTAAAACTCAGGGTTATTTTAAAAATTCTTCTTAGATGATTATGGGAAATAGCTTTTTATTTCTTTGTCTCCACCAGAGTTCTGAGCATAGCAGTTGATAATACATACTTATTGAATGAAAGGCACATGATAAATGAATAATAAACAACTGCTTAAAATAAGCCATGTTTGGTCTGCTAGCATTACTGGAAATCTACATTTTTACTGTGAGTCTAAGAACCTAAAAATAATTTGACTGCGAATCAAAACTACTCCTTTAGGTTTTGGCTGAAAGAGGAAAACTGCTAAATAAATGCAGTGAACTTCAGGATGTTTAGAGTCTGATCCTCTAAAAATACTCTGTAAAAGACTTTGGAATTAAGGTCCAGTTTGACTTTTTGTTTGTTCATATAAAGTGGTGATAATAATAGCAGTACCATACAGGGTTGAAGTGACAGTAAAATGAGATAACATGTAGAAAGTACTTAACAGTACTCAAAGAAGTCTAAACATTTGATAAATGATAAATATCATTTAGAAATATAATTTTTTTGATAAAATTATATGCCTCATATGAATCCATAAATCTTACCATTTGAGGAGTACATATTTGTAGGCTAATAGTTTTTTTGTTTTTGTTTGTTTGTTTGTTTAATTTTAGGACACAGGATTTGGTGACTGTAGCTTTTGTGAAGTGAAAGCCAGAAAATGATGGAAATGGAATAAAAAACATAGTGGGAGAAAGGAATCAAATCTGAGGGGCATATTCATAGTTTCTTATAAGCCAAGTGTCAGGACCACTTGACAAAATCCTATCTAGAGCTTAGACTCATGAAATATAAGGTATCACTGACCCCAGTGGCATCATGCAGGGTCAAGCAGCAAATATGTTCCCTTTCAATATCAGCTATGTCTTCTTTTTCTCTTTATATAAATGATACTGGAGCAATAGAAGAATAACAGTTGATTTACATGTTTCACTTCAGGTGTACTCCTCATTTTATGCTGGGGAAGGGCTGTACCAGTGAATTCTTTCTATCTATCTATCTATCTATCTATCTATCTATCTATCTATCTATCATCTATCTATCTATCACATATATTATATATACATATAATACATATGCACATATATATTTATATTTATATACTTTTACATCTCTTTTCCTGGTTATATTGATCCCATCACCCAACATGACTATGGTGTACATTAACTATGACTAATTGTACACCAGTTTTGTGTGATTTGGTCTGTTGTCATTTGGACATTGTTGACCCATAGTAGACACTCTTTATTGCCTGCTTATTTGGTGAAAACAATATCCCCTCTCACATTTTTAGTTTGGGCTTCTACAGAAATAATAAACCTATGTACCTAGGATGTTTCTATATATTCTTCCTCTATTGTTTCAAATTTAAATCTGACATAAGTCCTGAGGAAGGGGCAGCATTTATTAGTATTCCTACGCATATTGCAAATGAGACAGTTATCTAAGTACAGAGTCGTGGGGTTACATAGTAAGTGGTGAAGTCTGTCCTCTGCATTCTGTCTAGAGCACTTTCTACTTTATGATTAAAGTTTGAGGTGAAAACGTTGTCCATAGCTAAAAAGCATTGGATTGAGAAGTTGTTATATACAATTGATTAAAGTTAACTAGGAATTTGGATTTTATTTTGAAAGTAAGCCTGGATTGCCATAGTTGCCTTTTCAAAATTCCTACTGAACAAATAAGTTAAGGGAATGGTTTTATTGTTATTGTGATAGTGATTCCAAAAGTGGTTAGTAAGCACCTGAAAGAACAGTGTTGTGGTATACATTTTTCTACTGTTATATACCTATGATTTGGGGGATAGGGGATTGGTTGGCCAGTAAAGCAGCAATCAGTAGTGACTTATGCCCCAAACTAGATCTTGACAACAAATCTTCTGTTATTTCCATTAATAAACGTTGTGAGACTAAACAATTCATTTTCTCTTGACTTGTCTGGCCCTGCCCACTCACCTAAACTTCTTATAATGCCCCTTTATTATGTGACGAAGGAAAGTCAAACTTCCCCACTACTCAATACTGATAGGATTTCGTTTATCTTCTTAAAGAGAGCTAGAAGTAGTGGTGTGCTGGTAAACTGCCACTATGAAAAGAAATTAAAAAGCCCTAATTTGTAGGATTGACCAATTTCCCTGGTATATGTATTTCCACCATGGACTTGGAGTTGGAAAGCCGTGAACACAATGAGTTCTCAAGACCTGGCTGGAGCTGGCTCCAGCTCAGTACTGGGGAGGGGATCCAAGATCACCACACTGTGATCTCTAGAGTCACAGAGGAGAAAAGGCCAAACAAAAGCAAATATGCACCTTTTCTAGCTTTTTCTCTAATTATGGGTACTTAATTTAGTACTTTACCATCTGCTACCTGAGGGGTGAGCAATTTATTCAAACGTGGAGGTAGTAATGAGCAGAGGGCAGAATGTTACTATAAAGTATCTATGGGAGATGAGATGAAGTGAACATGTGTTGGTACTCAGAAGCCCAAACAGATCAACAACAGGAGAATGCTATTCCTGCCTACTCATGTTACACTATAAACAAAACAGGTTAGATAGACAATTTAAAAATCATTGTGCATTAGACTACAGGAGATATCTGTAGCTCCCAAGAATCTGTTACAATTTTAGTTTTTATTTTCCTATCTTAGTAAAAAGCAGAGTCACAGAGTGACTTCCTAGTGGTTCACTTAGATGCTGGTACAGAAGTTTCTGGTCCAGAAATTAACCTTTCTAGAAGTAAACACAAAGTACGAAGGAGAGTGTCTTCCAGGATTAACCAGTAAAAAGTAATCTAATTGTCAGATCATTTTTTCTTCATCTTCTCACTTTCTTTTCAAATTCAATCATGTAATTTATATACTCTGTTAATTGTAGTAATTACATTTTATGGATTTGAATTAAATACCAGTCATCAATTTTTGTCCCCTAAATTTAAATTTCCCAAATTAATTAGATTTCATTATAAAATGCTAATGTCAAGTTTTTGCCTGTGGAGAAACAGTCATGAAATGAAAAGTGCAAATGGTATTGTAATCTTATGTCTAAATACAGGAATGAGTAGTTGAACAACTGAAAGGTATTTGAAATTGTGGTATATAAGCAGATTTATTATATTTTAGACTTAAAAAGCATATTAGATGTTAAATACTATTCAATCCCTTAATTATATTACTCTTAATTGATACTTCTGGTGGAGGTGACTTAAATAGAATCTAAAAGAAGAATTTAAAGGCTAATGGTACATAGCATTGTTTTATACAATGTTCTGATACCTGTTAGCCAGCTTCAGTTCATTATGTAAATGGTGTTGATTTATGGTAGTAAAAGATTATGTGGCCAGACTCTTATAATACCCAGAATAGTAAATCTTTAATTTTTCTCAAGATATAGTAAATACTAGATTAAGAGAAGTTAGAGAACTTTTTAAGTTTGTACGTTTCTAGCTACAAATCAGTTACACATACAACATTAAAAAAACACTTGAATTTATAAATTGAGACAGATTTTTTTGTATTGATTGTTCCTCATGTTTTAGTTAAGTTGTCTGGCTGTGAACTATGCACAATGTCATATATTTTAACGAACACCTTAATTGCATTTGCAGACAGATTTACAGGCTTCAGTAAGGCTTTAGTTCTATTATATTAGTCTTATGAGTGAATTGCATAGAATCCACACACTCTATAAAGAAACCATTCTCAAGCAGCATGAATATGCTGTCTCCTAAAGTTAATCTGAAACCTATCTAAATCCTCAAATAATAACATAAGATAATCAAGATGGGAAGCATAACCAATTAGTAGGTAACTCTTTGCCAATAAGGGATACTGCATGAATACTAAGAATTTACTGAGGGATAAATGACTGAGTGGAAGAGTCAAGGAAGGCTTCATGAAAGAGGTAGGAAATATTTGCACCCTGGAGGAGGATAGGAGCAAGGTGGGTGGAGAGAAAGGGAGTTGGGCTTTTTAGTGGCAAGAAAAGCATGGGTTTTGCTTAGAGAATAGACTCAGCACACTGGGTTTCTTTAGGGATGGCGAGCTGGCTATTCTGGCTGAAGTTAAAGATTAGTTTAACTGGATTGTATTATAGTGTATCTCAGATTATCATTTGCATACAATTCACCTGGTGATGCTGTTGAAATGCAGATTCTGGACCAGTGGGTCTGGGGTGAGACGCGAGGTGCCACCAAGTGGCCTTGAAGTGCTGCCGTTGCTGCTCTTCCTCCTGGACCATGCTTACATAGTGGCATGTTATATTTTATCTTCATCTCTAACCCCTCCCTCGGGAAAAGTTTGTTCCAACTTATGCATAGATGAGACTTCATGGAGTTCATCTACTTCTGCCTATAATGACTGGGCTGTAATGACTTATCCTTTTTTTTTTAAAATTAACATATAATGTATGATTTGTTTCAGGGGTACAGGTCTGTGACTCATCAGTCTTACACAATTCAGTTTCACAGTGCTCACCATAGCACATACCCTCCCCAGTGTCCATCACCCAGACACCCTATCCCCCCACCCCACTCCCCTCCAGCAACCCTCAGTCTGTTTCCTGAGATTCAGAGTCTCTTATGGTTTGTCTTCCTCTCTGGTTTCATCTTGCTTCATTTTCCCCTTCCTTCCCCTGTGATCCTCTGACTTGTTTCATATCCTTATAAAAGTTTTCCTGGTTTCAAAATGTTGTGGTTCTAGTTTCTGTCGGCTTTCCTCTTTAATGCAGTTTCTGACATTGGTCAGGCTTAATTTTATCATCTCACTCCCTGTTTCTTTCTCATTCCTTTTTTTGGAATCAATTCTACTTCACGAGTTTTTCCACCCGCCCGTGGGATCGCCCACCTTTCAGTGCTCTCATTCTGTCTTTCTGATACCTTCCAGGAATATATAACTGTTACCTCTCAGTCAGCACCTCATCTTGAATCTCCTCATCTCTGCTCCCCCTCAGGTCTCCCTCATTCACCATGTCCATGTTCCTGGTCTGAAGTTGCCAGACAAAAGGTCAAAAAGCAAAGGCACTAGCTTTTTTGTCTAATAAATAACTTAACTAACTATTAATTAGATTCCTATTAATGATTGATATTTAATTTAATTAAGACCCTCTCAAAAGGCTAATGATTTTATTTTTTTATTTTTTTAAAAAGATTTTATTTATTTATTTGACAGAGAGAGACACAGCAGGAGAGGGAACACCAGCAGGGGAAGTGGGAGAGGGAGAAGCAGGCTTTCTCGCAGAGCAGGGAGCCCGATGCGGGGCTCAATCCAAGGACCCCCGGATCATGACCGGAGCCGAAGGCAGACGCTTAATGACTGAGCCACCCAGGTGCCCCAAGGCTAATGATTTTAAGTCACACTGAACAACAGCAATCAAAAGTGATGTATGTTCCATCCCATATTTGAATTCTTCTTCTGGATATGGGGAACTCGAAAAATTCACTATAAAATGAACTGTTAAACAAAAAAAATTGCGGTTATCAGGTGAGAGAAAAAGTTGAACTTCTCCTTTTTGATCTAGAAGGATTTTCTAGGGATATCCTTTTGTGAGCCAAAGAATGACTCATCTCTCTTGAAACTTGGATATGGGATATAAAAAATTTCATGCATTTCTCACAGTGATTTCCCTTCTACTTTTCTCTTGGGCCATTAGGCAGAAGTTCTCCAAGACAGAAAAGGTGGAGCTATCAGACTTGGGGCTTGGATGAACTTCTAGTCTATCTGCAGCATGAAACCTCTTTTTGGCTTATTTTATATTTACCAAGGCGATTTTCAGAGCATACCTGTACTCTTGTAGAATATGGATTTAAAAAAATGTTATTATTATTGACCTGTGACACCCAGAATTAAAACTATCCTTTGTCTCACTCTGTGGACAAAGGTCTTGGAGGATATACCGGTTTTTTAGTTTTTATTTTTATTTCATTTTTAATTTTAGTTCTAATGTAGTCAACATACAGTATCATGTTAGTTTCAACTACGCGATATAGAAAGTGATTAAACAATTCCATATATCCTCCAGTGCTCATCACAAGTGCACTCCTTAATCCCCATCATCTATTTCACCCCTCCCCCGATCCACGTCCTTTCCGGTAACCACCAGTTTGCTCTCTATAGTTAAGAGTCTGTTTCTTGATTTGTCTCTCTTTCTCTTTTTCCCCCCTTTGAATGAGTGTTTTTATATTTTGGGGGCAGATACCCAGTAGTATGATTACTGGATCATAGGGTGGTTCTATTTTTAATCTTTTGAGGAACTTCCATACTGTTTTCCACAGTGGCTACACCATTTTACATTCCCACTAACAGCATGCAGGAGTTCCCTTTTCCCCACATGCTCTGAAACACTTGTTGTTTCTTGTGTTGTTGGTTTTGGCCGTTCTGACAGGTGTAAACGGATACCTCATTGTGGTTTTGATTTGCGTTTCCTTGATGACGTGTGATGTTGAGCATCTTTTCATGTGTCTGTTGGCTATCTGGATGTCTTTTTTGGAGAAATGTCTGTTCATACCTTCTGCCCATTTTAAATTGGATTATTATTTTTTGGGGGGGTTGGTTTTTTTGAGTTGTACAAGCTCTTTACATATTTTGGATACTAATCCTTTATCAGAGATGCCATTTACAAATATCTTCTCCTACACAGTAGGTTGCCTTTGGGTTTAGTTGATTATTTGCCTCATTGTGCAGAAGATTTTTATTTTGATATAGTCCCAATAATTTATTTTTGCTTTTATTTCCCTTCCCTCAGGAGACATATCTAGAAAAATGTTGCTATGGTCAATGTCAGACACACTACTGCCTGTGCTCTCTTCTAAGATTTTTATGGTTTCATGTCTCATGTTTAGGTCTTTAACCCCTTTTGAATTTATTTTTATTCAGTTTTTTAAAATGTACACTTATGATTCATAAGTAAGAACTAATAGCAAAAAGTGAACACTGATGGAATAATAAAACCTCTCCTCTGGTAGAAGTTATTTATGTTTTGCACTGGACTGGAAGGTCACAGATGCTCTGACATTTTGGTAAAGGTGGTATTGTCTACTAAGCTTTGTGAAAAAGCAGAGGAGAGAAAGAAAAAGAACTTTGTGAAAGGTTTAGAGCAGGTCATCTATGATAATGCTCACCATTAGTCACCCCAGCAAGTGGTTCTTCTCTTACTTGCTGTTTTGACCTCAATTTCCTAAACTTTTCCCTAACCTGTCTTTCCCTCCATTGTATTAAACTCAAAATATAATTTCACTTTTTCCTCTTGCCATAAGAGAATGATTCTTTTGAATAAAGACATTGCTATACTTAGTCCTTTAGTGGCTTAATTGCAAAAGTGCTCTCAGGGTTGTGGTTGAGAGTCATCTGGAAGACTAATTAGGGCTACAGCATCTACAGAGACACTGAGAGACTTCTGTGAACAAAGCTATAAATAGGAGGGAGATAACGAACATATTTATGTGTTGAAAGCTCTTTTTGCTGCCATAAACAAAGGCACTTCATCTTGGAGCATTATTCCTAAAAGGGTTTGCGTAGAAACTATTATAATATAAATGGAACAAATGTTTCTCACTTTGTAGAAGTATATTCTAAAATGTGCAAATCTATTGCCACCATGTTAGAGAGGTTGCTAACTTGAGACAATGCTTGGGAAAGAAAAAAGAAAAAAATTAATTTAGTTTGCTCAGTATCTGCTGTATGTCAAGAACACAATCTTTATTTAGTCATGGGAAAAGCACAAATAGCTTGATACAAAGATGTTCAATGACAAGGAATTAAAGGTAAAAATCAATTGTTACTAATTATTGTGCATCGTATGATCGAGCTATGGAATATTCAGCAACTATTAAAAAGAATGAAATAAGAGACTCCTAATCTCACAAAACAAACTGAGGGTTACTGGGGGGTGGGAGGGTAGGGATAGGGTGGATGGGTTATGGACATTGGGGAGGGTTTGTGTTTTGGTAAATGCTGTGAAAGATATAAGCTGGATGATTCACAGACCTGTACCCCTGGGGCAAAGAATAAAATAAATAAATAAATAAATAAATTAATCAAAAAAATTTTAAAAAGAATGAAATAGATTTATATATTAATCTGAAAGTATTCCCCAAATATATTAATATTGAAAAAGTAAGCTGTAAAACCTACATTAGAATGGCTTCAGTAAAAAGAAAAAGGAATGGGGCTTCATATGAATTTAAAATATGTATAAATGTTTTTAAAATTGAGCATTCAGAAAGCTGCAGAATGATCTATATCATAGTATTAATGCTGATTAGCTTAAAGGTATGAAAGGAGAATGGGAGCATACTACCTTTTAAATGTATATACTAATACATGTATATATTTAACTCTTTAGAATAAGCATGTGTTAATTTCATTATTAAAAAGTTATAAAGTTGAGAGCATATCAATCAGTAGTTTCTGGTGATTAGGAGTTGGGGGAAAATTTGACTGAAAATGGCAACATAAGGGAATATTTTTGGGTCATGGAACATTTCTGTATTCTGAGTGTGATGGTGAGTGCTGATACATAAATCTATGCATATGTCAAAATTCAAAAAATTTCACACCAAACATAAAATTTCACACCAAGCACACCAAAGCATACTTAATTGAATGTGAGTGTAAGAAACTATAAAAGTCAGTGAAGAAAAAACAATGATTTTTTTAAAAAATATTGAAAAATAAGGAATAAAAATTAATCCTTCAAAATCTACCAATTATAGACTAGACTAAAAGACCAAATTTTTTCCAAGAGAAAACTATGCTATAATGTTGAAAGGGTTATTTTCCAGTTGGAAACCACGTAGTCAGTGACAGTCAAGAGAATAAGTCAGTAATTTAATAGGATGGGTCAGTAAGTACTATTCACCCTGTTTTATAAATAGGTAAACTAAAGCTTAGGGCAACCTAGTAGTTTACCCACAATTACATAGTTAATGGAACTTTATGTTGAAATCCAAACTTGGAAAAAAAAGGTCAAGATTTCTTTTTTTTTCCTGTTTTTTGAGATCAAGATTTCTATATGTAAAGAATATATAGGATACAAACTATTTTTATTAATTAAATATAAGATAGTAATGAAAAACTAAAAAGATTTTCAGTAACAATATATTCCTTTTCACTAAAAGTCCTAAGATAGACCTTAGACATAAGTAGTTACTTTAGCCCACATCTATTCAGACGTTTCTGAAGGCTCAGTGGATAGTGCTCATGAATTACTGTAATTATCTCAGTGTACATTTCAGTCCAGGATGCTAAAAATAAAACAATATACTATTTTTGTAAAGAATCTTAATTCAACTCTGCCAAATAACTTGACATCCATACTTGTAAAAGTGCTTTTAATGAAATAATGGGCAACAAAGAGTCAATGTTAATGATTTAACATGGGGCCTTTGTAGTATAAAAAAAGTATAATAAATCTGAAGACTGGTAATGCTATATTCACATCTAATCACGATGCTGAACTCTGTGTTTTTTTGTATCAATAGGAGTTAAGTGGCAAAAGAGATCAGAGTTATATAGCTATGGTTGACGGTTTACATTATAATTCATAGATATGTCCATTTTCAGTAATAACTGAATATTAAACATCTTTTTTCCTTTTAAGTGGTCATAATTCAAAACAGCATATTTTAAATATAAACTGCATCATAAGAGTACAATAGGCATTTCCTTACTGACTTCATCCAATTTAATATTTTTTTTACAGTTCCATTTGTCTTCCTTATTTTTTCAGTGTCAGATTTATGCCTCATCTATTTAAACCACTTCCATCCTTTCAGAGCTCAGGTGAAATTACATGTTTTTCATGTAAACCTCTTCAGAAATAATGCTTTTTATTTTCTGAAATCTTACTATACTTAGGATTTAATATTTTTTGTCCTATCCAAGTTGGTTTTTTCTCTAAACAAATTGTAAGTGCAGAGTCTGTATCGTGTTCCTTTGACATTTTCTGCAGCATCCACTCATTCAATCAAGTAGGTACTGATCATCTTTTCTGTTTAAGGCACCATGCTAGCCGGGGGAGGAGATAAAAAGATGACCTAAAACTCATCCCTGATGTCAAAGAATTTACTATTAAGTACAAGAGATAATAAGACTTGTACATGTAACTCCAATCCTAGATATTATATCGTATGAAGTGATGAAAAACAAAAGACAAAAAGACACTGGAGTGCTGGTACAGGGGTAGAGGATACTTTTTGTCATTGACTTTTTTTACATATATATATTTTAAAGATTTTATTTATTCACTTGACAAAGAGAGAGAGAGAGAGAAAGAGCACACAAGTGTGGGGAGGGGCAGTCAGAGGGATAGGGAGAAGGATAGGGAGCCCAGTGTGGGGCTTGATCCCAGGACCCTGGGACCATGATCTGCGTGCGCTGAACTCAGACACTTAACAAACTGAGCCACCCAGGCGCCCCTCCCACTGATTTTTGAAATAGTTTGTGATACAATTTTCCTAATATGGTTTCTTTTTTTATCTTTTAAATTAAATTTTTTTCATCATGATAAGTGTACTCTTTAATCCCCATCACCTATTTCACCCATCCCCCGCCCATCTCCTCTCTGGTAACCATCAGTTTGTTCTCTATAGTTAAGAGTCTGTTTCTTGGTTTCTCTCTCTTTCTCTCTTTTTCCCTTTGCTCATTGGTTTTGTTTCTTAAATTCCATGTATGAATGAAATCATATTGTATTTGTCTTTCTCTGACTGACTTATTTTGCTTATTAGCATTGTACTCTCTGCTCTATTCATGCTGTTGCAAATGGCTAAATCCTAATCTGGTTTCTTATCCCAGAAATTTTCTCTTAGGTCTTATACTAGCACTAATAATTCTTAAAATTATATTTAGCATTTTTTTCTGGGAAAGAATATATTGAAAAATACATTTTTTTCTGATTCATGCATTCCCGCCCCCCCCAATGTTGCAATGTCCCTGAAATCAGACTTTGTTTTTTT
Source organism: Ailurus styani (assembly GCA_002007465.1). Lineage (NCBI taxonomy): Eukaryota > Metazoa > Chordata > Mammalia > Carnivora > Ailuridae > Ailurus > Ailurus styani. Next base: position 2,914,195 of record LNAC01000004.1, on the reverse strand, counting down.
GTTTTTTTTTTTTAATGGAGTCTTACAATGCCTTTTGGGGGTATGGCAATCATGACATACTAGTTTAAATAATATGAAATTACTATTGAAATTACTGTATGAAATTTTTACCTACAAAACCAGCAATTTTATTTGACATAATTGCTAGCGCATTTATAAATTTTTCCACTTCTGTTCATTTTATCATCATCTCAGTTGTGTTAGGTGAATTCTTACTACACGTGTTGAGTTTGCTGCTCCTCAAAATGCCCTAAAAATATCATACTAGAGATGACATTGAAATGAAAAGTAATTGTGCAAGCAAAAAGGCACAGAAATAAAGCAGTGGGGTCTATATTTGACATTGGAGCAAACATTTATTATGGAGTAAGTGACCTTGGTATCTGTTTTCTTGCAAAGCAGTAATAAAATGTGTAGAGATCTCGACAGGGCGATATTCACAAGTAGATAAAGCTGTGTTATGCTGTTCTCAGACACATAAACAAACATTATTTCTTATTCCCCAGGCAATACAACTAGAGAAGAGTAGTTGCCAAATCACCTGGACTGATAAAATAAATGCCAAAGTGATGAGAAGCATTTTGTTTTAAGTTAAATGGCAATTTTTGTTTCTTTTTAGTGGTATAAAAATAATAATGTGTCTTACACTGATTTTTAGATTCAGTGCTATGAAATAATTTAGATATTTGCTCTTTCTTGAAAAACTTTTTAGAAGTTCTTCACATAAATTATGCTATAAAGAAACACAGACTCTTTAAATGATATAAACTTTTGGAGAATACTCAATCAGTTTATTTTCTTTTTCCTCCAGTCATGGCTAAAATGTGATTTCATTTACTTTTCCTTTGTGTTTTATTAGACATAAGTTCTAATTATTTTTAAAGTTTCTTTATATTTGTAAAAAATTCAAATAAACTGTCAAATACTAATCATTTCCTATTTTTATGATATAATCTCTGCCCTCGATGAGCCTACAGTCCATACAGAGAGATAATATGAGTTAAATAAGAGTTAAATTTGTTAAATTTGTTAAGTAAGAGCTAAATAAATTAAATTTGAGGTGATAGAAATAAATATAATAGCAAGATAACTGGCACAGACAAGAAGTACTGAGGAATTCAGAAAAGCAAGAGATCTTGAGGGCAGGAGAAGAATATCAGGAAGGACTTCATGTCTCAAAAGATGGGTGAAAAAAATTTTATTTAGGTCCTTTGTCCATTTGTAAATAGAAATATTTGCTTTTTTGCTTTCGAGTTCTTTATATATTTTAGTTATTAGTACTTGTGAATACTAATCTGATAGATATGTGATTTGCAAATATTTCTCCCATTTCTTAGGCTGCCTTCATTTTGATTGTTTTCTTTGCTCTGAAGAAGCTTTTTAGTTTGATGTACTTCCAATTGTTTATTTTTTTTCTTTTGTTGCCTCTATTTTGTCATATCCAAGAAATCATTGCCAAAATTGATGTCAAAGAGTTTTTCCTCTGTATTTTCTTCCAGGAGTTTCATAATGTTAGGTCTTACATTTAAGTCTTTAATCCATTTGGGTCAATTTTTGTGTATAGTATAAGGATCCAATTTTTTTCTTCTGCATGTAGATATTGAATTTTCCCAATACCATTTGTTGAAAAGACCATTATTTTCCTATCATATCATACCTGTTTTTATGCCCTCACCACATGTTTTGATTACTGTAACTTTGTAAATAGTTTGAAATCAGGAAATGTGATGCTTCCAGGTTTGTTCTTTTTACCCAAGATTTCTTTGGCTATCCAGGGTCTTTTGTGGTTCCATACAAATAACCAATAGGTACATGTAAAGGTGCTCAACATCACCAATCATCAAGGAAATGAAAATGAAAACCACAATATGATATCACCTCATACCTGTTAGGATGTCTGGTATTAAAAAGACAAGAAATAACAAATGTCAGAAAGCATGTGGAGTAAAGGGAACCCTCACTATTGATGGGAATGTAAATTGGTATAGCCATTATGGAAAATACCATAGTGATTTTTCAAAATACTGGAAATCAAACTACCATACAATCTGTAATCCTACTCCTTGATATATATGAAGGAAATGAAATCAATACCCTGAAGAGATAATTGCACTCCCATGTTTATTGCAGCATTATTCGCAATACCCAAGATATGGAAATGACCTAAATGTCCTTCAATGGATGAATGGATACATACATAAGGAGATGTTGTCCAAAGGGCACAAACATTCAGTTATTAGAAGAATAACTTCTGAGGATTCAATGTATAACATGGTGGTATTAGTTAATAATGCAGTATTATATACTTGAAAGTTGCTGAGAGCAGATCTTAAACACTCTTCTCACACAAAAAATCTTAGCTATGTGAGATCTGGTAGTGTTAATTATCTTGATCTCGGTAATCATTTTACATGTATATGTATGTCAAATCATAATGGTCTATGCTTTAAACATATACAATTATATTTATAAATCATTCCTTAATAAAGTTGAAAAAAAAAGATGGGTGGAAATTAGATAGGAAAAGAGGAAGAAAAGGGAGTCCAGGTATCAGTGAAAGGAATATTAGACCATGTAAGAAAACCACAAAGAGAAAACCAAAGAGATTTTCTGAGTATGAGGAGGATCTGAGAAGAGGATTAATTATAAATGAGGTGGGGGCAAGATTTGGGACCAGCATGAAGGGTCCGGATATAGACTCTGGATTTTATCATATTGGTGGTGAGGAGTAGTTAATGATTATTTTGATTATGAGTTGCAGTAATTAAGCTGCAGAAACTTTTAATTTATCACATATAATCTTTTATTAAAGCTTTTTCACAAATGTTTTTCACAAAATATTAATTTTCAGACTTCTAATTATTAACTTATGTAAGATGTTGTATTTCATATTTTAGGAAATATCTGCTTAAACCTTTTAGGAATAATAGTATGAGTTCCAGAACAGAAAAGTTAGATGTTCAATGAATAATAACATGTTTTTGAAATATTCTGTGCAAAAAGAAAATAGCCCTATAGCTGAGCTCTTTTTTCTAGATAGTAAACCAAGCTTGTGTGTTTCATGGTTTTAGATGCTGTGTTAATTTTCTTTTGCTAGCCAACAGATTATTACAAACGATGGCTCAAAACAACACCCATTTATTAGCTCAGAATTCTGTAGGTCTGAAATTTGAGCACACAAGGCTGAGTTTTATGCTCAGAATATCACAAGAGTACAATCAAGATGTCGGCCAGGCAGGGCTCTCATTTAGAGGCTCCGGGAAAGAATACGCTCCTAAGTTCTTTCTCAATGTTGGCAGAATTTTGTATTACTTGCTGTGAAACTACAGTTCCTGTTTCCTCAAAAGCTTTAGCCAGGAGCCACACTTCAGCTTCTAGGTGCTGTTCTTGGTCCTCACACATGGCCCCTGCATCTTCAAATGATGAATCAAATCTTTCTCTTGCTTTGAATTTCTCTGACTTTCTCTTCTGCCTTTCTTATATGCCCTCACCCAAGGAAAACCCTCTGCTTTTAAAGGACTTGTGTGATTAGATTTAGACATGTGGATTGTATCTCTATTTTAAGGATAGCTTTTCCATATAATATAATCACAGCAGGAATCACAGATATGTCGTCATATTCACAGGTTCTGCTCATACTTAAAGGAAGGAGGTTACAAAAGAATAATGATGACTAGAGATTATTCTTAGACTTCTGCCTACCACATATACGTATCTGATTATTGTTAAAACTTACTTTTAATATGTTGGAAGGTGGAAATGCTGTAAATAATAATTGTTATGGAAATAAATAATAAGTGGGTACTATGTGACAAAAAAAATAACCCAAACCATATAGAAACAATGATTATCTCTAAGCAAGAATAAAATAAGTTAAAAATTAGAAGTACATAAACATTATTCTTTGGTAGCAAAATTGAACAAAGTTAATACAGGTCTTATCAGCAATCCCTACTTTATGTATGACGCATGCCTTTATGCTGACACATTCAGTTAAGGATCTTTAAGAAAGCAGTTGTCCCCATTCCAAGGACCACATAAAGGGACTCTTCACTGACCTCTCTGGCAACCATTCAAAATCACATTTTGAACTGATAAGATGCCCTAGTAACAAATTCAGAAGTTATGTGTCTAGACTGGAAAGGGCCTGATGGTAGAGTGGGAGGTGAAGAAAATCCCCTTTTCTCCCAACATACTAGATGAAAAACAATCTCTTGAGTGTTTAAAATCTATCAGAACTCCATTAGTTCTATTTCTTCTGAGAAATGTAACAAAACCAAACCACCCACCCACAAAAGTACACCTGATTAATGAAGAAAATCTATCACATTCACATCACAGTAATCATGTAATTTGATTACCTACACACCTTTCATGATCACCTCCAGATCCTTAAATACTCTGAGTTCACTACTCCTTCTCATTGCAATCATTGTTTTCTCTCAAATACAATCATTACTCCTGGCTAGTAATCTTGACTATGAATTGATAGGCATTCTTTCTGGTCTCATACCAGCATGCTCCGTGTCTGACTTTTCCCTTCTAGGACACTGGAACATTTTGAGGTGATCTTCAGTGCACTTGAAATAATTGTTCATGGGCTTCCTGAGGTTTACTCAGTGGTATTATCATTGATTTATACAATTACCATAATTCTTATTAGCTTGTGAGTTGGATTTGATAAGTTCCCATCAATGACGTAAATATCCCAAAGATGAAGAAATAATTTTCCCAATTAAAAAAATCTACAAAAGATTATTAAAAATAGATAAGAAGAAAAAAAGATAAGGTTACTTAAAATATAAATTTCAATTTTGTCAACAGACTCTTTAAATGATCCTATTTAAGATAATTTTTAAATTAGGTATGAAACCTAGCATACATGACATTGTTCTCAAAATGAACAAGGAATTGTATCAGAATGGGCAGAGGGAATGGTTTATTCCCTGGATAACACGTAGAGACAGCAAACCTGGAAAGTTTAAAGAAGAACTGAGTCTCCTAAGATGAATTGGTGTTGGGGTGGGGACCAGAGAGAACAGGAATAAAGGCAGAGAAGCATGGCAGAGCAAAGTAGTAGTGGAGAACATAAAGCAGGGGGTGAAGGAAGAGAAAAAAAAATAAAAAAGAATAAGATTTTGATGGATCTTGTCTGCAGTGCTTCAAAGTGTGTCATAATGATGGTGATCCAGAATCTCCAGGCTTGCTTATGAGATACTGCGAAGTAAGGTGCTCATTCAAGTGTCTGGGTTATCATGGATGAATAGAATAGAAAAGATTTTCAACCTGACACAATCCACACGGGGTGTTTTCAAGCAGGTAAGATGATCCTGACAAATATCCACTTTTGGAAAGAAAAGATATTTCATAAATATTACATGATCATCTTTATCTTGAAGTAGGAACAGCCCTGTTAACACTTTATGCTTAAATCCTTATTTTACATTATGTTACTGTACATTTCTTTCCACTTAACCTTTACAGAATGATGCATTTTTATTTCCTCCATTTGCAGGATTATTTACTTTTACAAAATCCTTCCCTGTGAGCATTGCTTTATTCCTGTTTGTGCTGTTAAAGTTCAGCCAGATGGAACTCTTCCAAGCCCTTATTTCTGTCAGACATTTGAACAGCTGGGATTGTGTAGTTTCTGAGCTTGAAGGAAAGGATCTGTAGAGCTCATGTCAGCAAGGGCCATGAGATCTCATGATCTCTTTCAGTAGCTTTATATTCACACAGTTCCACTTGGAAAAAAACTAACATTTGTAATTTGCGCCAACATGGAAGAGAGAATGAGAAAGAATTCCATTTAATATCCGACTTTTAACATTCCAGGACATTTGTAACTGCTTTATTAAACCATTTTAGAAAATTGTAATTATGTCATTATTCTATCTTGTGAAGTCATTTGGCATGAAGCATGGATATAAGTAGTTCTAGAATGAATTTTTTTTTTTTTGGAAAGAGTTCCAATTCACTGTTTTCAACTTAGATTGCTAAGTGAAAGATAATTAAGAAAAACTGGTGTTGATGTAGCATGTGAGGTTTATCTCAAAGATTAAGTAGGTTTCAAAAATCGTTCTTTATATTACTAAAAAAATGGAGCTTATTTAAATTTTGAGAGTAGTCATAAATGGGATTTAAAACAATTTCTTCCCTGTTCTCATTTGTAGTAGCTTAATATTCATAAAAATGAAATTTAAAGATTTTTGTCAAAGATGATTTTCAACTTGCTGTATGTGCCTTTGTGGAATATGTCGGAAGTCTAAGCAAATGCTATGTTCAGATTAGAGACTACTCAGTTTTGATGCAGATAAAGCTATGCTAAAATAGCAATTACCTTTAAAAAATATGAAAATACCAGATAATAAAAATATTTTATAGTAAAGAGTAGAAACTACAAAAAAGCGGGATTTTCAAAGGAATGTAATTCTGAAGAAGTGGGAAGGTTTGAAGACTGAGAGCCTTTGAATAATACAATGAAAGACATCTGAGTTACATATGGTAGCATTTTATTTGAACAGTTTATTAGTTGCAATTGGAAACTCGTTAAAGAGCTAGCCGTATAATGTTAAACTTGAAAATAGTAACATTCAAATGGCTCCAAGTATAATGTATAGCTTTCCTTCAATAGTTATTTTTTTCAATAGTTATTTTTATTGAGGCTAATACTTAGAAAATTATTGCAATATTGACAAAAATATTAGGATAGGAAGAGACTCCTAGATATCATTTGGTCCAATTTCAGTTATTTTTATTAATTGAGACTTAATTTAAATACAATAAAATATAGATTATAGGTATTTAGTTCAGTGTAACAACAATTATAGATACATGTAACCATAACTCCAATTAAAATACTGAATATTTTCATCTTTCCAAAAACTTTTCTCTGTCAATTTTGACATCCACACCCCCAATCACCCAGAGGCAACCTCTGTTCTAATTTCCATTACTTTACCTTGGTTTTCCCTACTTTAGAACTTCATATAAGTAGAATCACTTGCTATGCACTCTTTTGTATCTGGATATTTTAGCTCAACATAATACTTTCGAGGTTCATTATGTTGTTTTGTGTATCGGTACTTGATTATTTTTTAATAAATTATTTCTTAGTTATTAAAATACTAAAATGCCACGATTTGTTCATCAACTTTTCTGTTGTGGACATGTGGGTTATTTCCATTTGGGGACATTATGAATAAAGGTACTGTGAACATTCTTGTACAAATCTTTTTGTAGACACATGTTTTCATTTCTCTTAGATAAATACCAAGGAGTGGAATGGCTAGGTCATAAAGAGGTTGTATATTTAACTTTATAAAAACTGTCATGTTAATTTCCAAAGTAGTAATAAAATTTTACTTTCATCAGCAATGTAGGAGAATTCTATTTGCTGTACTTTCTCAACAATGTTTGATAAGAAAATTTTATCCTGTTCTAGTAGGTTCAAAATGGTAACTCATTAGGTTTAATTTGTATTTCCCTGATGAAAATAGTTACGTTGAATATCTTTTTATGTGCTTACTGACCATTTGTGTATTTTCCTTTCTGAAACATTTCATATAATATTTGCCCATTTTTTATTGCATTGTTTTCTGTTTATTATGGATTTGTAGGGCTATTTATATATTCTGTATGTAAGTCTTTTGTAGATATATGACTGATAAGTATTTTTCTCTAGCTTGTGACTTGCCTTTATGTTTACTTAATGGACTTATTAATGGTCTCTTTTGGAGAACAGAAGTTTAATTTTGATGAGGTTAAGTTTATCAATTTTTTCTCCAGTGGTTAGTGCTTTTGGTGTCCCAAGAAAATTTTGCCTACACTGATGTCGTAAAAATACTTTTGCATTTTTTTCTGTAAGCTTTATAATCTTATCATTTATGTGTAGGTCTTTGATTCATCCTGAAAGTAATTTTTCTGTGTGATGTGAGGTAAAGGATACAGTTTATCTTTTCTATATGGATATCCAGGTAGTTTTGCTGATATTCATTATATAACCTATTATATCAATCTTTAAAAGTTGTTTATTTTAATTTGATGCATGAATAAATGCACATACAATTTTTTAAACATCACGTAGGAAAAAATAATACTAAGTATATGCTACAAGGAATTACTCATTGATCTTTTATGTGGATTTGTCTACCTAACTACATTTAAAATTTTTGAACACATTTATACTCTGGCTAATATTTCTCCTCCACCATTTCCCAAATGCTTAGAAAATATTTACTGGTTTAATGATTGGATGATTAAGGTGGAAGAGCCATTAAAATTTATTAGTTTCTGTCCTTTTACATATCTATTTAGTACCTTTAAGCAGTAGCACATGATTTGGAACTCAATGCAGTCATTAAGTGAAAGTCTAATTTCTTTTGCTATGCTGCTAGTATTTTCTCTTGCTTTTTTATCATGTTTCTCCCCCAAATATCCCCTACATTTATAACTCTATTTATAAACTTGTCTCTCTCTTAATTCCTTCTTCACTGCCTTCAAACAAGCTCAAGTGTGGGGAAAAAAACCCCACTATCAACTTTTCAATTTTGCTATTCCGTGGGTACCACTCTTTACCTCTCTTCGTTCCTTTACTTCTATGTTTCTCAGATGGAATGCTGTCATATATTGCAAGGGTCTGTGGTTTTCACTTTAATGAAAATCTATGAAATAGCCTTTTCATTCTGGTTCATCCAAGAGACCAAGTTCTACCAGTTTTAGAACTGCCCATGGAATTTGTGTTTATAATTCCACCATGACCAAAAATGATAACCTAATGATAAGCTTCTTTGAGTTCTTAAACAAGGAGTGTGGCTTTACTAGTAGACTGTGGGAAGAAGTAATTTACACTGTTGCTCTCTTCTTCCCTTCTTCCTTTACCAACCCCTTGTCATTTGGCTTTGCCTTCCATCACTTTGTTAACATTGGAAATTGCTCTCTTGATAGTATCCATATCAGATTAGACCACCCTCAGTCCCCCCCAAAAGGCAGGATGGATAATAATTGCTGTTCCTTTACTGCTACAGTGCTGTATTTGATACTGAACACTCAAATTCAGGATGTACGAACCAAGTAAATCAGCTGAGCTTCCATGATACTTTTTTCCTTCTAGTCTTCTTCACTGGCTACCACAAGTGAGACCGGGTATCCTGTGAGGTCACGAAGTTGCCAAGCCTCAACAATTCCTCCTTGCCATTACATGGTGTCCTACTCCATAGGATTTGGACCTTTTTCTAAGTCTCCTTTCATTACTAACGAGTTGATCGCTGGCCTGTACATTATCCTTACTCTGAATCCCTGTTCTTAGCAAATCTCTGCTTCTGGGCTAACATGTCCAGTCTCTCTACTGTCCAGGAAATGGAGTCTTGACTTACGCTTCAGGTTGGTGTTTAAGCATTTTCTTCCTGTGGGAATGCTTTCCAGGTGATAACCATTGGTCTGGTCTACCTTACTCTTGAGTATTCAGCACATTCTTGAATTTCTCTGTGCTCTGACCTACTATGCAGATTGCTTCTCCAGTATGAAGAGCTTCTGAATTTGGATCTGAGGTTGTGTCATTGCACCCTCTTAGACATTGTACCTTCTCACTTTCCAGAGCCAGACCCTGGGGAGGAGGGTGTACCTCCCACCTCTGTCCTGCCTGGCCCTGGATTCCTCAGTAATTCAGAAACTTGTATCTCCTTTATGCTTAAGGAATTGCTATGATACTGGTTATAACAGTGTTACCTATTTAGCTCTTTGTCATCGCTATTTCAAATACTTCATGGTATCTGCTGAGATACAGTGGGGAGAGTTTGCTCATATTTTTATTTTCAGCTGTGAATATCTCGTCTCTGTGTAGTCCTGTCCCTTCGTTCAGCTCCTTCTGTCCAGTTAATGACAAGCTTTTGTCAGAGTAAGTTTTCATTTCAGGAGACCTGATGGCCATATTTAAAAATAACGTTTCAAATAAAATATTGCTTGGAGAAGTTTCTTCTGGCTTTCTTCTCTTAACAAAACAAAATTTGGCAGGATCTTGACCTTAAATAGGAACTGATGCTTTTAGGTATTAAAAGAATAATTTAATATGGAAGAAATCTATATTTAAGAAATGTTTATAATGCATATTTTATAACCACTTTTTCCATAATCTTTTTTGGGAACTGTTGCTCTAATGTTTTTCAATGATTTTGGAGTCAGGTGACATTAAGTTGTGATTCCACCCAGCTGCTACTTTGGATAGGCGAAGACTTTCTGCCTAGCCTGTACCCCTGGGAGGTTTTCCTTCTGTATTTCTTACACATGTAAATTCAACTTGTTTGAGTCATTCCCTCTCTCCTCTCCATCTCATGGGAAGCCTTAAAAGACCTCTCTTTGCAGTTTTTCTCTTTCTTCTTTTCTTGGTCTTTGTTGGAGGGTCTCTGAAAGCACCTGAAATATCATAACTTTAGTATCCTCAGTGATAATCCATTTAACAAACCCTTAACCTCCTCTAATCCAATGACTTCGTTATTTCAGCCATATACTCCCAAGGTCCTTCCCTAAGATCTTGAGTTTTGAAAGTGTCCTTTCTGACCACAATCTTTTTTTCGTACTTCCATAGCCTCTTACCTCATCATAGTCCTTCTTTGATTGTTACTCACTTGTGGCCTTCTCCTCCTACCTTGATTGGAGTTCCTCTTAAATCTCTTTAACAGCAGGTCTTACACATTCTTTGGGTCTTGCCTTGTCTACTTTCAGCTAGCTCAATCATCAGCTGATTCCGTGCTTGCTCCTGGTCCAAGTAATGCTAAAGAAAGACTGCCTGACACTATTGTCATTCATCCTTAAAGAAGATTTCCAGTCACAGTCAGCCCTTCTTAATTCCTAATCAGTGTCATGCACATTCACTCACCAACTCCTGGAAATCTTCATAACTTTCCTCAAAAAACTCAACTCAGCATTCAACCAACTGTCCTTAATTATATTTTCAAGAAATTAGAGTCCATCAAGCATGGACGCTATTAATTTCACCCATCTCCATCTCAAAGTTTATCTCCTTAACCAGCCACTCTTTTTTTCCTCTTATCTGAAAGGAAGAGATGAACTTTGTTTCCAAGGCTTGCCTTCATACTCATCCTCATGTCAAGTAACGAACCTATCTCTATCATTTGCCACCAAATTTAATTTAAATTAATTGTTTCTAATTAATTATTCATGCCTCTGCAGTACTAACCTTGATTCTTGTCATATCAGTGGAAATGCTCCAAAGTCTTGAGGCTGACCTGATGGTCGGAATTTGGTTTCTGATTCTCCTGCTTTCATTTTCCTTGACCATGCTCCAGGACTTATCACCGCTGACTATTCTATTACATGTTCTGTATACTTCATTTTTATAACATACTAGAGACCTGAAACCTACTTTAGTTAATTTTGGTAAAGATGTGACATCCTCAAGGCATCCCTCCCTTTTTCCAATAAATGCTTTATTAAACTGGAAAGGGATCACTTTTCTTATATTATTATTGTAGCTACTTTTTAATCAATTAAACAATTCTATTTTAAATAAACTGAACTTAATTTTATGTCCTCCAAGTATGAATAGACTTTAACAAAAAAGAAACAATTACTAAACATGGGATGGTAAGAATCTATTGTATAAAAACAGTGCATCAAGAAGATTAACTTAATAATGATGTACACTGTTCTGGGTTGTATAAAGAGAAAATGGTGTTACTGAGTTATACACACTTGCTAGGTGATTTTTGGGGGTATATCTTAAGGTAGAGACAGAATGCAGAGTTAGAGAGGAATACTAAACATCCTATAAATTGGGCTTTTTACAATGAATCAAATCTGGGATAGAAATATAAATGGGAGAGAACTAAAGTGCTTGATTTGATATTCAAAAAGATTTAGTGACTATTAAACAACACCTCATCCAATTCTAACTCTCTACCATCAGGCCTATAGTGGAACCAAAATATGCCACTATTTTTGCTCAAAACCACCTTGGTATTTTCCAAAGAGATAAAAAAAATATAACTTGAAATAATAATGTAAAAGCAGCTAACATTTAATAAGCATTTTATGGGCAAGGAAGGAACTTATCATCCTCATTTTTTAGATGTGGAAAATGTGGTTCAGAGAATCTAGGTAACATGCCTAAGGTCACTTAGCTTCTAAATGGAACTGGGCACCTAGTCCAGGTTGTCAACCTCCAAACTTCTTGCTCTTTTTCTTTCCTACACTATAAGGCTGCAGATTCAATAGCAGAGAACTTGACTTCCAGTCCTATCTCATTCTGTAACAACAGATGAGTTATTGAATCTCTCTTAGCCCCAGTGTGGTCTTCTGTAAAAAAGGAGACAATAAGAAATATGAGAGGGAGAAAATCAGCCAAATCTGAAATGTGGGAATTTTATAGGATGAACGGCATGAATAAAAAGGACTGGGGGACAGAGACTGAGACTTAATAGACATATCGACCAAATATGATAATGCCTGGTCTTCTTCAGAGTGGGTGCAGTGGCAGAGCTGCTCTTTGGTTTGAACAACAAACTGGAAAAAAAATGTATAGCAAATCACAAAATTCGAACATGAAATAGATACTTGGCGATATTAAGGGATTCTTACGAATATTGTAGAATATGATAATAGTATTTGTAAATGTTATAAAAAAAAGTGTTACCTGATACTGATACATACCAAAAGGTACACAAGTGATCATCAGTGTGAGATTTGCTTTAAAATATTCTTGTAAATATCAGTGAGGTGACGATAGATGAAAAAGATTGAAAAACTGTTAATAATTGTTAAGGCTGAGTGGTGGATACATGGGAGCTCATTACACTGATTGTTCTACTTTTGAATGTGTTTAAAATTTTCCATAATACAAAGTAAAAGGAAAAAAAAGATTGGGAAGAAATAAAAATGGTGAGACAGATATTTCCAAGTTCACTTTCAGATGTAAGACTGAATTATGAAGAAATCAGATATAACTTTTTATTATGTATTATGGCATTTGTGCATGGCAAAGTATAATTTTATTTTTAGCTGATTTTTAAATTGGATTTTTAAAAGTCCCCTGACTAACCCATAAATGCTACTTATCTCCACCACATGCAGTTTCACACCTGAATTGGCTTTGCTAGATTAATTTGTCAGGACTCTTTTATCAAGAAGTTAAGTACCCAGGATTCAGGAATGTTCTTTAGTTCCACCTCATTGATTTTGTTGGGAAAATAGTGTCTCACCGTGAGAATTTAAAATTTATTAAAGTGTTCTTTCTAACGTTTAGTACAGATTCTAAAATTCTAATGCATACCTGAATTAGAAATATAGGAAGATGAAAGGATTACGGAAACCATGGTGAGCAAATTTGTTAATTGTGTCATGTAATATGTATATCAGTCCCTTGTGAAAAAAGGAGCAAATTATTTTAGATTCAGTTTTAGTCATAAGAGACAAAATAATTAAAAGGATTAATAATAAATCAGTAAGAGATGGCTTTTATCTTAAAGAGCCTTAATATATACACTCAGCTGGCATATACTTTATTTTATCTTTTCCATGATTATTCGAAGATTATTTTCCATCTTTCCATGTGGTTTCCAAATCAAGAGAACCAGTGAAAGAGGATTGTGTATTTTTTATAAATTTTCTAAATTTTCTAAATCATTAAATACTTTTGACCAAAAGACGCAGGCTATTTTTTGCCATGGTGACCAGTGATAATTTGAAGAGAGATGCTTAACAAGTACTTGAAACTTGCTATTATTGTTTGTGGCATTTTGTCAGCTTTATGGTTATCTTGTCAAATAATAAGGCCCATGATGATTGAACATGAGCTTGTGACAACGATGCGTTCCGCTGTTTATTTCTGTGCTACTCTGATTGCTCAGGGAGCTGCTTTCTTTGTCCCGCACTGGCCACGACTGCCAAGTCTACTAGTCAAAACAATTTCACAATTGAACGTTAATGGACTCAAGAACATTAGCAGAAGCAAATATAAGCAGGGTACCATAGTAACTAACCCATGGAGTCTGAGGAAGTGGTGTTCTATTAAAGGGAAAGATAATGTCCCCAAATAAAGCTTGACATAAACAGATTGGCTTCTCATACTTAAAGTATCTCTTAATGTGAAATGAACTTCCAATTTTATTGTATCCATATTTGCCACTATCATCATATTTTTAAAAAATTCTGTTAATATTTGATATATTTTTAAAATAAGAAAATTGAGTATCAAAGTAATGGGAGAAGGGAGATAAAATTATTTTAGATGGAGATAGTTTAGGATTTTTAAGGTTATGTGATAAATTTTAAGAGAGGCAACAGGCAACTATGGGCTATAAATCAGTACGGTTTTAGATTCAGCACTAACAGAAATGTCACCTTACCCAGAAAGAAACATAGGAAACATACCTTCATTCTCCTTTTTCTAATTTTTTTAACTTCTATTTGTCAATCAGCATTCTTCAAATAAACATTTATTACAGTGGGTCTCAAACTTTTCATGCTTGAGGCAAACTCTTGCACTCAAACTACCCTCGAAGGCATTAATAACACTCAACACAGAAAAAAATAATTAACTTTTTAAAACTGCTGTAATAGAGGAACTTCTCACAGTGTCTATTCCTATAAAAGTAATCATAATTTCAAAGAATTCACATCATCACCTTTCAACATTGTGTCACTTAATATAACTGTTTAGTGCCAGATGAACATCTCTTAGGACATAGGAGTCAAATTCCGGCACATTTTAGGGACATTCACATCTTTCAACATTGGGCTACATACCAAGGAAGAATATGGTAAGTAGCAGAGGGGAAAACCACTGATTTATTGTCCTGATTTATTGTCCACTGATTTAAAGCCCTGTAATAAGTTCCATGCACTCTTTCCATCTCTTAGTTTGTTTTCAGTTACACAGAGGACAATACAAAATGAGAAATAGATTTTTACACAAGAAGCTAGCAAGTGGATACTTGTATCTATATTTAATCAAAAGGATTCTAGACAGGTCAGCACATTTTAATGTTGAGAAAAAAGGCAAGTCTAAAGAATATTAATTCTGTCATTGCAGGCCCAAGATAATAACAAAAGAAAGGGGGAAATAAGAAGGATATAGGCTGAAGAGGAAAAAAGAAAGATGGAGCAAATAAGGAGCCAGTGATTTACAACCAAGAATTAATTTAGGGACATGTATTAGTTCCCTAACTTGTCTACTTAGAATTCAGTTTAATTCGATTCCTCTTCCTTTGTAATACATATTTAAAATATTTACACTAAGCTAAGTTAAATGTATAGGGTTCACAGTCATGCCAGCAAAGGAGTGATCCAAGAAATTGGAGTCATGTTTAATTTCATGAAAGTGAAACTTAACAGCAGTAGTATAAATCATGAGTTATTTTAAAGGATAGCTTGTAAAGGAGGAATCATACATATTTATTGTGACTCATACATCAGATGGTTGTCCTTGCTTATATGTCCACTATTATCTCAGGTTACACCTGCTATGCCTCCATAATTACTAAGAGTGTCCTATTTCAAAAGTGTTCTGGCTTGTATGATAGAGAATATAACCACCTTACTCATAAACTGAAGTTATAATGATACAGATTTTTACTCAAAATTAGGCAGAACTTTCTTTCCGTAAGTTCAAATTGTCCAAAATGAGAGAGATCATGTTACGAGCCAATAGAAACATTAGAAGTTCTCTTTGAGAGTTGGGGGGGGGGGTTGTGGGGAGTAGGGAGGGAAAAATAATGAAACAAGATGGGATGGGGAAGGAGAAAAACCATAAGAGACTCCTAATCTCACAAAACAAACTGAGGGTTACTGGGGGGTGGGAAGGTAGGGATAGGGTGGATGGGTTATGGACATTGGGGAGGGTTTGTGCTTTGGTGAATGCTGTGAAAGATGTAAGCCTGATGATTCACAGACCTGTACCCCTGGGGCAAAGAATTAAAAAAATAAAAAATAAGAATAAAAATAAAAATAAAATAAAAAAAAGAAACGTTAGAAGTTCTTAATCAGATGCTGAAAAATTATTGAGTGTTTCAGGGGGTCTAAACTAGATTATGATTAGAGGGGTAGAACTATTAGTTTGAATTATATAAAAGTAACAATATCTGGCTGTTTTAGACTTACAAAAGTGTCAATTTCATACAGTTCAGCCTAATATAATGTCCATCAACACTCTAGGAGTCTATTTTATGTTTATCACGTTATAAAGGCATGTTATAGAAAACTAAAAATTATTTTATTTTGAAAAAAGTTTTTTATCAGGAAGAATGAAAATTAAGATATCTTTTATTGGATACATTAATAGAATGTCAAAGCACATAAGTCAGAGGGATAGCATTGGAAGCTGAAAGGAAAGTTGAATTTATTTTGATGCCAAACTAATGAAATGTCAGAGTGCCGTACTAGCATTTCCTGTAAGGGATAAGATTCCTAGAAAAGAATTCAGAATACGTTTTTCAAAAACAAAGTGTTGTAATATAGTCTGGGAATGCTACAAAAGCCATGTTAAATTAAACCATGATTGATAATAGTTAAGATTAATGGAAGGCTTACAAAAGTAGACTACTATTAATTGATTTATAAGATTGCATTATAACCATGTTTTCCAAACCGATAACAGTCACAGGGACCCCTTTCGTGTAGAGTATTACATTGAGGCAATGGTGGCCTCCAAGCATATTAACCGACAGACATTCCCAAGAATCAAGGGACAGAAAGACTCACAGACCCATACTAAGGTATTTGATTCACATAGTTTATTGAACCAAATGAAAACATACAGGAAGAAGTAAGAAGAAAGAGTTGGAGATGGGTTAACATACTTGCAATAGGGTACAAGAGGGGTGGAAGGACCATCCTACTGGAATCCTGTGTTGAGTAACATTATATGTCCTGCCTCTCTCTCTCTCTCTCTCTCTCTCTCTCTTTTTCTGTCACATTGGTGTTTATTATTGAATATATGGTTACAAGTTACATTGAACAAGGAGGCTCAGTGAAGTAAGGCACCTACAGTCAATACATTCTTGTTTTACTGGAGGTGTTTAGGGGCAGAACCTGGTCAGTTGCTCTCACTTTCCCTGACCTAGTGAATAGCCTTGCCTTTTCTCTGCACACGTAGGGTAGAATGTACATGGGACCAAAATGGAGTCATGATGTGTGTCACAAATAGGTAGCTGACTTAGTGATGACATACATACTTTTCAATCTGGAGGTGGCATGATTTGTATCTTGTGACTTGGTCTTTGTATCTGTTTCCATCTCTAAGTGATACTTCTGTTTATTCCATTTATTTTTTATCATGTATTTCATTTATTCTATCTGTAAGAGATAAATATCCATATCTTACAAGTTACTAATTTGCTTTCTGTATATACTTTTTTCTAATTATACTTTTTTCTAATTATACTTAATACTTCTTATGAATATTACCTATGTTTTAGAAGCAAGTTGAATTGTTCACCATCTATACTTAACGCATCTTGTGAGTTTCATCCGCCACGTTTTGCTTTCTGGTTTTTTACTTAGCAGAATTGGATATTCTTAAATAATATAGCAAGTGCACAATGCAGACCCACAGGAGGAAAATAGGAGAGGAAAATAAGGGTAAAGGCTTAGTATCCTCAGTTCAGCTTCAATCTGGCTGTGGTTTCTACTTTTACTATTTTGCACATTCTGTATGCAATCTTGTGTGACAAAGTCTTACAGTGCTACGAATAAAAGAAACTGAAAGCCAGTGATGTATCAGGTTACTTTAATATTTAGGTTTGATTGGTAATTCCATAATTATAAATAAAATTTTAAAATACATAGTTGCCACATCATTAGGGGTTGAAAAGAAAATTGCCATAGGAATTGCAGATAATATATGAGCCTATTATTTCAAACCATATAACATAGGCATTTACCCCTGATGCAAATGTAATGGTGGAAATTGGCTGAAAATCAAATTTCATGTTTAAAGTGAATGATAACAACATAAAAATATCTTCATTGATGAAAAACTATGGTTTAAATAGATTAAGTTACCCACAATGATAGTTCTTATATTATTCATCCATCAAACTGTTCATTCTTCCATCTTTCTAACAAGTATCACTTAGATGTCAGACACTGTTCTAAGAGCTAGTGATACAAAGATGAGTAAGTCTCTGCTCCCATACTCAAATAATTCACCCTGGTGGAGAAGACAGAGAAGTAAAGCGTCTGTTAAAATCCAATGTGATAACTCTTTTAAAGGGTTTGCTTTGGAGACACAGAGGAGGAGTAGGGAGGGGAGGTACTATAAAATAAAGCTTCATAAAGGAGTTGAATATTGAGCAAGAATTAATGGAAGTGAGGAAATAATTGGGATGAGGTTAGAAGAAACACATGAGTTGTAGAGAGAAGAAATAACATTATTAGGGGCACCAAAGGGAAAACAGATGCAGATTTCACATGGAGAATTATCAGGAAATGAAACCTTGACAGATCTGGTCATGAATGGTTTTTATGCTACAAAATGAAGATTAGAATTTATTCTGAAGTTGAAGAAAAGTACCTGAAAAGTTGTAAGTAAGAGGATGGCATGATTGCATCATCATGTTTGCAGCTGGAAAGATAATTTTGGAAGAGGAATGGAGAAGATCAAGAGTGGATTGATTAATAGCCTGTTGTCCATGACAGCTGTCCATTTGTAAGAGGTGGTGTAGAAAGTGGAGGAGGAGACTCTCAAGTCATTAGAGAGCTACTGAAGATTAGATCACATCTTCCCATGTCAGAATAATCCAGTATTTCCAGCTCTTCACACCACTATGGTCATAGACCAGATGCTGGCTAATACCATGTACATTTGCAAAATATCTGTTAAGTTACACTTTAAAGCTGGAAGATATGTGTTGACTTTGTAGTCACTTCACCTGTTACATCAGAAATGTTTTCCTCAAGCTTGGCTCCCTGTTACGAAATTCAAGACTGAGGAAATTCACACATATTTGTGAAATAGAGTTAGTTTTCTTTATTAATATCAATGTAATTAATACCACTGTTGCCTCTTATTAAGATACAAAGCAAATATAAATGGCATTATTAATGTTATATAGAATATTTTCCAAAGTAATTTGTTGATTTTTAAACATAAAAGGTATTGACTCTATCTTTCCTCAATCTATAAAACTCATGAGTTATATAATTACTGTATGTGTTCATCAGTGCTCTAAGCTTCTCAGACCTTGTTTCTGTAGTTTGTGGTAAACATCTTTTACTGGGACCATTGCCTTGTTAGTCTCTAGAGGCATGAGTTTCTATTCCTCCTGATAAAACTGTTCTGTGGTTAATGTTATTTTAATGTCTTTAGCAGTCCAACTTTGCCTAGTCTATCTCATAAGGTGTGGCTAGACAGGCCTGGAGAATCTGAATTTTCTGCTGGGCTTCATCTCTTACTACCCTGCTTTCAGCCCACAGTGGACTTTCCTTCACTTCTCTTCAAACACATATAGCTTGCTCTCTACTCCTCATATGTGTTGCTTCCTCTGCCAGGAACACACTTCTCCCCAATAATCCACGTGGCTCACTCTTTCACCTCCCTCAAGTCTATGTTCAAATGCCACCTTCTTAGTGAGGCCCTTCCCTGACCATCCTACTAAAAAAAGTTGCAGCCTTAGATCAATTCTCCTTCTCTATTATATTTTTTTTCAATAACACTTAGAATTTTGTAAAATTCATTAATTGTATTTATTTTCTATCTCTCTTCCCCCACTAGAACATCTTTGAGGTAAGGATTTGTATTTCGTTTTCTTCTCTGTTCTGTATAGGAGTGTGTTCATGTATTTGTATGGGTATTAAATATCAACAACCACATTCTCAGCAGGCAAATTTGAAAATAAAAGGAAGAAAGAAATGTACATTGAAAATTTAAAGAAAAACAATGTCTCTGCATCTTTTTTAATAATATTTTTTTATTTGAGAGAGAGAACAAGAGCGAGAGGGAGAGTGCACAAGCTGGAGGAAGAGGCAGAGGAGAGGGAGAAGCAGACTCCCCCTAAGCAGGGAGCCCAATGCAGGGCTCTATCCCAGGACCCTGAGATCATGATCTAGCCAAAGGCAGCCATATAACCAACTGAGCCATGCAGGTGCCCCATGTCTTTGCATCTTGTTCAGGTTTTCCTGGGACATTCTCCGTTTTACTACCGAAAATCCTGTGTCTTGGGAGCCCTCTCAACCCTGTACAACCCAGAGAGTTGGTCAACTTTCATTCTTGTAGTTATTTGTCATTGGTTAATGATTTTATAGCCTACTTCTGTCTTGGTGGGAGATGACTATGCTATACCATGTGTCCAATAATTCTTAGTAAGATTGCTTCTGTTCACCCCACGCAAAGGCATCGGGGGCTTTCCCCATTTACTGATAAGTCTCAAATTGTCATCTCCTTGGTCTTTTGGCTTGATTTGCAGAATGAATACATGTGTCTCCCACTAATACTTCTCATATTATTATGAGGTAAGTACTAGACTAGCAAACAGATTCTGCCACAAATCTACTCAAACCATCTCACCAACCTGGCCTCGGTTTTTTTCTTTCATGAAATGAGGAGATAACAGATGTTAAACTGTGTCCTTTTCACCATGAACATTCTAGGGTTCTATTCTGTGGTGTTTCTTGTGACCTGCAATGGAAACGGTTCCTTTTGCCCAGGAGATGGCTTAGCCCCTACTGCCCCCCTCAATTAGAGAATTCATTACTTGGGAAAAAGCACAGGCCTTCTCAAACCATAAAAGGTGGAAGAACTCTAGTTTGCTTTTCTTCTCTGAGTTAGAGCCTTACTTGCCTTTTCCTTAGTAAGATTTCCATACAGAGAACTACATTTTGCTTCTAAAGTGGCTGTGTTTTCTACTGAATAAAGTTGTTTTTTTAAAGATTCTCAACTGTCTTTTGAACAATTTAATATATAATAATTTGAATTTAATAATTGGCCAGCAATTTCCTCATCATATATACATGTGTATGACTAAAATAATACATATTGTACACACATACACACATATCAGACTAGGCTTATGTTACCATTTCATGAGTTTGAATAAAACCTAGATAATAAACAAGTAGTTTCATCTACATGTAGCTCTCACATGGAAATAAAAAAACGCCTTGGGGAAAAATGTTAGCAAAAGCAAATGACATTATTTGCAATTAACTACTTTACCTTTAAATGATGCTTAGGTGTTTAGAAATCATTTCCTTTGTCTACTGATCTTCACAGTGACTGCAAAGGAAAAACAGGTGTTCAAATCAGATTCAGATTTTTGCTCTACCACTCACTAATTGTGGGTACTTGGAGGAATCAGGTCAGGCCTCTGAGCCTCAGCTTAGGCAGATGTGTAATGGTGATTATAGTGCCTGCTTCATTTAGTTCCACTGTTTTCCAAGTTGTGCTAGCACTAAATGAGTTAATACTTGAAACTAGGAGAGTGCCAAATACATAAGCTGCTAATATTATTATTACTGTTTATAGATAAAGAAATTGAGGGTAGAGGAGGTTAAGTGATTTGTCCACTTGACAGAACTCATAACTTGTACACCCAGGATTTGTTTATTAGTCTGGAGCTCTCTCTCTGAGAACCACAGTAATATGTTAAAGCCTGTCAAGAATCCACTCAGCAAAAAAGATCAACTAAGATCAAGCCTACATTATGACTTTCTTGGGCCACGAGCACTTTTGCCTTCTTGGGCTCCTTTACCAAAGAAAAAAATAAGCCAAGGTTGGATTCATTAAGATAAATGCATTACTATTCACTTTTTCTTCATATTTTAAAGGAAATTAAAATTAGAAAATTTCCATGTGTCTCTAAATATAGCATGGGCCCTAGGCACTGTGCCCACTGTGCCTAATGGTTAAATCAAACTTAACTTAGAAAAAAACTTCTTCATACTGAGACAAACAATAAAAATAAGAGATCTTCTATCCCTATGTTTGGTCTTGCAATTGAGAGAGTGTTCTAGTGAGATCTTTCAGCTGCCCCCACAGTGCCTCACAAAGTGTACTATAGTTAGCTTCTAAACCAAGTTAGATAAAACTGGGACACCTGCCAGACCCTATTGCCTCACTCGCTGTGAATGATGGATGGGCTTATACAAACTTAAAAGTTGATGATAAAGAAGTTAATATTTTAAGACATGTAAAATATGATTCTTCCATGTCAGATAATGAAATCTAAGATGAATCACAAACAAATTTGTACTAGGACATGTTGTAGTAATTCATCATGTCTTCTCCAGAAGTGGTATCTATGTTGAATGTTCCCAAACAGTGTCAAAGTCAGTGTCTGGAGTAGATGTAATCAGGAAGGAGAAAGAGCCCAGAGCCATGCATTTAAAATGTGTAGGCATTATATGATAATCACTGTGAGGAAGAGGAATGCTACATTGAAACTTCTGTAGCCCTTCTTTCATGGTATTTGGGTTCCATTTTGAAAGAATCTATAGAACTTAGGAATTCAGGGCTTGAACTGTATAAAATCATTGGACTAACTTCAAGAAAGAAAGCTAAATAAATACGTCATTGCTTGGTAATCTTAGGATAAGCCTACCCTTCTTTGCTGGGTAATTTTTAGTGTGCGTGACCATCTGAGTTTCCCCAGACGGGAAGGTTTATGAATGCAGGGAATAAAAGCTCATGGGAAAATGCCTTCTGTAACCTTTTCCCTGTTACTTTCCTTGACTGCTGGGAGCTTTATTCTCAGCAGCATAAAATGTGTGTATGTGTATGACGTACAATCCTGTACAGATTTTAACTAGTCAATTATTATACTGACATGGACATCAAACAAAAAAATACTTAATTAAAGTGACACCAGTTATACTTCTGATGCATAAAAATGATGTTTCAAACTGAGAGAAATGTATTAGTAGGAATATAAACTTGGGTTTATATCCTTAGACCTAGAAACTGATTTCAAGCTGAAAAAGTCGTTTACAAAATTAATCATTGATATGTCAGCTGAAAGCTTGTAAATTTGTCATCTCTAAAAGCGGTTTTACATTATAAAGTCACTCAATAAAACCCTTCAAGTGTAGGATGGAGGGGTTTATTGCCATAATTTATTACATGTTTTAATGTTTTAACATGATTATTTTTGTTTTGCCTTTTTTTTAAAAGAATCAATTAAATGAATTAGTGTACTCTGAAAGAGTGTACTTAAATTTTGCTTCAAATGGATTCTGATTATCATCAGTTTCAAACTAAGGAAACAGAATTGTTTATGTATAATTTAACTTAGATTTATTAAACTTTTTAAGACTTTGGGAAGACACTGTGCCTACCTTTTCCTAGGACTTGCTCATACATGTTCAGACAATGTTAATTAATTTGCCCAAGAAACATGTACAGCTACATGTTAGGATAATAGGCATTGAAAAGGCAGGCAGGAAGGAGAAAAAGGCAGTGTAAGGAATTGATTAGGACCAAGGATTATGGAGTCAGAGGGCCTGAGTATGAATACAGTCTCTTCCAATAGCAAGAAACAAAACCTTGAAGAAATTACTACTCTCTGCTTTGGTTTCTTTATTTTTTAACACTGGGATAATAGTCCAACCTCCTAGGGTTCTTATGAGGATCGAATGGGTTTATGCATGTTAAGTGCTTAAAATCATGCCTTGCACTTAGTAAGCCCTCACTAAATGTTAGCTATTAACTGAATAACCCTGCTGCCAAGAAATTCAGTGTATGAGGAAAATGAAAAAATACAGATGGAGATACACTATAATACAATGCAGTGAATACTGTCATAAATATCTGAATGAAGTGCTGGAGGAGGCACAGATATGATACCAGATGAAAAAATATCATGGCGATTAGGAAATGGAGGTGATGGGGGATAAAAACCATCACTGCAGGGTGACACTAAGGAGGAGACTAATTCTGATTAGGTGAGTCAGACCAAACTTCCAACAAGATTTTATGTGGAAGGATGTTAAGATTTAGGAAGCACAAAGATGAAAGCACTTGAGCAAAAGTTTGGGGGCATGAAAATACAGATTTAAGAAACGGTGCTTGGTTAGGTGTCCTAAAGGGAGGGAGTGTCAGTGTTGAGGGAGATGAGTCTGGAAAGGAAAGTTGGGATCAGCCTGTCCATAGCTTCTCACCATCATATGAGCACTACGAAGCCATGTGAGGATTTACATGAAAAGGTGACATCTCTGAATATGTCTTGAAAACATAGCTCTGAATGGAAAAGAGTGGAATCTTGTATACCCAAAACACAGAACAGAGAAATTCATGCAATTGTCAGGAAAAGGAAAGGTGGCTAAGAAATAGGTTGGGAGGCAATCAATAAGTGTCCACCTACTGGAAGTAAGAACTGCAGCAGTGCTCATCACAGGTAAAGGGGTACCGCTGCTTGGCCCACCTCCATCTCCTTAACCTGTAGTTCTAGAGTTCAGGCCTCAGTGGAGCCAAATGCTGCCTTGGGACAAACTGCTTGGTTATTTAATACTGTATTTTGGTGATCTACTGGGAACGGCCAAGTTACTTAAGCATGTGCTTAACTCAGTGGAGGTGTCTTAGAAATGCCTAATGCAGGGTGGTGGGGAAGGGGCGTATCTTCAATGTTTATTTTAAAATAAAATAAGTTCTTGACTTAAAAAAAAAAAGAAAAAAAGAAATGCCTAATGCAGCAATTTAAAATCAAGTCTGAAATCTAACATTATTTAGAGAAAGTAGAGTTATAAAGCTAATTTCTTCCAGACTCCATCCAAAGAAATTTAGCAACTAAGATACAAAAAGGGCACTGTAATAATGTATTCTTACTCTTAGGAATTGTATATTTTTGTTTAGACTCTGAGTGAAGCATTACCATGAGGCTCTAATGAGAAGAGTGATATCTGTGGTCTTCTTAAGTATTTATCATCTTTTCAAATGCCAAGTGTTTTGAAAAGTTCACAGATTGTACAGAAACATGTTGAAACTTCCTGCAGCTTTTCTTTGGAGTAAGTGTCTTGAGTGGTGGTTGAGTGTTTAGTATGAATTTGAAAGTAATATTATTTTGTACTTTTGTCTGTTTAATTTGAATTATTTCAATTTCAGAAAACACTACAAGGTGTTTTATAACAAACATCCAAATTTCTCATAAGTCTTTCACCAGTGTGTTATTAATGTTAATTATTTTATTAATTTGATATAGGGAGTAGTGGTATTCTTATTTGAAGCATAATGATCCTAACAGCCAAAGAAATAAACAAACTTTGTACAACTCTCCAAAGATTGTTGGCAGTATAAATCAATATACCTTAGTCTTTTAATATTGTAGATTGACTTCTTGTTCTAAAGAAAGCCTAGCTAACATGTGATAATTTATGTAATACTGTTTTTTAAGCTTTTCCCCTATATATGTTATGATGATTTGAAATAATGAAATGGCTTCAGGGATGATAGAAAGTATTGATGTCACCTAAGTGTTTAGACCTAGTTTTCTTTTCCTCTCTGGTCTTCCTCTTCTGAATTCTCTCTCTCTCTCTCTCTCTCTCTTTTTTTTTTTTTACTTTCCTCCTTGCTCTTTCTCTCCCCTCTCTCAGTAGCTCACTGAACTATCATTGCATAAGCACTATTTATCAGAAAATGATTACATCATAGGAAATTAATGAGAGATTTCTATTTTATTATTAATAAATTAATGATTCTTAATTAGTATTAATAAGAATTCTCAAGATATAGTTTTCTTTTTCAAACAGATACAAAAAGGTATTTAACAGGGTATATGTCCCCAAGGCATGTAATCTATTGTTTTTGTTTTTGAATCTGTAGCTTTTTGTGCTACCAAAGCATTCTTTAATCACTATTAAAGTCTTCTATCTCTGGGATTCTGGCAATTTTGTAAAATGTCTTCATATTTTTGTATGGTTCAACAGTGTATTTATATCAACACTTAGCAGGGTAGTTTAAAAGTCTTGTTACAAACAAATTCACTGTGAACTGTTTTCAAATTGTGCAACTCTTATATGTTAGTTATTACCTGAGTCAGACTTTCCTATCCTCGAATATGGACAACTGTTATAAAATTGATGGTAAACTCAGTTTCTTTCAAAATCTCTACAGCTCGAAGCAACTTGAAAATGTTGCATACATTTTCATTTTAAAGGAAGAGTTTTTTTAAATCAAAAGCCTAAAATTTCATTAAATGTGTCCCCAATTAGAATTTTTCACTTTGAATCCTGCATTGAAGGAACTATGCTGAAATCATGAGTTGTCATAGAAACGGCATTGCTGCCAAACTCGACCTTAATTAAAACCTTTTTTTAAAAAAATTACCATGAAATGAGTTTTAAGAAATAAATGCCTTAGGCAATTTGAATTTGATAGCAGTGATTTTAGTATTAATGGATACATGTAAAATTCAGATGATGGTATATGCTTGTAAAAAAAAGCCATGTAGACATGAAATCCAGTTATTCAGAAATGACTGAAATATTTTTGATATGTTTCTTAGTTTTACAATTTTATTTTCAAAGTTACATTTATTTTGAAAGAACAAGAAATATTAGAATAAAATTTGCTTTTTAAAATGACAATCATTTTGGGCTGAAGTTTTATTTTTTTTTTATTTTTTTTTATTTATTTTTTTTTTTAAAGATTTTTTATTTATTCATTTGACACAGAGAGAGAGATCACAAGCAGCAGAGAGGCAGGCAGAGAGAGAGAGGAGAGAGGAGAAAGCAGGCTCCCTGCTGAGCAGAGAGCCCGACGTGGGCCTCGATCCCAGGACTCTGGGATCATGACCCGAGCTGAAGGCAGCAGCTTTAACCCACTGAGCCACCCAGGCGCCCTTGGGCTGAAGTTTTATAGTATACATATATACTAGGGATGCCTGGGTGACTCAGTCAGTTAAGCATCTGACTTTTGATCTCATCTCTCATCTCAGGTCTTAATCTCAGAGTCTTGAGTTCAAGTCCTATGTTGGGCTCCATGCTGGACATGCAAACTACTTCAGAACAAAACAAAACAGAACAAAACAAAACAAAAACCAAATTGATTTTATAATATACATAAATACTTTAACTTATCTTCCCTGTAGTATGTGTACCAAGACAAATGCAGAAATTAATTCATTTTTAATTGTTGATGAGGATAAACTGCTAAGTTTTAAAGATAAGAATACCCATATTTATTTAAGTATAATTCAGCTACTGATATAACTGGCAAAAGAGTATTCACATACATATATTTCATTTGTATTTTATTATGTTGCTTGTGTGTATGAGAAAGATTGGCTCATACTAAATATTTATGTGAATTAAAACACAAGGCCTCTACTTGTTCCCCTTGTTCTCTGTGTTTGGTGCATGTGTTAAATATAATTAAATACATTTAATTATATTAAAATATAATATGTATTTTAATCAGGTGCATTAGCAAGTTAGTCAACTATATTTTTTACTTATACTTCAGTACAGAAAGGCAAGCATTAGAACATACATGTTCAGATGAAGAGCAATCAGAAATAAGCCTAATTGGCATTCCATAAGTATATTTGATTTTCATAATGTGCATTTTTTTCATAATACGCATTTCTAACCAAAGGATTCTGAATTTAACAAATGCAGTTAAGCTGCTACCATTGATGAATGCTGGCAGTTTAAATAATTAACTGGTTAATTTTTAGAAAGATGAAATGAAAGCACACTTGAAGTATGCAGAGTGCATGTCTACTCTGACCATTAGTGCTTGTTTTTTTAGCTTTCAACTATAAAATACATATGACTTTCCCATATGTATTTAGGGTAGAGTTGTCAAGATACATTTTTGTCTATTTAGATGTTTATATTTAACTACCATTACTTTATAGTTATCCATTGGAACTCTCAGGTACAGCTCAAGTGAAATGCACTACTCAAGCATTGAATTTTGATTTTTGTGTGCCTCCCATATTTGAGATATACTGGGTTAAATTGCTGATTATTTTAAAAAGTGATTTTAAAGTTCTCACTCTGGGAGAAGGTTGGCTAATGGTTTCCTTGACTCAAGATGAAATGTATTCCCTGCTTACCTGATTGTCACAGTTGTGTTTTGTTCACAAAAATTTATCTAAAATAAATGCTTTCTGAGGGTGCCTGGGTGGCTCAGTCAGCTGAGCATCTGCCTTCAGCTCAGGTCATGATCCCGGGGTCCTGGGATCGAGCCCCTCATTGGGCTCCCTGTTTGGTGAGGAGTCTCCTTCTTCCTCTCCCTCTGCCTCTCTTCCTGGTCCTGCTTTCTCTCTCTCTCAAACAAATAAAATCTTAAAAAAATAAATAAATGCTTTCTGCCATTTATCAAGTCAACTCTTATAGGCAACTCCTTTAAGTCCACCTGGCAACTGCACAATTAACCATTGTTTTTAGGGAAGGACATTACTTTATAGCCAGTTGAAAACTCTTGCCTTGCTGTCTATAAAATAGTTTCTTTCCTTTCTTCTTTAGTTTATTTCCTTCTTTCCATTGTCCTTGGAAATGAAATATAAAGTTAGACTACTTGTATATTCCATTTTAACTTTGCTTTAGTATTTTATATTTGAGTCCCTTTGTCTTGGAATAAATTTAACCCTCTTAAAGGCTAATAAATTAGCCTATTACTGCCTCATAGATGCTGCCAGAAGACATGAGGTTCCTGACTCAGAAGCAAGATGCTTTATTCCTCCGGGCCCTGTTAGCAGCATGAGAATCCACACGTGCATCTACTAGCCTTGCTCCCAAGTTCCACAGGGGCAACACAAAATGGACTCAGACACATTGACTGCATCACACCTGAGGAACATGGAGCTTGGGGAATCCACATTTTTATAGCTAGCAGTAGGCAAGCCTGCTCAAAGGGAGACCTTACCTCAACTGTGAAGGTTGCTTACAGTAAATACAGAGAGATGGCCAGGGGGAGAAGCAGTCATGGTTCTGCAGTTTGCAGGAATGCCAGAGGTCCGCAGAAGATTCTATCACATAATACTGTCAGTGTTTTGACATGAATAACCCTATTTTAGGTAGGTTTGGATGCACATTTCTTGTATTTTTTGCAGATGACTCACTGAATGTGTATATGGCAAACTATGTACTTACTAGTTCAGTTTCTTTTTCTTAAATTTGTTAGTTTAAATTCAACTTAATTAACATATAGTGTATTTATTAGTTTCAGAGATAGAATTTAGTGGTTCATCATTTACATATAACACTCAGTGCTCATTACATTGAGTGCTCTTCTTAATACCCATTACTGAGTTACACCATCCCCCCACTCCCAGCAACCTTCAGTTTGTTTCCTATAGTTAGGAGTCTTCTTTTTGTCTCCTTTCTGATTTCCTCTTATTTTATTTTTCCTTCCCTTTCTCTATGTTCATCTGTTTTGTTTCTTAAATTCCACATATGAGTGAAATCATATATTTACCTTTCTCTGACTGACTTATTTCGCTTAGCATAATACTCTCTAGTTCCATCCATGTCATTGCAAATGGCAAGATTTCATTCTTTTTAATGGCTAAGTAACATTCCATTGTATATACATACTACATCTTCTTTATCCACTCATCTGTCAATGGACATCTGGGCTCTTTCCACAGTTTGGCTATTGTGGACATTGCTGTTATAAATATTGGATGCATGTGCTCCTTCAAATCACTATGTTTGTATCCTTTGGGTAAATCCTAGTAGTTCAATCACTGAGTCATAGGATAGCTCTATTTTTAACTTTTTGAGAAACACCCATACTGTTTTCCAGAGTAGGTGCATCAGTTCACCTTCTTAATCCAGATTATTTCCTAGAAAATCAGCATCAAGTAAGTTATTAATTTTAGCTAATATAGCTTAGATTCATTGCTTTCAGTTAGTTAATATGCACACAACAGGGATGATTTTACCTTCAGAAGATAGAATAGACTGCTGTGACTGATTATACAGTGTCAGTGTAAGGTGCCAATACTGACTCTTGATACACCTTGAATGAAATGATTTGTTTGTGACATGCATGGAAAAGCATTCCAAACTTCTGAAGTAAAGTGATTTATTCTCTGATATCACCATGTCAAATATTTTCATCTCACACCCTCTATTTTCTTTAGTTTTTATACTCTAAAGTGCTATTTCCCTCACTTGATAATCAGGTTTTAAAAGATATCTTCCAAATTCAGCCAATCACCCAAAAGCTTTCAAAGTTATTCTTTAGGAAATTGGCTTTCTTCATATTGAGACATTTAGAGAAAAATGAGCATCTAGAAACTACCTCTCGTTATGGCCATTATTAATGTGTTAGAAGATTTAAGTACTTATCTGAATTTACAGCCATTGATAAAATGGAAATTTTGATGACTACTTTGAGAAACAGCAGGTTAAATTGTAGAAGCAGTGAACTAAGAGGCAAATCATCTGTAGTGCTCAAGTGATGCTAGAGGTGTCAGAGAGCAATGAAATTGCTTCTAGAGTCCCTAGAAGACAGAGTCTGCCTATTTCAAATGCATTTTTTCCTTCAAATTATCACAAGAAGAACATGTTCTATTGGTCAGTGGCTTTTTGTTAATATTGCTGAAACAAAGAAAAGCAAAATGGCCATCTTTCACTATAAGCTAACCTTGAATTTGTCATAATTCATAAAGATAAAAAGAAGCTATATAACTTACAGAGTTATAACAACCAGAGTCATTCCTTGGGATGAGGAAAATGAGGGTTCAGAATATTATAGGGCAGGGAGTAGAGACTGATGGGTGAGGCAGCTGGTGACGGTGATATTGATGGTAGTGGGTGGGGTAGTCAGTACTGTCCTAGCTGAATGCTGGGGGCCTCTACCCTGGTCCCTCTGGCTCTCCTCTGGCCATGCCCACCTCACAGACTGAGGAGTCCACAGAGATAGCTGGAAATGTTCTCTGAGTGTCTGTATATTTCTCTCTTCTTGGCCACATTTG
The DNA here is from genome assembly GCA_002007465.1 of Ailurus styani. Classification (NCBI taxonomy): domain Eukaryota; kingdom Metazoa; phylum Chordata; class Mammalia; order Carnivora; family Ailuridae; genus Ailurus; species Ailurus styani. The sequence goes on along the minus strand of LNAC01000004.1, from coordinate 2,883,323 downwards.
AAAAACCTGAGATGCCAGAATTCTTTTTTTTTTTTTTTTTTTTTTTTGAGATGCCAGAATTCTATGCCCAAGTGGAATAGAATCTGCCTTCAGGGTCTTGCATGTGTTTCTGAGGATGGACTGGCCTGTTGGTGATAATAGCTACCATTGATTTCCTCTGCCATGGTATGTTTTCCTTCACAAATATTTTACTTTGGTTGATACATATTCTCAGAAATTCTCCCTTAGGCCCCTTAGCCCCCCCCACCCCAGGTGGGGCCCGGTGTGTAGTAGAGAAAGATTTCACCTAAGTGTCTTAAAACTCTGTAGCTGTAGTGAACATCCATGGGTCTAACTTCACCTACCTGCACTTATCAAGCATTATAAACAGTCATATTGCAAGTGGTCTCCGTTGGGAGCTCACCCATCTTATTTTTGGGTATTTCTTTCGGCTGAATCTCTGACTTCTAGAATTTTAGTTCACAAATATGTGTTGTGTATTTTCTTTCTAAGGACATGTTTGACTTATAAGAGCTCTGGAACTTTTCTGTTCCATCTTACCTTGGCTAACCTCCTTGAACCTGACACCTTGCTTGCTTGCTTTTGCTATTTTTTCAGCTCTCTCCTTTTCAGAGAGGTTCCTGTCCTGGTCTCTTTTTGGTCAAGCCATGATACTTTTTCTTTCTTTTCCCTATCATTCCATTTTCTCTAGATAATTGTATTTATAACATCTCATCTTTTGTTTTTGATATATAATAATGGTTAAGCCTCTCTCTTCGGCTCAGGTCATGACCTCACGGTCTTAGGATGGAGCCCTGCATTGAGATCCCTGCTCAGCAGGGAGCCTGCTTCTTCCTCTCTCTCTGCCTGCCTCTCTGCCTACTTGTGATCTCTCTCTCTCTGTCAAATAAACAAATAAAATCTTTAAAAAATAATAATTCAAATATATTCAAATAATTCAAATATAACTGCAAATGTTGCTGAAAATATAAGAAGATATAAGGGATCTACCACTTTCTTTTATAGGAGTCCCCTTGTGATCAGGGGTGTGTGATTTCTGTGTGTGACTAGACATGGCGCTGGGATCAGAAGGGCCTCACATTTGATTTAAAGACATACCAATGCCATTTTAACAGCCTTACAAAGTATATTTTTTAACTTCTATTTTGTAAGGAAGCCCCTTGGGACAATGGTTTATATGCCAGGAGTTTGGAACCTAGGTTCATTCATGATGACACCTAGCACTAACCTCCTGGTCACCACTCTTTTGTTCCCTGAGCACAGACCCTGCCTGACCTTCCCTTTCTATCTCCGTGCCCTGTCCCATGACACTGCTGTCTTCTGGAGGGTGGAGGTAGACAACCCATTGTGTCCACTGAGTGTGATTAAAAGAAAAGGGAGATCCAAATTCAGTGCACTGCCTCTAACACTGGCAGAGATCTGGACAGGAGCATAGAGTTGAGGAGGATTGGGTCTGGCACTGTGGCACTGGGGAAGTCTCGGGGCAGGGTTGGTAGCAATTGTCTCCACTATGGTTTGGCAGCAACACTGCCCTTTTTTTTTATTTTAAAAAAATTTTTTATTATTATTTGCCCCAGGGGTACAGGTCTGTGAATCATCAGGCTTACACCTTTCACAGCACTCACCATAGCACAAACCCTCCCCAGTGTCCATAACCCATCCACCCTATCCCTACCCTCCCACCCCCAGCAACCCTCAGTTTGTTTCCTGAGATTGAGTCTCTTATGGTTTGTCTCCTTCCCCATCCCATCTTGTTTCATTATTTCCCCTTCCTACCCCCCACGACTCCCCGCCCTGCTCCTCAAGTTGCATGGCTTTTGTTTTAAATGTGCTTTCAATCTATTAGAGGAATTTATCCTAATGACTATCACACAATGTCAAATGAGGTAAACATCAATAAGATATCGTTGATTGACTAGAAGGGACAGAAAAATAACATGAAAAGTAACATAGGAAGATGCAAGAAAAATGGGTAAATCTTTACACAGAACATAAAATGTCAATATTGACTTTAGAGGAGGTGCCTGGCCTGAGTATGCTAATGATGGTACATGAGGGTCACAGAGATAATCCCTTTTGAAGGATTTCTTCAACATTTTGAACAAGCACACTCCTATGGGAATAACTAAATGACTCCAAAACATGATCATTGTTTCGGGGACAAGAAAATGGATTCATAATCTTGGTATGTTTGTTTAAGAGTGGAGTCATATAATTCTAATAGACTCAACTGCATTGAAATTTCTACTCCTGATGAAACTGCCTAGCTTCCAAAGAATTCAGAGAAGAACGTCGTGTGCTTGAGTTTCATTAAGGTACCATGTGGTAATTGATAGGCAATTCCCAAAGATATTTTGCCAAAGAAGGGCCACCTGCCATGAACTTCATAATTTCCAATCATTTTTTGTATCACAGTGATGATAACTGTACTCTCCTTAGTCTGTGCCAAACTCTGGATTGAGGATTCTTTGATAACTTCTGCTTGTGAAGCAGCTTGAGGTGAAATATGGTGGCCAAGCTTAGAGAGGTCATTTCCTTCCTGGTGATCTTGATGTCAAAGGTTCCTGGGATTCTCCTGTTTTCCTTATCCCATGGGGTGAAATCCCTCTGAAGGAGTTCCTCCACATCTCTTCCATTTGCACGCAGTCTCAGTTGTTACATGCAGATGGACTTCCACATACATGTGCATTCAGGCCTCAGTTCAAACTGATTATTTTCTTGTAGCAGGAGGACAAAGCAGTTAAACCTATGAGCTCCCACCAGGGAGTCCCAGAGGAAGCCGCCAGCAGGGCCGACCACCCCGGCGCGCCCCAACACTGCCCATTTTTAAAGAAACTTGGGAGTCACTGGTACACTGTAGGTTGGAGCAGTGAGCTTGTGGAAAGGGGATGCCTGCTTCAGCTTCTCCAGAGCCCATCCATAGGTGGGCTTTGGGTATTGCCCCAGCAGCTGGTGGAAAAAAGAACCTGTCATTCATCAGACCTGAGCATGCACCTGACCTATCCATGGGGTGGCCTGCTGGTTGCTTGTAAGGGTAGGCATGCAACACTGAGAATTCTGTGTTCCAGATGGACTTGTTGGGCAGCTCTGTGCCTTGGGGGGCTCTATCTTCCTTCTGCCAACCTCCCTGAGTCTGACTTTTACTTGTTCTGGCTAGCTCAAAGTTCCTTCTGAAATAAGAATTATGCAGTTTTGGTGATTCTTCATATAAATTGAATGCTATTATATTTGCATTTTTAAAAAAGATTTTATTTATTTGACAGAGAGAGACACAGAGAGAGAGGGAACACAAGCAGGGGGAGCAGGAGAGGGAGAAGCAGGCTTCCCACTGAGCAGGGAGCCCGACGTGGAGCTCGAACCCAGGACCCTGGGATCATGACCTGAACTGAAGGCAGACACTTAACGACTGAGCCACCCAGGCACCCCTTATATTTGCATTTAATGCTGACATTGTATATCATAGATGTAAAGGGTAAAATCCATGCTAATAATTTCAATTAATTTTTTTACTTAGAATCTAATTATATACCAAGTTAATAGAAAGATCATAGAAAAGAGGGAAAAATAGTATACCTCTAACTATATTTCTTGCTTTTTAAAAAAAGAGCCCTGTATTTTTAGTTTGCACTGTGCCCTACATATTATTAGCAGCACTATATGTAGTCATTTTGTTGGAGAAGCCATTTTTCCTTATCCTCAAATAAATATACAACAGCTAAATGTCCAGTTCAAGCTGGACATAAACATTTTTTATAATGCAGCAACTCAACTCCTAGGGAAACACCAAATAAAAAGCCATGAGCAAAGTCATCTAAAGACATGAACAAGAATGTTTGTAGAAGCATTACCTAAGCAGCCCTAAGCTGAAAACTACCCAAATGCCCCAAATTGTGGAAGCAGATTATATCTACAAGAAACTATGTAAATGAATCTCACAAAGATAATGCTAAATGAAAGAAGCCAGATATCCAAAAGTACATACAGTATAATTCCATTTACATAAATTCAAATAGAGGCAAGACTAACCTACAGTATTAGAAGTCAGGATAATGGTTACTTTTTGTTGGAGGGGTTGGGTAAGTACTGAAAGAAGGCATAAGTGGAACTTCTGAGGTCGATAATGTTCTATTTGTCCTTCTTGGTCTTGGAGCCAATGATATGTTCACTGTGAAGGTTTATCAAGTTGCAGCTTAATATCTGTGCACTTTTCTGTATGTTATACCTCAATAAAAAATTCAAAAAAATAGGCTAAGCATAAACAATTCTCTATTCTTTTAATCACTGCTACTGTAAAGTATGGCCTGATTCAGTTAATGTGCAGTTCAGTGGAAGAAATGATATAACTAGAAAAATTTATTTTCTTTTTTCTGGTAGAGTTTTAAGCTATGTAGATGGAAAAAAAAAACATCGTTTTTAACCAAAACTTAAAAAAGTAAAGATTAACAAGAGGCAAAATATATTACTACTATAAAGGTCTCCCTTGACAGGCACTGGCAATGGCTGGGGAGGGGTGACATTTTAAGAGCCTTCTTTGGGGTGTAGTTCAGGAGTTAGAACCAAACTTGGTGAGGTTAAAGCAATGTATTTTCATAATTAAGCAAAAAATGGGTGTGTAAGAGGAATGTACTTCTGTTGATTTACTCTGGTGGATTTTTTCCCTTTTTTTTTTCTTAGCTGTCACTATTAACTTGGGGACAGTTTTTAAATACTCTCAAGTATTCCTTCTTCATAGGAAAAGGAAAAACTGTATAAACTTTAAATTGGAGAGTAGCAGCCAAGTGCAATTTCCTACAAAATGTAAGAATTGTAGAATATTTAAAGTAACTGATATTCTTTGCATTTCCATTATTTGTCAAATAATTTCAAATCCACGAAGGATGGAAAATAATAGAAAAGTATATGTCCAATATTTAGTGAATATTCAATAAATATTTATTGAATATTTAGTGAATTTATTATTTGTCCCTACAATATTAGCAGGTTTCTATGTGGTTTCTCTGTCAATAGTCTCTTTGGATTAGTTCACCTTCCTTTCTATCTCATGTTAATTTCCTGAAAATCAAATATGATAATATTAAATCTATGCTTATAAGCTTCAGTTGACTCTCTATCCAGTTCTTCAGTTGGATCTCTAAGATCCAGTTTACTTAATTTGTTCTACAGTGCCACGGTTTGCTTTCAGCCTGATCCCACACTGTTCCTCTCACCTTGTCTTCTGCCATTTCTTTCCATCTTTCCTTAGCTCTGTAACCCTGAACTTAGTGTGGTTTCAGGATTATGTCATGACCTCTCATATGCCTGCTACTATACTTTGCCTAGAAAGATTTTACTTCCCCTTGTCTTCTCTGCCCATCCAGAGTTAATACTCCCCATCTTGGTCATTGTATGGAATCTTGTTCATATCTCTGTAATAGTTCTTAGCTCAAAATATAATTTTGTATCTGATTGCATGTCACTAAACATGAGAAAGTGAAGTGAATTTAATTCTCATATTTTAAGGGCTTAGGTGAGTGCCTGGCTCATAACACTCAGCTATGTTGCTTAAATAACTGATTATTTAAAAATTGGAAACCAGGGGCACCTGGGTTGCTCAGTTGGTTAAGCGTCTGCCTTTGGCTCAGGTCATGATCCCGGAGGTCCAGGATTGAGCCCCACATAGGGCTCCCTGCTCAGCAGAAAGTCTGCTTCTCTCTCTGCCCCTCCCCTGCTCATTCTCTCGTTTTCTCTCTCTCTCGAATAAAATCTTAAAAAAAATAAAATAATAAAAATTTAAAAAAGTAAATGAAAATTAGAAACCTGATGGAAACCAGTGAACTAAAACTATCAAAAGGAATTTTTACTATAACTTGATTTTAGAAAAAGGATTTCTTATTCTCACAGAAAGTTTCAGTTATACAAGATGACTAAGTCCTAGAGATCTACTGTAAAGCATAGTGCCTATATTGTATACTTAAAAATTTATTGAGAGGGCAGATCTTATGTTAAGTGTTCTTATCACAAAAATAACATTAGTAAATAATAAATAGAGAAGGCAGGAGGAAACTTTTAGAGGTGAAGTGTATGTTTATGGCACAAGCAACAGTGATGGTTTCACAGAAGTGTATTTATCTCCAAACTCATCAAGTTGTATGCAGTAAATATGCACAAGTTTTCATATGTCTACCATACCTCCACAAAATGGTTAAAAAATATTTTGTGTTAGCTCTGAACATTAGTTTGAGCATTCTTTCAGCATTTTGAATAGTTGAGAAAGTTCTAAAATGAGGCAATTAACTGTCTGAAATTCCAATCTGCTGTCATTATACAATCTTAACATGACAAAATATTCCCCTACTGTTACCCTCCAGAGACTTTAAATATCTTTTCTTTTGAAATGTCTATGTGTGTATATTTGTGCTTGTGTTTTAATTTTCAGATTAAGTATCGTGCCTAGAAGACTATGGCTTTGGAAAGGAAGGCAGTTTGACAAATCTTAATCTTCCTAACCAGAAGATCAATGGTTTGCAGAAATTTAAAGTACCTTTCAATGTCATAAACACTAAAAATTCTACCAACGTAGTCTCTGACCAAGAACTATTAAAAACTGACAGAAATGTAAGCATGAATGCTTGTAACTGAAAAGCTTTCCATTCAACTTCTTGTTGTAGTTAAGATCCCATGGACTCAATGACTGTATTACTTTACTGACTTGTACTGGCTCAGTTGGAGGCCAGTATGTGATTTTGGCAAAGAGAAATGGAAAGTGTGTCTTTTTCAGACATATTCTATGTTTATCCTGTTTACTTGTGATATTTTAAAAAATTAAATTGTTCACACACGGAGGCTACCCTTTTTCTCAGTGAGCTCCATTTTGTAATCTGAACTTTAGTATATTGAAATACTACTCCACAGCAAAGAGCTTTCTGACTAAATAAACTTAGCAGTCAAAGGTCTGGTCTGTACACTCACTTGGGTTATTTTCAATTCTCCTGAGACTGAAATCACCATAGCAATGACATTTAATTCTACCTACCGCCTTATTGGAGATGCCTATTAATACACCATTTATCAGAACAGATTAGTTTATTTTGGTGTTATAATAACACGTTTTACAGACATTGAAACTATCCCACCTCCTTTGCCTAGGCTTTTCTATCTTAAATCCTTTCCTCTATTCACAGGAAGAACCATTGAGCTCAATCTGTTTTAGTAGGGAAAAGTATAGAACAATTTGAACTTAAAACTTAGAATAAGATTTAATAACCCTTCCAGGCATGTAGTAACCCAAAGCTCTGGCACAAGGTAAGATTTTGAGATCGAGGACAACAACTGAGAGAGGATAGCTAGACATAAAGCTAAGGAGAACTAAGTTCTGCTTTTTAGATTAAAAAAAAAAGGAACAGAGTGGAATGGACAGGATAATGGGATAATGTGGAGTCTGAAGAGTCAGTTGGATAGATATGATCTACACACCTCAGTAGAATGAGCCAAAGAGAGGAAAAAATAGCCAATCCATGTGAGAAGAATGAAGAGGAACCCTTTTCTATGGAACCTGTGATCTTACTGTTAAATGGTCTGAGACAACTCATATGCGTAATGCATACTTCCAAAGCCAGAGACCACAAAATACTGAAGTGTTCTATACATGTTTATTGGCCTCATTCACCTTTCCTGTCTACTCCTTCTCTCTTTGATCCTTCTTACAAGAAGGGTCTAACAACCTGCCTGAGTTCGTGAAGATTTATGTCAACATTAATAGAGTGGAAAATGATCTCTTCCTGCTTTTTCCTATACTGGCTTCTTCAAGTCTATCAATATAAAAGGCAGTCTTTAACAGGTACATTATTTTTGCAAAGATTTGGATTTACAGAGATTTAGTAGATCCCCAGTAAATGACAGACATACTAGTTGGCTTTACATCAGCATGTTATGAGGTACTTTGAATTCAATAATGTCTTCAAATATCCAGTCGTACTAAGCAACCTAAATGTATCATTTCATCTGTGACTGGCTTGATTGGTCTTTTCCCCATAAAAGTGCTTTTGCTTCCTTTGAAGATGACCATGTACCACAGGAACTCTATGCCTCTTACTTATGCTTTTCCCCTCATCTGGCATAAACATCTTTTAATTTTCGGCTTTCTGGCTTCTGCTTCATGAAGCAATTTCTGAACCTCTCCTTTAAAATCAATACTCCCTCCTTTGTGCTCTCATTGTGCTTTGTTTATATTTCTTTGTAATGGCTTCACATTATAACCATTTATGTACATCTCTCTTTCCCACTAAACTGTACTCTCTTTGAGAATAGAGAACATGCCCTATTTTTTCTTATTGCACAGTGTTCTAACATGGCACCTGTCTTAAATTAGACACTTGGTATGTATTGGGGAGTTTCACTACATGATGGATAAAAATCAATTTTCTAGGGGCTGAATGCACGCTGCAGTTAGCAAAGTTTTCAATCTGTGATTGTATCAGAAGCAAAGGAAGTACTAAGTTATTAATGGAGATCACGAGGGAGACTTAATTTTAACAAAATGAAATAGATATCAAGTACATTAATACTGAAACTGAATGTATGAGTTAAACAGAAGCATAGTACAAATTAGCCATTAGACTGCAGGCTCCAAAGGTTTTAATATTAGTTTCTTGAGTTTACCACTTTACATTAGGTTAATAATCAAAATGAAGGAAACTGCTTTCTTTGTAGTGGTATCTGTTCATCCTCCCCTCTCCCTGGATTATTAACATGAGATAGGGCCAATTATTTATCAAAGGGATATTGGAAGTTTCAAACAAAAAAATTTTTAAAAATTCTTAATCAAGATTTAAAGTAAGCATTGATTTTTAATGATTTTTACATTTAGGCTGAAGGGAAAAGCAAACTCGGTTTCTTGGTACCTTCTTTTTTTTTTTTTTTCTGACATAGATGAAGACGTCACCATTAATAGTCAGATCTGCATTTACAAACCTTTATCTCAGACTTTGCTTCAGAAAATTTCCCAGAAAGGAACAGAGGGCTTTAATAGTTTACTTCTTAGCTAGCTGCCCAATGAAGAAAAAGTGTTTCTATGGAGGACTAGTCAATTTTCTCAGAGGTCTTGGGGTGAAATACTGGAGATCTCTTCTTGGTGTGGGCTTTAAGGTCAAATAGACAAACTCAGGTGCAGGCTCTACTGTTTATTCTCTGAGTGACCATGGGATAGCCATTTAAATACTCTGAGTTGATTTTCTCATTTTTAGAGCAGGGATGAACTACCATTGTATAAAGATATATCAATAGGCGTACATTTTTATGTGCACTGATCACCTCTAAAAGGTCGAAGAAGAAATGGTTACAATCTTTCCCTCCAGGTGGAGGAACTGGGTGCCTTCCAGGTATCACAGATGGGAGAGAGACTTACTTTTTGTGGTAATCCACTTTCCACCTTCAGAGCATTGTACTATTATGTGTAATTCCCTTTCAAAAGTAAAATGTTTGATTTAAAAATTAAAACATAATAAAGTATGAAATTTCCAACACAATTGCTGACATGATGTTCAATAAATATTGTTCTCTCCACCTTCCCTATTTCGTTCCCCAATTTACCCTCTTTGATCTGGTATCCATAGGAAAATATACTCACCTTTTCATAGAAGTTTTAGTTTTACCGTATTTTAGAAAGTTGTCTTTTAGATTATTAACAACTAAAATGAATAAATACAAAAGATATTGATGTTTTAAGAAAATTCCAACTTTGATGACTTAGCTTGTCATCCTTTTGTAAAAGACATACAGATCTAAAAACCTGATGGTAGCACATTCATTCCTCTAAGAGATATTTTTATTTTCTGCTGTGGGCTTGTCAGATACTATTCTAGACCCTCTTTTTTTTTTTAAGATTTCATTTATTTATTTGACAGAGAGATAGAGAGAGAGCACAAGTAAGCAGAGCATCAGGCGAAGAGAAGAGAGAAGCAGGCTCTCCACTGAGCAGGGAGCCCGATGCAGGGCTCGATCCCAGGACCCTGGAACCATGACCTGAGCCAAAGGCAGCTGCTTAACCAACTGAGCCCCCCAGGTGCCCCTATTCTAGACTCTTGAATAAGGCAGAAAAATATCCTTCTCCTTTCAGAGGGTTAGCTTATAGGAGACAGTGATAGATAGTAAACATGATGCATAAATAAATTAATTTAGTACATTAGGAGGCAGAGTACTCCATGGAAAAAAACGAAGATGGAGATGCAGAGAAAAGAGAGAGTTGGGATGGGTAGTGACTTTAATCGTGGTTAGTGTGGTCATATTGAGAGAGGCTTGAGCTGAGACTTCAAATGGGGATAAAGCCATGCAGATATATGGGGGAGAGCATTCCAGGCAGAGAGAATACCCTTTCAGAGTCTAAACAGAAGTGTGCCTGTGTGTCTGAGGAGTAGCAAGGGAATGGCTAGATTAGGTGTGAGTCAGAGGAGTTGTGGCAGGAGAGGTGATCTGGGAGGAAATTGGTTAAGATCATGTAGAGCCTGTAAGCCACACTAAAGAGGTCAGCTTTTTTTTTTTTTTTAAGATTTTATTTATCTATTTGACAGAGATAGACAGCGGGGCTCGATCCCAGCACCCTGGGACCACGACCTGAGCTAAAGGCAGACGCCTAACGACTGAGCCACCTACGTGCCCCCCAAGAGGTCAGCTTTTATTTGTCGTGAGATAGGGAGACATGGAGGGTTTTTGGCAGAGGAATGACAAGTGCAGACTTCTTTTTCAAAAAGGATCATTCTGGTTGCCTTGTTCAGAATAAACTTATGGTAAGGGAAGAAGGAAAGCAAGAGATACTATTCATCAGTGTAATATAGGCAAGAAATTGTGTTCAGAGTGGTGGTACTAGGTTTGGTATAGGGTTGTGAGTGAAAGATAATGCCAAAGATACTTAAAGCTATGTGGGCCGAGCATCTGGAAGAATGACACCTCTATTAACTGAGGTGGGGACAACTGAGAAAGGATCAGAAAGGGGAGATATTGGCAGTTCATTTTTTGAACAAATTCAGTGTCAGATGCCTATTAAGTATCCAAGTGGAGATGGCAATGAAGCAGAGAGGTTCAGGCTGAAGATATGAATGTGTTAGTCATGAGCCTAAATACAGTAGTTCTCTCTTTGCCCACATTTTTGCTTTCCACAGTTTTAGTCACTTGTGGTCAACATACTCTGAAAGCAAATGATCCTCCTTCTGATGTATTGTCAGCAGGTCAAAAGTAGCCTGAGGCTACAACACAGTGCCTACCGTCATTCACCTCACAACCTCTCATCTGGTAGGCATTTTATCATCTCACATCATCACAAGAAGAGGGGTAAGTGAGTACAGGTCAGGAGGATATTTTGAGAAAGGCCACAATTATTTAACTTTTATTGCAGTATATTGTTAAAATTATTCTATTATTATTGTTAATCTCTTACTGTGCCTATTTTATAAATTAAATTTTATCATAGGTATGTATGCAGAGGGGAAAAAAGTATATGTGCAGTTTGGTACTATTCATGGTTTCAGGCACCCACTGGGGGTCTTGGAAGTATTCCCCTCAGATAAGGGGGGGGGACTACTGTAATGACTCTTTGAAAGCGGTCATTTCTTCCCAGCTCCACAACCACACTCAGGGATCTATCAACATATAAAGGATATCCTGGTTGACCCCAAGAACAGAGAATGCAGTCTTAAGAGAAAGCCAAGGGAAAAAGTCAGATATCACCAAATTTAGATGTAAAATATGTAGAGTGTTTTCTATGATTACTTCAGGATGAGGTACTCATTTCTGTATCCTGTGTTTGCGACAAGCTATTTTTTTCTGCAGGGGCTCTGGATAACATACATGTCCTCCTGAGATTTTAGAAATCTTGTGTGTGTGTGTGTGTGTGTGTGTGTGAGAGTGAGAGAGACAGAGAAGAAAGGAGAAAAACAAAGAAAACCTAACACACAATTACAAACACTTACTTAAGAGATGCAAGTAGTTTTTTGTTTGCGAAGGTGAAGATGTGATTATATCTTTGGTGCCAAATACTTCTTTGTTCAGAGAAAAATCACAGAAGTAATGACATCATTGTAAAACAGAGGCCATGGCAGGAAGTGGAGATGTTAAAGAAGTAGAGGCAGCAATAGGTTGCTTTGAGTGATTATATATACAATGGTTTGGATTTGGGGATGCTTTTATCACTATATAGACTATTTCCCTTTTGAAGTAGATAGTTGTCAATTACTAATTTGTTTCAGTTATTTTTTGATCTTTAGCAGTTTGCTTTAATATTAAATCCTGAACTCAATTATGTTAGAGGATTTATTAGGGAAAGAATTTTGTCTACATTTCGGCCATTGAGGCTGTTGTATGAGAAGAATGGGCATCCAGGTGAGTGTCAAGACCCCAGAACAATAGCAAGTGAGCTGCAGTGGGGAACCTGAAGGAAATAATACCACAGTGCTTATCAGAATTGGGAAGATAATATATTTACAGCTTCCAGACATAGTGATGAAGGAAATGCCCAAAGGAGGCTCAGGATGCTCTAGGTGGCTCCTTAGGTGGAGGCCGAAGCCATAGAATGTTGGCATACGTATGACTGTGATTTCATTTATCCATTCAGGGTAGTGCAGTCTGGAGACAATTAAATTATGTATAATTAAGTTACAATAGCTAAGAAGATTGCAGCCAATTTTCAGTCATTGCCAAGAATAGTACAAGTAAGCATGCAGTGTGTTTGCGTATGCTGATCTTCCTGTTTTGTTTAAGCTTTTGTCCCTTTTTTCTTTGTAAATATTTTATTGCGTATTTGAACACTTCCTCATACGTATATTTTTTGTAGCATGATGCAAGGTATAAATAATGGCTTTCGTTAAATTTCAATGATAGCATCGAAAACATTAATTAAATGACTATTATGTCTCACGTGTTATAATTCAGAAGTACTCAATATAGTTTTGAGGTATTTTTGTCAAAGATGACATTTAACATTTTAATTCCTAAAAATGAGAAGTCATAAGTGGTAATATACTAATTCTCTCACTCTGATACTCAATTTAATCATGATTTTGATAAGTATATTATGAAAACACTTCAATAGTCTGAAGGTGTAAATCTGTATAAAATGCCAACCTGTCAATTAGGCTGTAAAAATTTTTAAGAGCAAGAATTTTTAAAGGTTGGGGCAATTGAAATGACATATTTTCTAGTTTTCTAACTTAGAAGTAACATGCTGCACTAGTTTCTGAAAGGATAAAATTCAAAAGATCATGTAATTGGGTCTACTGCCTATGCTGTTATTATACCGAACAGCTTCAGAACTCTTTCATATTTAAAAAAAAGTAGACATACCATAAAGTGATTGATTGATGTAGTGTTGTGTTTCCATCCAATTAAAAAACTTACTAAATGAATACCAACCATAAGCTTGCACAACAGGCACTAAATAGCTTAATTAATATACCAGGGTATATTTTCTGATTTTGTTTCTTATGCTATGATCATATAAAGATGTTTACTGCATTAAAAATTTCACTTTCAAGCCATAAGCCATATAAGAAAAACAATAACTACTTTGTTGTTCTCTTTCTAATTTCTTAAAGTTAATATTTACCTGGTTAATTGTTCATCTTTCTTCATTCCTAATATCTACATTTCATGCTATGCATTTTCCTCTATTTTGTTTTATCTGCATCTAATGTTTTGATATGTTGTATTTCATTTATCAATCAGCTCAAAAATATCTTGTATAATATCTTCTTTGAGCCATGGTTAATAGCAAATGTATTTCTTAATTTTCAAGCATATGGAGGATTTTCTAGTCGATTTCTGTCATAATTACATTGTGAACAGGAGAACACACTCTGTTTTAAAGTCTTTGAATTTTTTTGAGATTTGCTTTATGATTCAGTATTTTGTGGACTTCATAAATGCTTCCCACAAACTTGAAAAGAATATGTATTCCACAGTTGTTATGTACAGTGTTAGAGGCAGTTTAGTGCATGGTCTATACCCATTGGGTCAAATTTGTTAAAAGATTTGTTTAAGTCTTCAATGAATTTACTTTTTATTTCCTACCTTTTCTCAATTACTGAGAGGTCTACTAAACTAGCCCATTTATGATTATAGATTTGTCTATTTCTGTTTGTAGTTCTGTCACTTCGTTTTGTATATATTAAGATTATATTAAGGGCACACATTTAAAAACAGTTCTGAATTGAATTTTCTACATTTAGGTAGTGATTCTCCTTATCTCTAGCAGTAATTTTTGCCATTAAATTCATCTTGTCTGATATTAATACAGTGACGCCCCTTGGTTAATATTTGCATAATAGTTCTCTTTCCATTATTTTGTTTTTAATCTTTCTGTTTACTTATCTTTTATATGTATCTCTTTTAAGAGAATTTAACTTTTAGTCTACTTGGTCTATTTACACTTGGTATAATTATTAATATATTTTCAATTTAAATAAGCCAACCTACAATTTGCCTTTTAATGTTTTACCTATTATGTTTACTTTATTTCATCTTTTTTTTTTAAAGATTTTATTATTTCTTAGAGAGAGAGAGAGAATGAGAGGAGAGAGGTCAGAGGGAGAAGCAGGCTCCCTGCTGAGCAGGGAGCCTGATGTGGGACTCGATCCCGGGACTCCAGGATCAGGACCTGAGCCGAAGGCAGTTGCCTAACCAACTGAGCCACCCAGGCTTCCCAGTTTATTTCATCTTTAACACAGTATTATCTATCATTTTATTTTTTTATCCTTGTATTAGTTTGAAAGATATACATTCCCTTTCTAGTCTTTTTAGTGATTCCCTAGAAACTATAACATTCATGCTTGACTTATTAAAATCTAATGTTAATTTATACTTTTAGCCTTCTGAGAAATACAAGGCATTAGACTTCTTGAACTCCATTTATTCCATTTTTAATTTGTTTTTAAAATATATTTTAATTCTACATACTATAAATCATACAAGATGTTATTATTACTATTTATACAGTTAGTGTTCACTTAGGTTTATCCATATATTTACTATCATAATACTCTTCATTCTTCCTGAATCTTTGAATCTCTTTAATTCTCTAAATTATGACATAATCTCCCCAAATATAATTTTTAAGCCCATTCTCTTTCTCCCTTTTCTCTTTCTTGGGCTCTAAACATAGTATGTTAAGATATTTATACTGTGTTCTCTAAGTCTCTTCTCTTTTGTCTCTTTTTGTCTCTACTTCATTCTGGAAAGTCTTGATTTAACTTCTAATTTACTCATTCTCTCTTTGATAGCATCCATTCTGCTGTTAAACCAACCTATTGATTTCTTAATTATAAATATTGTATTTTTTCACTTCCGGGAATTCCTTTTATTAATTTTAAAAATCTGGCATGCCACATATTACAGCTTTCTGATGTTATTTTCAATTTAGTATTTATCTATTTTGTTGTTTTGTAGTACGTATTTGCTAATTCCAGTATCTGGAGTTTCTATGGCTCTGTTTTTGTTGGTGGTGCTAGTTTTCACTCATGGAGTCTTGTCTCTTTGTATATTGCTTGAATTATCTGCTAAACACAGAATTTGAAAATTTAATTTGGAAATAATTGAGACTTAGGCTTATTTTATTTTCCTCCAAAAAGTACTTTAAATTGTGTTTGCCAAGCTTCTGAATTTCTAGTGATTGTCTTACATAATTTTATAGTTTAAGTTTATCTAGGCCACCCAGATAACTCAAAGCTGGGTACAATTCAGTTATTGTTACTTCTAGAATGAAGCTCTTTCAGAATCCAAGTAGAAATTTGGTGAAGATGGTCATAGTGACTTACCAGGACATCAGTCATAATAGATCCTAAATTTAAACTTTGGTGTCCTTACTCATGTGAAGTTCAACATCTTAGCTACCTTTTTTTATATCAGCCTCTGGAGTAAAAGTGGTATTTTATTTTATTTTACTTTATTATTTTACTTTAGAGAGAGAGAGAGAGAGTATGCAAGCAGGGGAGGGGCAGGGGAGAGGGAGAGAGAGTATCTTAAGCTGGCTCCATGCTCAGCATGAAGCCTGATGTGGGGTTCTGTCCCACATCCCTGAGATCATGACCTGCTCCGAAATCAAGTGTCAAACACTTAACCAATTGAACCACACAGGCACACCAAAAAGAGGTATTTTATGAAAATGAGCCCACATTTCTAGATTCTCATCCTCTCCCAGATCTTGGTCGTATATATATATGTGTGTGTGTATACACACACACACACACACACACACATATATGTATACATATATATGTGTGTGTGTATACATATATATACATATACATGTATATATGTGTGTGTATGTATAGTGTGTGTATATATATGTGTATATATATATATATACACTATCTCATTATATCTATATTGATTTTTGGAAAGGTTTTTTTTTTTTAAGATTTTATTTATTTATTTCACAGAGGGAGAGAGATCACAAGGAGGCAGAGAGGCAGGCAGAGAGAGAGGGGGGGAAGCAGGCTCCCCGCTGAGCAGAGAGCCCGATGCGGGCCTCGATCCCAGGACCCTGAGATCATGACCTGAGCCGAAAGCAGAGGCTTTAACCCACTGAGCCACCCAGGCGCCCATGGAAAGGTTTTAAAGTTCTCTTCAGAAGCAGTATTTTCAGTTACCCAGTCCAACATTATATAAAGAAGAAGTGATGAACAGCCATTATTATATTCACAGTTATAGCTCTACTTACTAACATACTAAAGAGAATGTTTTAAGTATATAGAGAAACTTACTCTGTATTGTAATGTTTATATTCTGTTTATTGTATACAGCAAAATGTTAGGTCCAGGAGAGATTTCTGTCCTGCTCTCACTCCTCAGTTTCATAGCCCATTTCTGAATTCCTTCCCCCACTGTCTTTCCATTCACTCAACATGTGATCATGCATTTGAAAATAAAGCGTCTTTAGTGGGTAGGACATTCTAATAGTTGCTGTGGAAAATAGAAAGTCAAATATTTCAGTGCTGGTCCCTGAGGTTTAAGGTCTGCTTGATAATTCAAAATCAATATATACTTGCAAACTATTATTGAAAAATAAAGAAAATATCATAAACACTAAGTATTCATTAGCTACATGATAATTCAATACCAATCTGGGTGCCAAAGAGAGCAGAGTTCATTGTAATGATTGACTTGGATTGAATACAAGGCTGAGAATTAAGACTGAGAGAAATTATAATTTAAGTAAGCCATTTATATCAGTCAGGATTGGAAGTTGGATGGGAGTAAGTAGGATAAGTATTAACTCTAATTCATAATGGATGGGAAGGAATTAGAGCTACCACTTTATTGTTAAACAACCACCA
The DNA here is from genome assembly GCA_002007465.1 of Ailurus styani. Lineage (NCBI taxonomy): Eukaryota > Metazoa > Chordata > Mammalia > Carnivora > Ailuridae > Ailurus > Ailurus styani. The sequence continues at coordinate 2,866,027 of LNAC01000004.1, read as the reverse complement.
AAATACCAAAATGAAACAGTTTGAGCTGTGACTATACCTGTGACTGTATTCTTGCAAGCAATGACATTGTATATTGATTTATGCACACTCTTAAGTAGATGAGTTGATTCAAACAGACCATTCAGGTGATCAACCAATGAGGATTTAGGGTCTGTTTATGTATAAAACAGTGTGTCAGTTCCATAGTCTAATTATAAAAAAGTAGTTGCATTCACTAATAATGTGAAATTTGAATATGTATGTACAGAAACATATGCATATATTTACACATACATATAATATATACTTACCTTATCCAGTGTAAAATTCTAAAGAATAGGGAAAGTGTCTTATTTTCCATTCAATGCTTCCTCAATACAACACACTGGAGCTTCTAGTTATAAGTACTAAGGAATTTATTGACTTTATACTAATTCAAGTGTGTTCCACACTAAATTATATCATTATCATTCCATTTCAGTGACGATTATTGTATATTTTAAATGGAAAATTCAGCATAATTCTACTTAGCATTTAAGTGATATTTTTCACTTCTGAATCTTTGAAAAAAGCAAAAGTTCCTGATTTGGCTACCAAGTTTGGTCCAGGTATAATAAGAAAGAAGTGAAATGTTCTCAGCCAAATCATAAAAGCTTATTTAATACCAATACATTAAACACCAAATTCTCATCAACAAATGTGAGCAATTCCCAGCACCAATTGTGAGCAAATTCTGCTAATATATAGCAGAAAACTAAGAAGAGAATATACCAAATTTGGAATTTCTTCAAAGAAAATGTTCCATATAAACACAATAAAACACTAAAATAAGAACAACTTTCTTCCTACCCAGGCACGCTGAGAAAATTTATCTTTTGAAAACTTTATATAAAAAATTATTTTCTCTTGTGATTCTTGAAAAAAAAACCCAAAACAAAAAAATAAAACTTCCCCCCAAAAGCCCTGGGGGACGTGAATGTGTTTATGCCCTTTTTCTTAAAAGGAAGTCCACTTTCTACTATGTATTATTCATGCTTCAAGGAAATATAATCTTTGTGTTACTCCAAAAGATATTTAAAGTAGAAGTAAACAAACAATTTTTCTTCAGTTAATCCACTTGACATATGAAAATACTCATCATCAGTAAATTATTTCCAGTAACCAGATTTTAGTTAATTTCCACCTGTTTTAATATCAGGGCCATTGAAAAGCTAGCTATTGGACACCTGAGTGGCTCAGTTAGTTGAGTGGCTGCCTTCGGCTCAGGTCAGGATCCTGGAGTCCCAGGATAGAGTTGCACATCAGGCTCCCAACTCCATGGGGAGTCTGCGTCTCCCTCTGACCTTCTCCCCTCTCATGTTCTCTCTTAATTTGCTCTCTCTCTGAAATAAATAAATAAAATATTAAAAAAAGAAAAAAGAAAAGGTAGCTATTGTCCCTGGCATTATAGCTATTTTAATGATATACAACATAACCATACAACTTTCAGAGTAAACTTCCTTAATCATTATTCCTGCTTGATCATCTAAAGATGCTAGATATAGTTAAGGAGTTGTTCGTCTTGTTTCTTTTATTCTTTTTGTATTCTGTTTCTAATTTCAAAGTTTCCATTTTCTTCTGTTTTACAAGAGGTATTTTATGAAGTAAGTTTTATAAGACAAGGTGCCTTTGGCTTAGATTAATGGTCAAAAGAAAAACAGGAGTGGGGGACCAAAATAGGTTTCAGAAATTTTGTTCATCAGAATTCAGTCCACTTGGAGCCTCTCTAAAAGTTATGACAGCAAGCTAGCCTTCATTGTCGAGAGCAGATATTAGCCATGCAGAAATAATGGTGGGGCATTTTATTGGACAGATTTTCTGAAGAATAACATTTAAATTTGATGTAATTTACCTGAAAGCAAATAGAAACACAAGTTGCATATTTTACAAATGGCCTTAAGAGCATCCATTTGCTTATTTTGAACCTTTTTTGAGAGTTCTATAAATCCTACTTGCTGTGTATATTTCGTTTTGCTATTTACCTTGGCCTTATTATAATTCAACAACCCTTATAAATTGTTCTTCAATAAAAGTTGCATTTTATAGCATAATCTCAGTGATCTATGCCCAAACTAAAAATAGGAGCTTGCTTTATCAGGGTTACTTGGTTCAATTTAGGACTTCAGAAAATGAAGCACCTTTCCTTCTTTCATAAAAGATAAACATAATTGCATTGTGAAGTATGTTACAAAACCGACATGTTGTAGACTGGCTTAGTCAGAATCTCATAGACAATTAATATTTTTAAAAAGTTCTTCAAGTGATTATAATTAACTGTTTTTGAGAAACTTTGTCACAGATAGAAGTAGAATATTTACTTTCCCTGAAAGAGGGATCAGACCTTGCATTTAATTTGTGATTGTTCAAAATTTGGAAATGCACAAGATTCTCCTAGGCCAAACAGAGCTTGTAGGACTTGAGGGTATTTTTATGTGAGCATTTTGACCCAGAAAATTGGATTGAATCACTTTTCAAAACAATTACATTCTAATGATTATTCATGATTACATATTATTAATGAAAACATTCAAACTAAGTAAGCTTAATTTTAATGAATCTAGATTGTGTTTGAATTTGACCACTCTTTTAAAAGTGTTTTTTAAGGATTAGTCTTTCTTTACTGCTATGTTTTCATTTATAAAATGGAAATTCAAGGATATTTTATGGATAAAAACATCTAGCTTATAGTAAATATTTCCTCAGGTGATTTAAGAAATAAAAAGGTAATATGAAATGGAGCATGGTAAGATAAGTGCTTCTTTGAGAAAAACAAATTACACTCAAAGATTTCACAACCTTTTAAGAAAGTGGAAAAGGCTCTTTTTTGCGTCTCCTTTAGTTTTACCAAAGAAGGCCTCATTCCTACACCCTATAAAGGTTTCTTTTGTCTAATGATTCAAGGAAAAGGAAATATGCCTTTGAGGTTAAAGCAAAGTTATTCTTTCATAGACATATGGAGAATAATAATGTCTTGAGCACAAATCCATGAGGAAGACTTCAATCAAAATTTATATTCTTTAGCAGGATACTGAGAAGCATCAAATAAAAACAAAGTTAAGGGTTTCAAACAGTGCATTAAGGGCAGTCTGGCTACCACTGAAATGGTGTTTACTGCTATTGGTGCAGTCATGCAGGAAAAAACAGATGACTCACCTGCCTGTCATCTCAGACCCTTGCCTCCTGGCAACAAAGAAACCCATGCACTTAGCAGAAAGGTAGGATTGTGATAAGGACTGCTGAGATGAGCAAGGTGGGTGTAGGTACTTAGGCTAGTTAACACTCTAAGTGGTAAGCCACCAAGAAAGTCACTCTCTCATATTAACTCAAGTGAATTAACATTGATTAAAAGCATTTTTAATGCTCACTTCCTTAATTCCTTGTAAGCTTATAAACTGAATAGTATTTTCCCTATTTTACAGATGAGGAAACTGAGACCTTGACAGGTCCACATTACCCTGTATTAAGCGGTGGGTGGTAGAGTCAGAGTTCAAGAGCAGGTGTTTCTGGTTCCAGGACCCTCACTTCTACCCTTGCCCCATTCGAGGCCAAAAGAGAGCAAGCTGAGTAGATCCAGATGTCATATCTTTGAAAAACTATCTCCTGTCTGCAGGCTTGCTTCTAAAATAATGGTATTAGAATGCTTCAATCAGTCCTGTGCTGACATTGTGTAGGTTCTGTTGAAGGACATAACAAAATGCGGGATCCAGAAGGACAGATATTATTACTGAGACTCAAATATGATATAGAGAAAAAGACTCTAGAACTTCAAACGGCAGGTAACTCTGAGGACAAAAACTGATGAGGAAGGCTTTGGCAAGTGTCTGATATTGCTGATGATAATGGGTCATCACACTTTATTTTCTCCAAGGAAAAGAAGCTATATGTATCTTTAGCACACTGAAATGGCTCATCCTGGTTTTTGTCTAAAAAGCAGCAACAAAGCATTTAGTCAGTTTGACAAAACTCTATCCTGTATAATTAGTCGAATAGGTGGCCTGTTAAGATTAGGAATGAAAACATATTGATATGTTTGGGGAAAGGAAACCAGGAGCTCATTTTGATGACCTTCTGTTTGCTTTTGTTTCTTGGCTCTTCTAGCGTCACTCTCTCCCGTACTCTGCTTTTCATTCATTGGTACCCAGGTTGGAAGGCCCCTTCCCCTGCCCCAGAGGGTCCTGCCGTTGGTCATCTTGGTCAATGTGCGCTCTTCCTGGAGGTCCCATTTACCCTCAGGGCCTCCTGGGTGTGGTATGTGGCTGGTCTCCAGACTCTGTGCTCTACTTCACCTCTTAAATTCCAGAGGAAGTTTTACCAGCAATAAACAGACTGGTTGTGGCAAAGTCATTTTCTCTTAAGGGCTGGTGGGAGTCTTTGAGATACCTTTTTGAGTGCTGATCAGGTGATTTCTGATTGACTGGTTTAAGATTCCATTTATGGGAGAGGCAGAAATCATAATTAAGTGTTAGTTCGGTAATGTGAGGTTTAGCATACAGGACTCTATTTTGAGCCTGTTGTCTTATTTTAAAAAATGGAAACAATGGTGAAAGCTAATTTCTAGACTCCAAAAGCTAATTTTTATAGTTGAAGAGATAAAATGACATGTTATTTACCAAAAGCTTTAAGTTATTAATAATTTTATGACTTTGAAAATGACAGAATTATTCATTATTCTGTCAGAGAATCCATGTACACTCTTTCATTTAGATGCTAAATTTAATGCAACTCAGTATTATGATGTGATGAACTAAGTGTATTTCAAATACTATTTAAGTGAAATTAACTGTGAAACTCTTAACGTGTAAATTTTCTTTCTTTCCATACTGTGTACTACTATATTTTTTCTTTCAGATTTTTTTTTCATGTAGAAGTTCACAATCTTTCTATTTTTCTGGTCTTTGGAGGTCTTGCTCCTTACAATATAGTGTTTAATGCAAAGGGGACAGATGCAGGCCCCAGGTAAGGAAAATAACACCTAACATATGCTTACTATTTACTATGTACTCTTCTAAGTACTTTACACTTTTCTTTCATTTTAATTCTCACAGCCGACTTGTGACAAAGGGACTATTTTTTAATCCCCTCTTGTAATGAGAGAATAAGGCACAGAACAGGTAAGTAATTTACCCGGTCCTAAGATTCAAATCCTGAACTGTGATGCCTCTGGTCGGCTGCTGCATAATTGTATGATCTCAGCTAAGTTCCGAAGCCTCTCTGTGCCTCCATCTGCTCGTCTGTGAAGGAAGGCAGTGAGGACACAAAATAAATAGATAAGCTACAAAGAAGTTACAGTCTTCTTAGTAGCGATGTTAACTGAGCAGGTAAAAAGGTGATGGATTCGAGAGGCAAAGTAGAACAGTGATCCGGAGACCAGCCACCTACGGGACCCAGGGAAGCCCTGGGAGTAAATGGGACCTCCAGGAGGAGCGCGCTGAGTGAGATTACCAAGGGTGGGACCCCATGCAGCCGGGGAAGGGGCCAGCTGACTTGGATCCTGAAGGATGAAAAGGACAGTGCGAAATCGACTAGGGGCTAGGGTAGCACAGAGAGTGATGCTCGAGGAGCCAGGAAAATGGCTGACAAGCCCCAACTTACCTTTTTATATTTTGAGGACTAGCCATGTCATTTCGTTTAGCGATGAAGTCATCACTGACCTTTTGAAGGACTTCTTCCTAGAGCTGTTGCGGTGGAAGTGGGGTTGCAGCAGATTTTGAGGTGGGAGGGCAGGAGGGGGAGGTGCGTAGAGAGTCAGTGTCCTCCCAGTTCGGTGCGAAGGGGCTGCGGCCGGAGAGAAAGCAGTACTGAGAGATGGGCTTATGAAGAGGGGACATCTCAGTGTGTTTCTCCCTAGCGTTTAAGGAGCAGAGGAAGGGGAGAGGTTGAGAAGGGGAGGGGGAGGTGGAGAAGGGGAGGGGTGATAAAATAAGACACGGGAAAGAAGCCAATAGCCCTTCTGAAATCAATTGCTCTTTAATAATTTCTTCAGTGCTATAACCCAAGAGATAACTGGTGATCATTTGAGACTCTTTCAACAGTTCGTATTTATTAAGTGGTTACTGTATGTCAGACACCGTTTTAAGTTCTGGGAATACAACAACAGATGCTCCTAAATAAGATGGGCAGAATTTCTGTTCATATGGCATTTGCACTGGAGACTTTGTCTAAAATAATAAACATGCAAATGAATGGACAGAAAACACGTCTGGTGGAGATAAGTGGTATGAAGAAAACCCAAATGGAGTAACAAGGTAGGGGCAGCCCCTAGACGGGTGGTGGTACTATCATAGCTGGGGAGTAGGAAGCCCTACTTATAAGGAGATATTTTAGGGGGAATCTGAAGCAATAAAAGGATGAATTTTGTGAATATATGGTGAGAAAATGCTTTAGACAGATGAACAGTGAGTGCAACATCCTACAAGTACAAAGATTTAGGGAGATCCCTGTCCCTGAAGAGTTTATCATCCGGCTGTCACTGTAATCATATTTCATAGTGATTCCACAAAGAATTCTGGAATCTCAGTTCTTTGATCCATTTCTGTTCTCCTCGCTCCCTCAATCACCTGTTCCTGTGGTCATAGTCGAAGCCTAAGATTGAACCCCTTCCACAATCTCAGTGTCTAGCACTTCAATTTAACTACTGTCTCCTTTCTATCCGGTTTGTTCCCTCTAGTGTTCCAACTCCAAAAATTCTTTATCCGAATGGAACCTACTGTCCATTAATCCTACTACCTTTTTACTGCACCCTTGTCCTTGAACTCTGTCCTTATTTCTCTCACTACACAGCTCATTTATTTAATAATCTATTGTGCATTAATGACCTTCCTTACATTCTCAATGTCCTTGTTTCCATTACATTCTTCTGGCAAGACCCCAACATTGTTCGATTCAACTCTCAAACTATTTGCACTGCAACTTGGGCAATGTGACTGAATAAAAACACAGCCATGCTAAATACTCAGTGTGAATTCATGACCACAAACCTCAAATAATCCCTTAATATGCTGCCTTCAACTGTACTGTTTCCTTACTGCTTTAGACTCAAATACACCCTTAGAAACAATTTCACACCTGGTCTCTCCTCTCACATCACCTGTCCCCTCACTCTCAGATGGAGTCTTTGTGACTTTGTTTTCTATTTCACTGAGAAAGTAAAAGAAATCAGAAGAAAATGTATGTTTGTGGGGCATTTACCCACTGAACTGCACCCACATTTACATATTCTGCTTTCCTGCCTGAAACTGTGAGGACCCCAACTGTCCCACCCACCCCTTCTACCTGTGCACTAAATCACATCTTATCTTACCTTTTCAAAGACTTTAGCCATTGCTTCCTTTCTCCACCACATCAGTTTGTCTTATTGGATCAGGGCTTTCAGAATAAAAACATGCTTTTATGTTTTTCATTTAGACAAAAACCTTCCGCAACCCACATTTCTCTTAAATGTTCTCCTCGTTCTTTTTATCATTTAGAGCAAAATCCTAATGTGTTATCTGTATGTGCTTCCTCTATTTACTTCCTCTTCTTCCACATTTCTTAAATTCACTTAAGTCAGGCTTCCCACCCCCATTTCCACTACAAGAGTTCTTGTCAACCTTCAGTGACCTCATGTCGCTATACCCAATGGTCATGTCTCAGTTTGCTTGTGGCAACTATCAGCAGCATCTGAGATAACAAAGTGATCTGTCCTCTTTTTTTAAGATTTTATTTACTTATCTGAGAGAGAGAGCGAGAGAGAGCACAAGTGAGCAGGAGGGAGAGGCAGAGGGAGAGGGAGAAGCAGACCCCCTGTTGAGCAGGGAACCTGATGCGGGACTCCATCCCAGGACCCCGAGATCATGACCCGAGCCAAAGGCAGAGGCTTAAATGACTGAACCACCCAGACGCCCATGATCTCTCCTTCTTGAGGTAATTTCTTCACTTGTTCTGCTCCATCTCATTGAACAGTGCATCTCAATGACCTTTGATTATTTCTCATCACCCTACCTTTAAAATTTGGAGTATTTAAAAAACAAAAACAAAACAAAACAAAAACCAAAAAAACCTTTGCACCGTTTATACTGATCTCCATACTCTTTCTTGAACACCCGAGAATGTCCTTATCTAAGAGCCTCTGCAGTTCAATTTTCCTCTGCCTGGACATTGTTTGCTTGTCCTTTCTTTGAGTTCTTCGCTGCAACATCACCTTATCATTCTTTTTTTCTGAAAGGCCACTGACCATTTTTTAAAATATCCCTCACTCTGGTACCAACAACGCAGTCACCCCATCTACCCTTTACTCTGCTTTATTTTTCCCCCTGAATTGATCACCATCCAACATTACGTATTTTCTCATTTATTTATTGTCTGTCTTCCTTCAAAGCAATATCAGATGTATTACGACAGGAACCTGAATACACTACAGTGTCCTCAGACCCTCGACTAATTCCTGGCATATGCTAGATAGTCAATAATTATTTGTTGAATGCACGAGAGATGACAACCTGATTTGGCATCACAGGTTTGTGTGTGACATAATGTTTATTCAAAATAGCTTGTAAACTGCTCGGGTCATGATCTCAGGGTCCTGGGATCGAGTTCCGCATCGGGCTCCCTGCTCTGTGGGGAGCCTGCTTCCTCCTCTCTCTCTGCCTGCCTCTCTGCCTACTTGTAATCTCTCTCTCTCTGTTAAATAAATAAACAAAATCTTAAAAAAAAAAGAACGATGACTTGCTTATCTTATGAATAAGTGGATGAAAACCTTAACATGCATTTCAGTTTTGAATAAATGGAAAAAAACTGCATTGTCAGTTTTCAGAGAAAGGTATGTTGTGTGCCTTGCTTTAATCTCTGACCTCAATCTACACATATACTTATTTTTTAAAAAGGACTGCTTACTCACCTTTGTTATGTAACTGCAGTGATAATATTATTTTTTAAGTTGTGATATAATACACATAACATAAGCTTTACCATTTTAACCATTTACCATGGACAATTGCATGGCATTAATGACATTCACATTTTATGTAACCATCACCACTATTCCACTTCCAGAAATTTTTTATCATTTCAAACTAAAGTCCTGTACCCATAGAGCAACAACTACTTATTCCCTGGTAACTACTATTCTACTTTCTGTTTCTATGAATTTAACTAGTAGGTATCTCATATAAGTGGAATCATATACTATATGTCTTTTTGTATTTAGTTTATGTCACTTAGCATAATATTTTCAAGGTTCATTCATGCTGTATTATATACAGGAATTTCTCTTCTTTTAAAGCTAAATAATATTCCATTATATCATGTGCTACATTTTGTTTATCCATTCATTCATCAATGGATTGCTTCTACTTATTAGCTGTTGTGAATAATGATTATATAAATACTGGTGTACAAATATCTGTTTGAATTCCTGCTTTCAATCCGTTTGGGTATTTACCCAGATGTAGAATTGCTGGGTCATATGGTAATTCTATGTCAATGTTTTTGAGGCATTGCCATACTGTCTTCCCTAGTGACTGCACTATTTTACATTCCCATCAGCAGAGCGTAGGGTTCCAACTTCCCCATACCCTTGCCAACATGTATTTTCTGTTTCTTTTTTTTTGACACTAATCATCTTAAAGGCTGTCTATTAATATCTTGTGGTTTTGGTTTGCATTCTCCTAATGATTAGTGATGTTGAGTATCTTTTGATATGTTATTGGTCATTTGTATATCTTCTTTGGAGAGTTGTCTATTCAAGAGCTTTGCCCATTTTTTAATTGGGTGGTTTGGGTTTTTTATTGCTGTTGTGGAGTTGTAAAAGTTCTTTATATATTCTGGATATTAATTCATTATCAGATATAAGATTTGCAAATATTTCCCCCATTTCTCCCAACTCCCATGAGTTGCCTTTTCACTGTTGATAGTATCTTTCAATGTACAAAATTTTTAATTTTGACAAAGTCAAATTTTCCTATTTTTTTCTTTTGTTGCCTGTACTTTGGTATCATATCTAAGAAATTATTGCCAAATACAATGTCATGGAGCTTTTATTTAAGAGATTCATAGTGTTAGCTCCTCCATTAGATCTGTGATCCATTTGGAGTTAGTTTGTATGTGTAATATAAGAGAAGGGCACGCATATATTTTGCAGTCACATTTGGTGCTATAAGTGAGCATAATATCTATATATCACTAAATTAATTACTAACTGAAGAGTCTAGATTTGCCATTTACTATCATACTCAAGATTTATATTTCCCAATTTCTAATTGTGCAGCATGACCTTAATTTATTATACTTTTTGCTCCTGTCGACTTATCCAATGTTCATTCATACCCTGAGATTTTAGCCAGGATATGTTGTTGGTATAGGAAAAAGAGAAATGAATCCAAAATCCAAAGCTTGGCTTGAATCCAAACAATAACTAGATCCATGACCTTGAGCAAGTCCTTAAAACTTTCAGAGTTGTAAGAATAATAGTACCTACCTCAGTTTGTTGTGATAACCTCGGTGAAAGCAACTGGCACATAATAAACCTTAAATGTTTGCTGAGTCTATTGCCCAAGACAACACTGATTTTTTTCTGAGTGACTAATCTCAGCTGACTTGGTCTTGCATCAAGGGCAGTCAACCATACAGTACTTAGACGGTGGAGAGGGCAAATCACCCATGCTGGGGGGAAAAAAAAGGACAGGAACTAAGAGGTATCACAAAACAGTATAGGTGTGCAGTGAGCACACTTACTGCAACAGGTAGCGACAGAGCAATTATTTTGTTTCCTTGTAGATTTGGGGGTAAAACATACAATTTAAGCAAAAAGTAATGGCAATAACAAATCTGACCTCTAAAATAGAATATGTTTGGCATTAGATAGAAAGTCTAAAATGCATGGAAATTGGGTAGAAAGTCTAAATTTTTAAGATTACATAGGAACCCCACTGATCTCCATCTATTTTTAATTTTCTCACATACATGTAGTTATAACAGGAAAGCTGTTATATATTGAAATTGTTTAAATTTAGGCAATAATGATTTTATGCATATCATTTTAATATTTAGGATGATTATAACTTCAAAATATGACATTGAGTATTTCATACACATGATCCCAAAAAGGAAATTTTAGCAGTTTAATGTGACGGGGTCAAGATTTTGGTGAAAAAATTATGACTTGAAAAATTCTGTTCCCTGTCCTTTAACCACGGAGACATAGAACTTTTAGTGTTATTTCCTCCTCATTAAAACTGAAATAATATTTCTTATCCTATCTCCCCCACAGTGATATCATGAGGTTCAAATGAAATGAAACATATAACATTTAATGAATAATTTTTCCAGAAACTAGCCTAGAAAATGGTCAGTAAAAATTAATAGCACCACTAATATTTATGATTTTGTCTTCCACTTTCCTACAATGTCTCAAAACAGGGTTAGTCTCTGATTGACTCTTTGGCACTTCCAAGAAAATCTATGCTGCACCTGAAAAAATTATTTGTTGCTCAAGAAATTTGCAGAGGATTACTTCAATGCCAGGCCCTGTGGCTTGCATAGGATGATGGGACTACACATTGGCCTAATCCATTAGGATAGAGAAGCCTCTGGAAACTGGTATAGCTTCTCACTTCTGAAAGAAATAGGGTGCCTCAGATGGTTGCTCCAAGAGCTCCTGAGTTGCTACACTTGCAATACCATCCTCCTGTTGGTCCGTGAGGGTTTCCTGACCCTGTTCACTAATGACAGTTGGACCTACCTCCCAGGCAAATACTCTACGAGCAGTGCTCACCTTGGAGATGTGTTTTTCTTGTGCTCCTCTGACAGGCACTTAAATCTTCCAAAGAATTCCCTCTTCCCTTCCATAGAGCTGGAAGAAATTTTTAGCTCCAACTACTAGACATTAGGACAGGGGTAAAAATATTTAAAAAAAAAATTTTTTTTTTTTGGGCCTTGCTCCAGCCTGCATTCAACTTCCTAATTGTCCCTATCTTCCTTCTTAGAAAAATGCTCTTTATTTTAGTTACTGCTTCCCTAGTAAAGAACTTCTTTTTATAACTTTTGTGACTGAATCTTTACCAAAGAGAGAAATAGCTAATTTCTTATTTGGGGAGAAAAAATGGGAGGGTTTTTTTTCCTTCATAGAATCATAAGATATATTAACCAGCATTGAGAATAAATGAATATTTTTAACTGGTCACAAAAAAGAGAGAAACTATGTATGTTTTCCTATCCTTTACTTATATATAACTTCTTGGAATGTCCTTATTTTCCACTGCTTTAACTTGTTTACAGATCTAAAGGCTTTCACAAGGCTGTTTATTCTTTTGTTTGTTAAAACTCACCAGGTTAAAATAATATTTGCTTGATTTTATAGTAAATCAACAAAGATTCTCAACTGTTTGTGGGCCTTACAAAAGTCACAATAACTGTGTTATACACAAAACTCAGCGTATTGAAAACTCTTTGACATTCAACTAGAATTCATTTTGTGGAATCTAAATATAAAATTTTATTGACTCATGTAGCTTGATATTATTTTCATGGAATGTTGTCTTTGACTTAATTTCTGGGTCTAAAGCTGGTTATTTATTGATTTCTGAGAACCCATTTAGTTTACTTTATTATTTCTTTTCTAAAATAAAAAGAATAATTAAAAAATAATACATTTCACCTGTTTCACTTAACTGTTCTAAAACTGTTTCCAGGACGCCTGGGTGGCTCAGTGGGTTAATGCCCCTGCTTTTGGCTCAGGTCATGATCTCAGGGTCCTGGGATCGAGGCCCGCATCGGGCTCCCCTGCTCAGCGGGGAGCCTGCTTCCCCCTCTCTCTCTCTGCCTGCCTCTCTGCCTCCTTGTGATCTCTCTCCCTCTGTGAAATAAATAAATAAAATCTTTAAATAAATAAATAAAACTGTTTCCACTNTCGGGCTCCCTGCTCAGCGGGGAGCCTGCTTCCCCCTCTCTCTCTCTGCCTGCCTCTCTGCCTCCTTGTGATCTCTCTCCCTCTGTGAAATAAATAAATAAAATCTTTAAATAAATAAATAAAACTGTTTCCACTCAGCTTTATAAAGTGTTGAGTATCTGAAAGAAAAATTCCATCAATATGAAAATGCAAACTATTGGTGAATCACATAACTTCTTACTTGTGTAGCAGAGATCCTGCATCATGAGCAATGAATTCAGCTTCTAACATCCAGGAAACTGTAGACTCTGGGATTGATTCTGTGACTTACTATGTCCACAGTACCAAATTAAGAAATTTCCAAACAATAATAAATTGTACCCTAGTGATGTAGATTCTACGTGTAGCTCCTTTTATAAAAGAGAAGACTGACTTTTATGAACAAACTTGTCCAAGATCACACAGCTGGTAAGTGGAAGGAAGGATTCAAAGTGCAGTGTGATTTGGTAGCTTTTATTACCAATGATTAGTGACAGATCAAAACACTTCTAAACATAATTACTTCAAAATTATAAAACCAGAATAAAACAACGTTTCCTAGACTCTTTGAGTGATGAAACTGCAAGAGAACTTAAAAGACTATCTAGCCTAGTGTCTTACAAATTGGTTCTTGGCCTTGAAACTCCCTTCAAATAAAAATTTAACCAGCAGCTCAAATAGGTAAACCATACAGTTTAGAGAGCTCTATCAAAGAAATCAGGGGCAGAGGATAGCCTTGCACAGTTTTTACTTGGAGGTGCTTTTCGAGGGAGCACCAAAGAATCTTCCCAGAATCAGGTCCTAGGGGAGTAATTTGTAAAATGACTTTAAATCCAACATCTTCATTTCATAAATGAGGAAAACAGATTTTCATTAATGTAGTTAAAATGAAAGAACCACTACCAAAGTCATAAAGAATCCCTTCTTTATGCTTTTTCCTCTCATTGTAGATCTAGACAGTTGGACACTGACCAATTTTTTTTTCTCCTTCTCTTAATCACTGAAACCTATTTATTAGCACAATGGTTGGTACCTAATAGGAACTCAACATTTTTTGTGTGGATGAATCAAATAATTGATGCATTTGCTAACTTTCTTACAAGTGTGTGTGTGGGTGTGAATGTCTGTGTGCGTGTGCGTGCATGCACACACGTTAAGATTTGGAAAGGAAAAGTAACTTTTATAGCCACATGTTGATATGTAACTAAAATCTTCAGGCTCACTCCAATATATTGCCTTTGGGAGACCTAGTGAACTATTAAAAATGGGACACCATGTCCTTTCAGCAAAAAGTGGAGAAATGTGCCAATTGGAACTACAATACAGCTTGGCAATTCTGGCTGTGATCTCACGAACTGGAATCCAGTCAGAGGGTATCAGTAAATGCTCTTACTGGAAAATGCCATTACTGCTGTTTTTAATGGCCATCTTGATTTTTATATCTCATTCAACATGCAAAACATCTATCTGCTTTAGATTCATAGTCATACAGAAGTCATTAACAGTCATTTGCTCTAAATACTATTTATTGCTTCTCATTGAAACCAGATTAATTTTTCTCAAGGCACTTTACTACAACCTATTGCAAGAGATTGAATGTGTAAACATTAAGATAAATTAGTAATTATTACAGATTGTATAACTGCTAGTGATTTAAAAAGCAAATATATTTTGCAGGTATGTAATCATTTATACATGTGCGATATTTTTGGTTTAAGGTAGTATCTTAGAGATCAGTTTCCATGGAAACAAAGCAGCCACAAAATCAGTAATAGTGAATCTACTATTATAAACTGTCAAGATATTGTATGAAATGATATGTGTAACTTTCTATTTAACACAGTCTTTTGTAATAAGTAGCCCATTTGCAAATTGTTCTATTGAAGTTGGCTAAGAACATAGGAAAGGTGATTTGATACTAAAAAATAAGTTAATTTTTAGAAAGCTAGTTTTATTGAGTCCCCAAAAGAGTAAATTCAAAGCAAATTCCTGCTTATGGTTAACATCTACTTACTGAAGTAGCAAAGATAAATATAATTTTTAAAAACTATTTCTTCAATTCCATAAAATAGTATTCTTATTGGATTTATAATAACAGTTTTAAAATATAATTGTTATTTAAAAAGAAAGATTTTACTTATTTATTTGATAGAGACAACGAGAGAGGGAACACCAGCAGGGGGAGTGGGAGAGAGAGAAGCAGGCTCCCCGCTGAACAGGGAGCCTGATGTGGGGCTCAATCCCAGGACCCTGGGATCAATGACATGAGTGGAAGGCAGACGTTTAAGGACTGAGCCACCTAAATGCCCCTAAAATATAGTTGTTATTTACCATGCAAAGTCGTATGTTGCTCTCAAGTGTCTTTCTCCCACATTCCTCCTGGTCAATGTAACATGTATGAAGACAGAAACCTTTACAGTAGGTATCCCCTACTTGAGTACATACATGCTGTGGTCTCCACACCCATACCCACACAGACAACCGACTAAACCAGCCTTGCATGTTCCTGATTCTCAGATTATAAAAACAAAGAAAATGGACAGGAGGCTTCCATATTGAACTTATGTTGTCACTAACATCAGTGTTATACAAAGCCTTACTTGTGACCGAATATATATTAATTAAACAATTTACTATATTTGTCCAGTCTTTACTATGATCCAAGAAAACTTGTGTATTTTCCAGCTGGCCCTTATTTTACAGGTCTTGGTGAATAAAAGACACTGTGTAGTCAATACTGAGTCTGACAGTTGCTCAGTCTACCAAGAGACTGCAGACCCCTAGCATCACATATATTCTTCTAGAGAAGAAAAAAAATTCAAAGTTGAAAACTGCTTTTTGATTTGATTTGACATAGCCTCAGAATCCAGTAGAGACCAAATACATGTTCATAATCCTAAGGTCTATCACGGAAGAAAATAACTCCCTTGCAGGCCAATTAAACATTGTGCATCATATTTATCCACTTTATCAAGCCAATTTTTAGAGGAACTATGTCATTTTGTGTTCCTTGGTGGGTTGCTGTGCTCGTCAGCAGGACCTGAAGTCATTCTGTAGATTCTAAAGAACAGCTGTACAGAATGGATGGCTCAGCTAAGAAGAAAGAAGAGGGCTTAAGCATACCTTCCATATTTTCCTTTTGAGCCATCAGAAAATCTCCTTAGGGAAAATTATCCCTTCATTTGGTTGCCATGGGAGTAAATGAAGTCTACATAATATCACCCTTTTAATGCATTTTAAGGTAATTGTTTAGGCAAAGTAACTTTGATTTAGAAGTATAGGAGTAAATAAAGATACAATTACCGCTAAATATGAATAGACTTAAGATGCAAAATTAAGGGCAGGACCATAGTGAGCATTTTTTAAATTTGTTGTTTAACTTAAGGTCAGAAAAGAAGGGTTAAACTAGGATTTAGGATTAATTTATTATAGGACCTTTTTAAATAATTTCCTTTGATGAGTAAGACTTTTATCGTCAATGTCATAGATAATAGTGTTTGTTTAATAGTATCAATAAAGATCTCATAGAATATGTTTAAGTTATATAAATATTAGGTGTTACCAGTTTTTCTCCTAAATCCATATAATTCTATTGCGATTTTGAACCAGCAAAACCCCTTACAGAAACAAAAAAGAATCATTTTGTCCTGGAGTAAGAGAAATATTTCAAGGTTATTTTATTTTATTTTATTTTGACAAAACCAAAAATTACTAAAGCGAGAAAATCAATACATGATGAGGAATAACCTTGCTCTTTCGGGTCATAAAGTTAGGAAGGGCAAAATGAAAGAGGGTGTAATAGAGTGAAAAGAAAATATTCATTCTTAAAGGCAGTTCTTAATATACTTGTATATACATGGGAGGAATGACTAAGAAAATAGGATAATGAGTAATTCATACTGACAGTGCTAAGACATAGTGAAGTAAATGAGGAGAGGCTTCTTAAAGATTATAAAAATTAAGAAACTAGAGAAAAGCTTGTATCATATAGAAGGAATTGGTGGCTTCAGAGAAAATTAGGACTGTTAGTGTTCTACAAAATTTTAGAAACCACAGAGAATCATCATGTTGCTACAAAGATATTACTTACCCCTGGAATCTCTTGCATTGAAACGAGCATCAATGGCAGCCTGGGTCCTTTGGGTAAATTTCTTTTCATTCACATAATTTCCATAAGGGCATTAAGATGAGAGCACCAGGGAGAGTGTGAAACAAGCACGCTACTACTGTAGCATTTGATTTTCGAGGAAAGAGCCTTCTTACCTCTGATCAAAGCTTTCTGCAAAAAAAAAATTGTTTCTTGATTATGTAGACTTATATATAGAATATTGTCAGTCTTTCAAAGTGGAGGATACTAAAAGTGGCAAATGGCAGGAATCGTTTCTCTGTAGGAAGCAATGTTAGGACAGGTAAGGCCAGGAGAGAGCTTGGTGTAATGTAAAGGTTTTCGGGAAGGGTCTCTTGAGGTAGGGTGTGTGTATGTAGGTTGAAAAAAACCACATTTGGCATCGTAATTTTATATTTGGAAATAAAAAAATATAATTTGCTCTACATTGCAAATATAGGGATTAAAATCCTTGGCTAGTGAAAGTATCCAGATTATAGTGATTTCTACCGAGGGGACATATTAGATCAGCAGGAGTGTGGGGGTGAGATTTTCATGTTTGACAAAAAGGCAGAAGGAGGTTTTCAAAGTTTGGGAAACTTGGTGTAATTGAAAGAAAATGTGATTGTTGTTAGAAAATCTTGTATTTGTATTCCAGCCCTGCTTGTTATGTAGCCTGGTGGATCTGATTTATACTCTTTCAGTCTTACTTCATAGATCCATAAATTGGGGATAATCATATCCACACATAGAGTTATACAATTATATCTATTAAATATTTTTTTAATTTTTAGTTTTTAAGGTGGCTGGCACAATGTTAATTCAATATATCCATCTCTCCACCTGTTTTTTTTTTAATCCCTGTCCCTCTTTACTCTTATTCTTTCTAGCTTCCCCAATCTCTTTCTTTTCCCCCACATCCAGGGTTTAAGCATACTCAAGAATTGATTAAAAACTTACAAGAGAACCCCTATTGTCCCCAGGTCTCCACCTTGTTACCACACTGGCTCTCTTCTTCCCTTCACAATGAAAATTATTGGTCTACATTCACTGCCTCGACACTCCCTTTGTCGATTCTTTTCCTCTACCCTTTGCAACTGGTTTTGATCTCCGTCTGTTCACTGTACCTGGTCTCACTAAGGCTCTCAATTCCCTCAGTCACCAAATTTAATCAGTAATTTTCAGGATTTTCTTTCCAGACCTAGTCTTCAGAAATACTGCTGTTATAATTCTTCTAATGCACCCTTTCTTGATATTTTCTCTCTCAGCTTCCTTGCTGGTGGTTCTTCTCACTCTCTCCTTACAATGTTCATTTTTTCTTGCCCGTTCTTTAACTTTGTCATTTTCAAGGTTCCATCTTTAATATCCTTTCCTTCTCTCTTTATAAAGTCTTCTAAAGGTGTTTAGCCACATTTTAGCATCAACTACTTTTTATTACTGCATATGTGGTCTCTGAACAACCTGCTTTGGAATCACAGATGCTTAGCAGAAGTGCAGATTTGGAGCTGGACTCCAGACTCTCTTCTGCCCTACACTTTGATGAGTTTCAAGTATGTGTTACCATCACTGAACCGAATCTGTCATTACTCTGAGCCCAACTTGTGCCTCCCCTTCCCATGGCCACTATCCTGGTGGTGCTCACAAGTCTTCCCAGGTTCCTAAGCCCACACATCTCCCTCTCTTTTACCACTGCATCCTATCAGTCATTAAGCTCCTCCTTTTCACCCTCACTGCCTCCTCATGTTTCTAACTTGGGTAACAAAATAGTGTCAGTTTCCCTGCCATCGTCTTGCCCCTCTTAGGTTTATCCTCCACCCTACTGCCATACTGCAGGAGTGGTATCCCTTACTTTAAAAGGGTTGCTAACTCCTGCATAAACCTCTGAATATATTCCAAACTTCTTAATGCACAGATGGCCCCTGCCTCCCTTCCAGGATCATCAGCAGAAGCCCCAAGATCCCTTCTCTCTAATGGTTTGCAGTTTATTTCAGGCTTCCCATCTTGCCTGCCTCCAACCCTTTGCCGATGTTGTTCTTTATGCCTGGGATTCCACTGATCACTTAACGCCTACTGTAGCTTTAGTTATTTCGAGGATAACCCCTGAAGACCCCCTTAGGAAACTCTCTACCTCATTTGGATTGAAAGATCTACTTTTTTTTTCCTTAATAGCATTTTGTGCTTTCCTTTATCACAGCATTAATCATCCCATATGGTGATCATCAGAGCGCTTGTCTGTCTGCACTTCTAGTCTGTGAGAATGAGAACTGCAGCTTTCATTTTACAATCTACAACACCATGCACAGTACTAAGCACATAGTAGGTATTCAATATATGTTTGTTAACATATTGGCATGTGAACTAATGGTCCTTTCCTATGGATGATATTGGTCTTGTGAGTGGAGAGAAAGATACCATTCAGACTGTCTTAGCTCAATGAATTATTGTTTTATCATATAATGCTCTTATTTTTAAAAAATCTCATGAGAAATGTTCAAAAAGGATTTATTTTCTTAAAATATTAAGCATAAATATTTAAAACTTAACTCTGGAGCCACATGTCACTATCATTGTCATAAGGCTTAAATGCATGAGAGTGTTAACATCTGGTTAGCCTGGAAATATGTTTAAGTGTGGGTATTAAGATGCATTGCATAACTAAACTTGTCTAAACTCCAAACCAGAAATTTATTATTTGGAAGCAAGATAAAACCAAAACACAAGCCTTTTAAACCTAAACACAGGCTGGTCAGAGGAAGAACAATGAAAACATGTTCATCCTTAATGTCTTACAAAAGGATATAAGTAATTTTTCACTTTTTGAAATGAGTGCTGTAATCCTACAGCAATTTGGCAGATTTTCCTCGCTTAATATTAAGCCAGAATGTATCAGAAATGAGGGAAATGACCATGTTTTTTTATGTCTGATTTTAAACAATAATACCCATCTCAGATAACTTTGAAATGTCCTAATGAATTTAGAGTATGAAATCTACATAATACCTATTGAAATTAAAGTTATTACATATAATAATTTATTGTAATACAGTTTTAAAAAGTATACACAACTAATGAATTGTTGAACACTACATCAAAAACTAATGATGTACTATATGTCGGCTATTTGAACATAAAAAAATAAAATAAAATAAGTAAGTAAAAATTAAAAATAAACTCTGTATTCCTGGTTCTCCAAATATGTTCTTTTCAATTCCCAGCCAAAAGTGAAGACTCCAGAAACTCTGTCACAGATTTTGTTAGCTGTTAATAAAATTGGCATTGCAAATCCATTCTTAATGAGATGAGCTTAATAGAATGGAAAGAACTTTAGATTTCAAAAGACCAAATTTTGTCTGGGCCACTTACCAAATATATGGTCTTCAGCAAATTACTCATCCCCTTTGAATCTCAGCTCATGCCCTTGTAAAATAGAAATAATAACTCCTGTTTGCTTACTTGTCATTTATATAATCAAATGACAAAAATATATGATCTCCTTTGCATAATTTTAAATGCATGTAAACTAATACATCAATATAAATAATGAATTGAACTTTATAAAACATTACATTTTCTGCAAAGTTTGACCAACTACATTACTTCACTTTTATATGAGGGTCTTCTGTTACCCTACTTTTCATGAGGTTGGATTAGGATAATCTCACATTGCATTTTTATTTCTTGATAATCTGGGTATTATGTCATAGACATAATACCCAGACGTACCTCCCTAGTATAGGTCCTCCAGCTTGCATTCAGAGACCCTCTCATTCACTGCTGGGAAACACCAGGCTGTCTCCTCTGAGCTTACAAACAACTTTCTATTTTTCAAGTTTTTTTCTCCAAGTCACTTGGAGGCAGAGCTTTGCCAGGCCTCTGTTGCCACTGTCCCTAATAGAAATAGTGCCATGTTTGCTGGTAGGTGCTCTCTCTTGGTGCTACCAACACTGTATTTCCCAGAATCCTCTCTGCTGAAACCACATGGTGGAGCCTTGAAACTGTGGGATGAATACTACTTCCCCTACTGTGTGCCATAGTTAATTGTCTGGCCCTACAGCATCCTGTATGTGCTCTCAAAATTGTCCTACATATGCAGTACAACCTCAATAATAATTCTAGCGGCCCGTTTTGTAGAACATAAAAAGTTCATTCTAAAATTCATACAGAAATGTGAAGGACTGATAATAGACAAAAATACTTTTCAAAAGAATAGATTTAAAGAATTAATACTACCTGATTATAGGGTTTATTATTAAAAGCTACAGTAGTGAAGACAATGTGGTATCGGTATTAAGTAGAAAAATAGAAAAATGGAATAGAATAGAGTCCATAAATTGACCACACATACATTATGGAAAATTGAATTTTATCACAAAGGTACAAATTCAGTGGAGAAATAATAGCCTTTCAACAAGTGATATTCCCAAGATTGGATATTTGTATATAAAAATAAACTTTTACCAAAAACTCACATCACATGTAGAAAAGTAATTCAAAATGAACCATAGATCTAAATGCAAAACCTTAAACTATAAAATATCTTAGAAGAAATCATAGCAGAAAAGCTTAATGATCTTGAATTAGGCAAACAGTTTTTAGATATGATAGAAAACATAAAATGCACAAAACAAAAAAAAATTGATAAATTGAACACCTTCAAATCTTAAAATATGAAAAAAAACACTAAAAAATTCCTCTTTGAAAGACACTATTAGAAAATGAAAAGATGCTATGAACAGAGAGAAAATAGTTGGAAATCATATATGTGAAAAATGACATATCTGGAATATATAAAGAACTCTCAATCCTCTATTTAAAAAAAGAAGAAAACTCAATTAAAATAAAAGAAGACTGATTTCCATCAAGGAAGATCTATGACTAACAAAAGAGGCACATGAAAAAATATTCGTGTCAGTAGAAACATTAATCAATAGCAAAATATAAATTAAAACCACAATGAGATATTACTATACAACTATTAAAATGGCTAAAATTAAAAGAAATGAATATGTTAACTGTTGGTGATGTTATTGAGGTGCCAGAACTCATACACTAATGTTTAGAATACAAAATGATACAACCACTTTGAAAAAAAAAGTTTAGCAGTTTCTTAAAAATTTAAACTTACATATATAGGTAATCTAACTATTCCATCCCTAGGCATTTATATCAGAAAAATGAAATCATACAACCATAAATAGACTTGTAGGTGAATGTTCCTTGGCTGAGGAATGAATAAGTAAATTGTGGTTCATCCATACAAGGGAATATTGTCTAACGTGGGTCTTGAACTCAAGCCTGAGACCAAGAGTTGCAATCTCCACTAGTTGACTGAGCCAGCCAGGCACCCCAGCTTATATGACATTTTAGAAGAGCAAAACCATAGGGACCAAAAACACATCAGTGGTTGCCAAGGACTAGTTGTAGGGAGGGAACTGATGGAAAAGGGCAATGATGCAACTTTTAGGGGTAATGAAAATTTTCTAGATTTTTATTGTAGTGGTTGTTACATGACCATATACATTTATTAAAACTCAATGATCCGAACTTCTAAGTTATACATAACATATACATAACATAAGTTATGTATCAAGAAACCTGATTTTTAAAAATGAAGTTACACACACTAAACAATAAACAGAACTGGTGAATTATAGGGAAAATCAGGAAGCACTGAAGTGGTCAGAAAAATTTTCCTGGAGCAGGTTAACTTGAACTTGGTTGGAAAACACAGTTTCTATCTGGATAAGTAAACAGACAAGTAAAATTTAATATGAGAGCAGATTACTGCTATAACAATAACCTCACATATTAGTGGCTTAACATAGTAATGGTGTATTTCCTGTTTGTATGGTAGTATACTTCAATATTCAGGAGGCGGTCTTCCAAGGGGTGATGCAGAAACTCAGGTGCCAGAAAGTCTATGTCCTTGGAATCCTCCACAACATTCTCTGTATCAGGAAAAGGAAGATAAGGAAATAGAGCACTTGCATGGCAGATTGAGTGGGAGATCTAAAAAAAACCAAGCATGGAAGTTGTATATATGATTTCTTCCAGTACTTTATTAGCTGGAACCTGGTCTCATTTATCAGCAAAAACTCTGGGTTCTCAGGAGGAAAAGGAAATGAGTTTGGTGAGTACATAGTAGTGTCTTTGACACAGGTATGGACATGGAAAAGGGAAATATGCAGTCATAGAGTGTGGAGGAGTCCATTTGGATGTAGGAAGCTGGTAAATGTTTTAAGGGTATGGGGGAGGAACTAGAAAAGGATACTGAGTACCAAGATTAAGGAGTTTATATTTTCTTTGGGGCAAAAACTGGCCAAAGATGTCTTTGTAAAACAGGATGATACTTGCCAACCACACAAAGGTATGCTGAAAATGGAAGGAGATAATATCTGAAGCTATCTTTCAAGGTTTACAAAGCACTAATTATGTGATATATTCTGTATTCGAAGTTTTTGCAATTGCAAAGCAATTTGTTTTCCTGCTAGATGAACTTTCCTGGAAAGTCCAAAGTTTTTCCACAACTTTTGAACTTTGTTAATTATTCCCTCCACACCCTCAGAAGGAATAGTTACTTCTTTTGCCTATCTTGTTCCTCTCTGAGGAGAAGATATTAATAAATTATTAACTGTAAAGGAACAGAAACCACAGGACTTCTTGGAACACTTCTCTTCTTTGCAATCCTGCTGTGTCGTGGTTAAGGATATAGTATTACCATCTGTGCTAATAAAACTAACAATAATGTACACAAATAATGTTGAAATGTAGAATCAAAGTATTATTTCAAAAAACTAAATTAACTCTTGGTTTGTTTCTTTCTACAGATTTCGATTTTGCCTTATCCATATTTTTCTTTTATCATTAGTATGTTCCCTGTGTCTTGCCTCGATTACTCTGATAACTCTGCTTTCCCCCTTAGGGCTGTCTGTTAACTGATCACTTTTAAAACCAATTTCCTTCATTGCATTGGCATTCTCTCCTTCTTTACTTATTAAATTACCTCCTCTGTGCCTTTGAGTCCAATTTTAAATATTTTATTGAGTCACAGAAAAATTTTCCCACCATTCTTGAGCTATTCACATCCATCACATATAGATATTTCCATATCTTTATGTGAGCAGCACTCTTAAAATTGTCCTTTTGTTATTTCCCAACTGTATTTCCTTGCATATTTTTACCTGACTGCATATTCTGCAAAATAAGTTTTTCTTTATAAATTCACTCTCCTCAGTTTCAACCAACTGCTCATTTTTCCAGTGAGATTTTAACTGAAGTGATTGATTTGATATTCAAATAAAATAAATTTATCCTTTCTCATCTTTGATGTTTTTTTTTACCAGAATCCATCAAACATGGATACAGTAAATGCTTCATAATCTTTGAGAATACCTGTGATTTTTGTTATCAGACAGCTGGCCCTCTACCTTTCTCCTATTACTTTGGCTACATATTTGTTTTTTTACTTTTTAGACCCCACATTTCATTACTAGAAATAAAAATGTTTTAAGTTTTGACTTGATGGAAGAGCAAAAAATTGTTTTTCATTGTGATTACCCATAATTATGGAATTATAATAATGGTATTATGTCCAATGTCATTCTCTACACAACAAATCTCAATATAAACATAAAGTACTAATTTTTCTCTGCCTAATTTTACAGCATCTGAAGTGAAAACGTCATAGAAAATAAAAGGGTAGTTCATTAGTCTTGTCTTTTTTTAGAATTAATATCAAATTGATTCTCTTAAATGAGCATAAAAACATATCCAGCTTTTTACTGAAGGAAAACATGAAGCTCTTACTGATTAATTTGCAAACCCTCTGTTCTCTCCCCATGTGAAGCTCTTTATCACTTATATTTTTTAAAAAGATTAATGCCTACTTTATAACTTACTAAAAGATGTTTATCTGACATATATGATAAATTATAGAAATAAGAAGTGAGGATAAAGGGAACGCTTTCAGTTTAAAAAGGAAAAATAAAAATGGCAACTTCCACAGCATGTATGTATGTTTTGTGGATAAATTGTAGCACTAAGTTGAATTTCAATAAATTCTATAGAGTTTTATGGGACACACACTACTTTATAATTATAGACCCAAAAATATAGTGTGCATCCAAATGAATATAAGAAATTACTTGGGATGTTTCATATACTTTTTTTTTCAGTGATCCAAGTTTCATTGTTTATGCACCACACCCAGTGCTCCATGCAATACGTGCCCTTCTTAATACCTACCACCAGGCTCATGATCCCCCCCTCCCTCCTCCCCTCCATAGCCCTCAGTTTGTTTCTCAGAGTCCACAGTCTCTCATGGTTCATCACCCCTTCTGATTTACCCCAATTCACTTTTCCTTCCCTTCCCCTAGACTCCTCCATTTTATTCCTTATGTTCCACAAGTAAGTGAAACCATATGATAATTGACTTTCTCTGCTTGACTTATTTCACTCAGCATAATCTCCTCCAGACCCGTCCATGTTGATACAAAAGTTGGGTATTCATCCTTTCTGATGGCTGAGTAGTATTCCATTGTATATATGGACCACCTCTTCTTTATCCACTCATCTGTTGAAGGGCATCTCGGCTCTTTCCATAGTTTGGCAATTGTGGACATTGCTGCTATGAACATTGGGGTACATATGGCCCTTCTTTTCACTACATCTGTATCTTTGGGGCAAATACCCAGTAGTGCAATTGCAGGGTCATAGGGTAGCTCTATTTTTAATTTTTTGAGGAATCTCCACACTGTTTTCCAAAGTGGCTGCACCAACTTGCATTCCCACCAACAGTGAAAGAGGGTTCCCCTTTCTCCACATCCTCTCCAACACTTGTTGTTTCCTGTCCTGTTGATTTTGGCCATTCTAACTGGTGTAAGATGGTATTTCAATGTTGTTTTGATTTGAGTTTCCCTGATGGCTAGTGAACATTTTTTCATGTGCCTGTTGGCCATTTGTATGTCTTCTTTGGAGAGGTGTCTGTTCATGGGATGTTTCATATACTTTTAACTCTTTATAATGTAACCCATCCTATATCTGGGAAAAAAGGATGCATAAGCACACAATTGGATGAAAGTGAAAATTTTCTATTGAACAACTTATGGATATAAGAAGGGGGGAGGCAGCCATTCCAAAGACCATGTGTTTCCTTCCCCCACCAATTAATCATATTTACATTATCAGTATTGATTAAAGTTTTAAAAATTGCACTTGAGCAAATTTCATTTTTTACTATAATTATTTATTTGTTCCATAGTTATATCTGTTAATTTCTCAATTGCTCCATTGTATTTCATCCTTTTAAGTATTCTGCCTGGATAAAAATTAAAGGGGAGAGAAGATGATACACATAGGGATTTTTATTAATTTACAGTTGCTTGTTATGCAAAGATTTGCTTTTTAAAATTCTCAGTGCCTTGGGGTGCCTGGGTGGCTTCCTCATTAAGTGTCTGCCTTCAGCTCAGGTCATGATCCCAGGGTCCTGGGATCGAGCCCTGCGTCGGGCTTCCTGCTCAGGTAAGCCTGCTTCTCCCTCTCCCACTCCACTTGCTTGTGTTCCCTCACTCACTGTCTCTCTTTCATCAAATAAATAAATAAAATCTTTAAAAAATAAATAAATGAAATAAAATTCTCAGTGCCTTGAACATACATTACATCTTCTTTATTAAAGATTTACGGCAATGTATTTTATTTGGCTCTTCAATATTTATTTTTAGCAATTTAAAAGTAATGATTTGTATAAACCACATCTATCTTTATTGGAATCAAGCAACGTCTCTTACATTACTTACATAGTTGATTTAATTATAGCATTAGGCTTTAACCAACAACTTTTTCATGCTTCTAAGTTATTATATGTGCTACATGTAGTATTTCTTCTGAGCACTCCAAGCTGGAAGTGATTTCATTTTGATTCAGGGAGTAATTACTAAGCTTGTACAGACTAATATTGTCAACAAGTCCTGCTATTTGAAAAAAAGAATAATTTCCCCAGTGAATGTTATTTTTCAAATTGTGTTTTCAACATAATTGTCAATGCCTTAATACTACACATTCAAAAATTATTATATTCACTATTAAATATAGCCTAAATTATTATAAATACATTGTTTTCACTATTAACTAAGTTTGAAATACAAAGTCTTGGCAGTAATTTTAGATTACATATGCTTTTTATAAACTTTCTAATCTCCTTATAGAATATTGCTAATCTCTTTTGACTTGAAGGACTTTTCAAAATGTTTCCTGAATATAGAGGTATACAATACAGAATTTTAGACCATTAAGGTATCTTAGGAATAATTTCACACAGGGATTGGAAAACTATAGCCCATGGGTTAAATCTGGCCAGCAGTTTGTTTTTGTAAATAAAATTTATTGTAACATAGTCACCATCTTGTAAAAGTATCCCCTCATCCTGCATTCTGGGAATCACTAGCTCTTATACAGCAAAGTTGAAAGTTGAGTGTGGAAAGCATAAATCATCCAAGTGGGCCACTAGGAGAGATAATAAAAGGGGTTACTTCTAGATCTACAGAGTCATGTATTCTCGCTATTAGAGAAACAGCATCATATAATAGCCATGGGTATTTAAAGGATAGGATCCCGATCCCACAGAGAATGTTATCTGCAAACCTGTGGTTTATTTGTGCCTTTATGAGATGAATTGCAACATTCATCAGGCCATCAGATTTGGAGTCATGCAATATATTATAAAATAAGTGGTATCTCATAGTCATGTACTTTTAGTCACCTTTCCTTTGCTGTAATATGGTCCTTTCATTCAAGAATATGTTATACAAGGTTCCATGATAATAAATCTTCCATTCTCTGAGGCCTGGATAGTATTGCTGGATAAGATACTAAGGCAGAAAAGGCAAACCCATCCCCACAATGTTTATCAATCCTAGCAATGACAAATTACTGCCCTTTCTGGGAGAAAAGGGTCAGATATTAACAACTTGCAGCCAAATGGCTGGTTGGTTTACTCAAAGGATTGTATCATAGCAAGTGATCACTGTTGGTCTTTAATTACGACAAATCAGTCAACAGAGGCAGTAGCTAGATCAGCCTCATAAGAGAAAGCCCATGCATAGCCTACATCTGTACTACAATAACTTTTACTCTCATGGGCCAGTGGGAAAAATAAACTTTATCCACTAGACAGGAAATTTTACCCATTTGGTAGTTCAGTGTCTTTACTGCAGAGGACATTTATGTAAGAAACAAAGATCTACATACTTCGTGTCTACTGCTATAATTCCTTCCACTAGTTCTTCTCTGGACACTATTATTTCCAGTCTTCCAATTCTGTTCTTTCTAACGCCCCAACCACAGAGCCAAGTCTTTTGGCACTGCTTAGAAGGCCATATATATCCTTACCTTGGGCCAATTCTTTCTTCACAGGGTTGATGGTCAGATGCAATGCTCAAAGCCCTGCCCACTGGAAGGATTTCCTCATACTATTGAGTTTCAGGGCAATCAT
Organism: Ailurus styani; assembly: GCA_002007465.1. Classification (NCBI taxonomy): domain Eukaryota; kingdom Metazoa; phylum Chordata; class Mammalia; order Carnivora; family Ailuridae; genus Ailurus; species Ailurus styani. The sequence goes on along the minus strand of LNAC01000004.1, from coordinate 2,837,515 downwards.
TGAGTGAGAATGTAGTGTGGCATTTTTAGCTTCCAACACTTTATTGAAATAGTGTATCAATGAACCATGCCCAGATTTTTCTTCAGCTCCACGATACAGAAACCCCTATGAGGCCATAGGTGTGAGCTGGGAGAGATGTGGCCGTGCAACATGGTAGCCTAGTCTACCTATTCCTGAAGCTGGACTTAATTCCAAATATAACATTTCCAAATGTGGTATGAACAAAATGTCTTCAAAATCTGAAGAGGCTATTAAATTCTGTGTTTTTTTTTTTTCTTAGTGTTTGAGGTACAAAATACAATGACTTGTTCTTTACCTTGGAGCATATATTCTGGCATGTGCCAGGCAACTGGACTCCTACAAACTTCACCAGTATGGTATACTCATGAATCATCGTAGAATTTATCTCCCACTCCCTGTCAGACATGTCATAGTATGGGTTTCCTTATCACTTCCTGCTGTTCAAGCTTGAGTAGCGTGCTATCATCAATATAGTGGATCAGTGTAATGCTCTGCAGAATGTCCAAATGATCAAGGTCCCTTCACATTATATTGTATTAGAAAGCAGGAGAGCTAACAGTCCTAGGACATGATCATGAACAAATGCTACTGCCCAACCACATGAATCTGAACTACTGATCATCCTTTCTGATGGGTGTTGAAATGAAAACATTTGCCAGTTCAATATTTATATACCATGTATTAGAGGCTTTGTTAATCTGCTATAGAAAAAATGCCACATTTAGCATAGCAAATGCAAATGGAGACATTACTTAATAAAGTTTGTGGTCAGTTGGCTGTCATCTGCCATGATCTACCTTATTTTTGCAAAACCAGAATGATGAGTTAGTTGAGGATATGATAGAAATGATCACCTCTGAACCATTAACTTTTTGATGGTGGCACTAATCTCTGCCATTCCACCCGGGATGCCATATTACATGTGATTTGTGTTCTTGGCCAAGGAGAATGAAGCAGTTTTAATGACTGTGCTTTAGTCTTTTTAACAATAAGGCTTAATTTACAACATATTCTTCTAGTTATAGGAGATACATGTCTACTTAAATGCTACATGAAGAATTTCTGGCCTTCACACCCTCTTCTGAGTTGAGAGTAGCTCAAGTGACACTGTCATTCTTTCTTTGAGCACTGCAATGGCCTAACAATAACCATTCAACTCCATAGCTTTTATAATTACCATCATCCCCATAGCTGTCAAATAGGATGCATAAATATACTCTTCTATCTATATTTCATCCCAGATCTTCACAGGTAAGTTACAGTTGTTGCTCAGGCACACCAAGGATTATCACCATTGCAGTTACAGCTAGCACTGGGATTCTTCTTGCCATCTGCCCAGGCTGTTTTAATCACACTGGCTTGTATATGTGCTTTCTTTTTTTTTTTTTTTTAAGATTTTATTTATTTATTTCACAGAGGGTGAGAGATCACAAGGAGGCAGAGAGGCAGGCAGAGAGAGAAGGGGAAGCAGGCTCCCTGCTGAGCAGAGAGCCCGATGCGGGCCTTGATCCCAGGACACTGAGATCATGACCTGAGCCGAAAGCAGAGGCTTTAACCCACTGAGCCACCCAGGCGCCCTATATGTGCTTTCTAATGTAGCAAAAGACTGTCTTTGTTTATGCTCTCCCAAAAGCAGGCCAGCTGATCTCTGGAAAAATTAATAAGGAAATGGGGAAGTGATACATGGGAGAATGTGTTGTCGAGCAAATTACCAGTGTGGGAAACTGGTCCTTACTGGGAAACTACAGGAAACAGTGCCTTAGAGTGTGCCATGCAAGGGGTGAAAAAGCTAAGGTATTATCATAGTGACCACTACTGTTGTCAGGTACTGGTTGAGGCAGCTTTCAGAGTCCGGTGTGACACAGAGTAGGCACTGGCATCCAGAGAAAGTCTCAGGTAAAGAGATGTAGGCACTGGATATTGGAAGTAGGAGAGGCATGGACTAAAGCAGTAAAGTCACTGATAGCACTGATAGCATCTGCTGTAAGTGACTGGCCTAACATCCAAGTCTATACACAGTAGAATGGAAACAGGGCCGTGGGCTTTCCGACTCCCATTTGTGACCCTGTACTAAGCTGTTTCACATTTATCCTCCAAGAATGTTGTCTAAGTTACACTTAAAGGTGGCATATATAAAAAAATATAAAGACGGCATATATAGAAATGACTTCCAATCCAATTTAATGAGCAAATCTCTTTGTTTTCAGCCCAGGGATAAAAGGAAAATAGCTTTCATCTTTTCTCCTTTGAGCTCAGGGAATCGAGTTTATGAGCAAAGACAATGCTCTTATGTGAGTGGGCAAAGGAGAGGAAAGACGATAAGTAGGATTTTTTTTCCCACTGATGGAAAAGATCAAAATAAGCAAACAAAAAAGGACAGAGGAAGCCTCACGCAACAGGGAATAGTTTTTGTGACCCCCAGGGCAGCCAAAAGTTACTTTACAGTTAACCAAGGCTGTGGCAGAATATAAATCTTAGCACACCCACTGGCTCGCAGGTCACATGTTAGAGCCTCCCAAGACAATTATCCCAGGTATTCCTTACTTGAAGATGAGTGTCCTCTTCACTATTTGGCCTCATTTCTTTTGGGCAAGAGGTCATGGGCTACACACAATTATGACCTTGGGAAAGGACAGAGAGCTATAGGAAGGCTTCCCCAGGAGCAGCCATGCATACACTGACATATCAACATGCTTGCAACACCAAAGGTGCTTTCTTTCTTCAGTGTACCTTCACTGATAAGGAAGACATGTGTGTTTTGACCTCACCCCCAGTTCCGTATGCATATGCAGTGGGGAGGGGAGAGTAGTCAGTCTAAGAAAAAGACAGTGAAAATTTACATGGTGGGATTGGGCACGGCAGCCCAGAGAGCTTGTGTGTGCATTTCAAAACAATCCCAAAGCTCAAGTGAAGGCAGTTTACTTTTAGTTAGTGGTTTTGGGCCTAGTTCCATGGACTCTAATATATCACATATACTTTTATTTCAGCTCACCACTGACATATTTTTAGTTTCTGTGTTCTGACTGGTACTGAAGTTGAAACCTTGAAAGCATTACCCTGCTTGAAATATTCAACTACTTATGAACTGAAGAGTTTTAAGTCTCATCTGATCTCCCAAGTTAATTAACTAGTGACACAAATTTGCGTGACTAGACTTGGTGGGTTTCTTGCTAATGCTCAGCACATTGCATAAATGTGACCAGAAAATTATAATTTCTTTTCCTTATAAGGAATCATTACTTAGCAGCATACAAGATTCTGCATTTTTATAATACTTGTTCAATAATATTAAATCACAGATTTTCTTCTCTTTCCATATATGTGTCATTCAGAAATAGCTATTAGCTAATTTTAAAAGGAGGTAAATTTGAAAAGTTTAAGTTCCCTTAAAAGTAGACATTTTGATCCTCAGTCTGGATGACCATACAAAACTATTGGGGAACTTACTGAGAATTCTGAAACTAAGCCATAGTCATATATTCAGTAGTTCCTGGTAGGTCCTGGAAATCTGCATATTGAAAAAACTCTCTGGATGATCTGATGACCCTCTAGATTTAAGAAACAATGGTGAAGAAAACACTTTATTTAGCTTTAAAAGATTTGGGCTCCACTACCAACCAAAACACTTAATGACCACATAATAATAGACATGTGACTTCAAATACAAAGTGGGGATAAATTTACCTATTATTTTGATTGGTCTCCTTTAGTTCCAATAAACACTTTAATAACAAAAAATTGTGCTATGTACATGGATATTTGTATGTATGAATGTTGTTATAACCGTGGGAAAAAATTTGGAATGAGAAGCATCAAGCTTCTAATTGGAAGAGACAGAGAGTTTTATCTCTTTATATTCTTCTAAAACGTATGTGTGGTTTCTACTTACTTTTTTTGTGTTTCTTGTATTATAAAAGATTAAAAATAAATGCCACATTTTTTATTATTATTCAATAATACAAAGCTGTAGATGAGAATATACTCTATACTAGGGTGAGAATATACTATGAATATTGAATATTTTTACTGTTGTGAAATATGTATTTTAAAAAGAAACCACTATAAAATTTTATGGCACAGATAACCTAAACAGAAATTAGAGCGGAAAATGTTAAAATTTTAATGAGAAATTAATAAAAATATGAAAACTTAGAGAAAAAGTAAAAAGCTAGTAAAAGGGCACCTGGGTGGCTCAGTGGGTTAAAGCCTCTGCCTTCGGCTCAGGTCATGATTTCAGGATCCTGGGATCGAGGCCCGCATCGGGCTCCCTGCTCGGCGGGGAGCCTGCTTCCTCCTCTCTCTCTCTGCCTTCCTCTCTGCCTACTTGTGATCTCTCTCTCTGTGTCAAATAAATAAATAAAATATTAAAAAAAAAAAGCTAGTAAAATAATTCTTTGTAAATATCATAGAAAACTATTAGATCTGCACACACTAGGTTTTCAGATGCTATACTGTTGAAAATTTAGGCATAAAAATCAGACCAATACAAATAACCAAGGAAAGAGCTCTCCAAAATATCAACAATCTTATTTGACAATAACATTATTAGAGAAAGAGCTTCTGGTAATTTAGAAGTTGATACAGATAACATTTATAAAGCTACTAATATACACAAAACATATCCGATAACTTGAGAATGTTAAGAGAGAATAACTCCTCCTTTTACTGTACAGATACTTATTTCCAAATTACTGATACTTTTTCATAGATCATACTGTACTATTAGTCTTATTTTTATAAATCCAAGAAATATGGCCTTTTTGAAACCACAAGTAACACAGTCCATCTTCCTGAGCATCTGCTTTGCACAGCAGTGATTCATAAAAATATTTGGGGAAGGGAGAACACAATGAATATATTTGCCCTTCAAATTGAATACAAGAATGTGATTAAAGAGATTTTAAAAAATCTTCTGAATGTCAGAATTTAAATTCTATAATTAGACAAATAATCATTTCCTTCAAAAATTTGCAGTGCCTTTTCTACCGACCCATTTAGGACTCTCTCATTTCTTCTGTGCTTGTACCATCACAACCAGTTTCCTACTTGTTTTCCTGTCACCATTTTCTACCCCTTCCAACTTATTTTCTACATTAGTGTTGGGTCGTATTCCAAATTAAACAAATTCTATGATTCCTCAGAATTCCCAGATGAATTAGTATATTTTTGTGCTGAACAGTTATGTTCAGTCTCCTCAAAGATAAAAAGCCACAATCCAAGACCTCAAAGAGCTTAAAATCCAGAGGCACTACATTTATGTAAACACACAATCATGCTGCAGTGTGGTAAATATAAAAACAGAGATGCGCAGTACAGCAAGAATGCTACTGGAAGGAGGTGGTTCATTCTGCTTCATTACGCCAAGAATCTCACAAAGGAGAAAACATTTGATCTAATTCTTGAAGGTTGACTAGTAATTTGTCAGAGTCTTCCAGGCATCAGTATGCTGAGGAATTTCCTTTCTGAATTTCTGAAAGAAATAAGGATCCTGAAGAGTTTTACCTTGCTTAAATGTGTGGCTTATTGAGGTCACCTCAATAGTATCATATATGAAGGATTGGGGAGGCAGGACAAGAAGATGGGAGGATCTAGACTTAGGCACAGGAGTAGATAGACTGAACTGACAGCCCAAGCGAGAGAAGATCAGTGTATGAACTAAAGTCATGGCTGTAGAAAAGAATAGAGATTAAATGTATGAGATATGATAGAGAATCAGGGAGCATTTAATGACTGAGTCTGATGGATTAGTGGTAACCATGAAATCTTAGACTAATGACCACATTTCTTGCTTGCAGGACTAGGTGGTGGTACCATTATCAAAATATAGTGTACAAAGGAAAGAGCAGGTTTGGGCAAGATTAGTGAGCTCTAATTTAGGGTTTTGAAGGTTGAAGTATATGGGGACCTCTAAATAGAGAACACAGTAGGGAGTGGTGTATATTGGTTGGAATCTTGAGAAGGGGCCAAGAAATGTAGTTTTATGCCATCAACATATAGGTGGCAGTAGAATTTGGAGGCATATAGACTACAATGAGAAGAGAAGGAAGGTTAGAACTATGGGCAACACTAACATTTAAGTAGCAGGATGAGAAAAAATAGTAAAAGGCTGTAAGGAGGGACCAGACTGAAGTAAAATAAGTCAGTGAGTGTCATAGAAGCCATAGGAATACAGAATCTCAAAGAGGAGAACATGGTAAGGATCCTCAAGGCAGTCTGGGGAGTCCGGACTCTTTACTCTTTATACATAGGGTAGAGACTCATCTGGAATAGGTTTTTTGTTGTTGTTGTTGTTTTCATGTTTTAAGATTAAATTAAAATTACTACCAACTTTACCCTTGTTCTCCTCATTTTATCATGTTCATGTTGCTAGATAATAGTCTTAAACTTTGAGGAAATTAGTTCATCCAGCTGAATTATAATTGTGAACTATAAGTTAAACTAATCTTTCCGCCAAGAGATTTGGAGATTATTAAACATTTTATTTTGTTTTGGATGTCGAGTATGCTGGATATGCAACTTACTAAAAAAAAAAATGCTTACCCACAGACTGAGGGAAAAAGGTGAGCATTAATTGGGTATTAATGTACATTAAAAATAATGGTAGAATCAGAAGTGAAGATAAGAATTTTAGAATGAAGTACATTTGCCTTTATCAGACATAAGGCAGTAATAAATTTCAGATCTGGGAATCAAGTAAAAAAAGAAGGTTGAACTGTTAAAATTGAAAAAGTAACTGTAGAAAATGTCCTTATTGTTAAATGTTAAAATGTCTCCTCTTGATGTATGCTTTCTCTTGAAACCAGAAGAGAAAACTAAACAAAGAATAGTTTGTGATTAGAGAAGAGACATAAATACTAAAACACAGGGAGTAATGTCTACCCCTAGTTTAAATATTTATTCACATGTTTATTTAGCTTGTTCTGGCTGTTACATTATCACTGCTTCTTTGCTTCTGTGTCCTTCTATATGAAACTAACTCTGCGCCCCAAGTGATTTGAAGGGCTCTGAAAAATAACTACCCAAAATACCTTTCCTTTTGTTCTGCTGTATTCCCCCAAGTCCCAATCATTGGAGAGATCAGAAGGTATGTTTTTAAACAAATAAATTTTTGCTAAGAAAGAGAAAGAAGTATTTCAGGTTTTGCCCTCCATTAACATATGCATGAGGATTTATTTTTCTACTTTTATAATATCTAAGCAAACAAAAAGAGCATTAAGAATAAGGATGATAGGTCAGATAAATATTGGTATTGTAATGGGTAAGAGGAGAATACTAAAGCAGCAAAATCAGAGAAGGAAACAAGCATAGTAGTCTTTAGGAATTACCTAGAGAAATAATACCTTTGGGAATTACCTACATCCAAGTAATCCTAAGAAGTTACTGATAAACAAAAGTAGTGGGATGAGGAAGTATGACATGACAGAAAACCATGAATCCAGAACCAGAGGCTGGAATTCTAGTCTTCACAGCCCCTAATGGCAGACTTCTCTGAACCGATTTGATTTGTTGACAAAAGAAAGATCTTAAGCCAAATTAATATAAAAAGAAATCCTTCAAAATTTGAAATTATGAAACTTGATCATTTTCTAAGTTCCAATGTAGCTGTAGCATCCAACTCTAATATTCTACTGTATTTAAGCAGGAGTGGTATTGAGGGGATGATGAAGTAGCAAAGTCAGAAAAGTAAGCCATCATAGTAGTCAAAGCATAGACATGCCAGAAGCAAAATTTAACAGTTCCATATAGATAACAGGCCTGGCACTGATACTACATCAGTGCTATATGTTATAGACTTCGAGTTTCTTGAAAGCCAAGTGTATTTATCCTCTCTGGGTAGTTTCATGCTGAGACTAACATAATAAGTAGCTCTTGGGACATGTGTTGACTTGCTGGCCAGGAAAGTAATTCCTGGTAGATTTGTCAGAACCTACTATGCTGTCCACACAGGATGTACTGCATGATAGTTGTAGAGCAAACATAAAAGAATGCCTTAGTAAAATATTAGTATTCAAAATTAAGATAGCATGACTGTTAGCCAACAAAGTACACTGGCTATAGGTTTTCAGGAGCCCAGGACATAGCCATTACATTGTGATTTGTAAAGTATATTTGTACTGTGTATAGTGGTTACCCTTGATAGCTTTCTGATTTCTGGAAAGCTCTTAAGCTCATTAGGCCCCAATTTCCTAAGCTCAGTCTTATAAAGTATGTCTATATACTGGCACAATGAAAGTTCTCAGCAACTATTAATTGCTATGATTTTATTTATCTGTATTGCTACAAGTATCCTACTGGAGAGGAAACAAAATTATGTCTCCATTCTACATGTAGTTAACCAAACTAAATTATATTATTACAATTTTTTAAATATTAAAAAATGTCCCTTATTATTTTAAGTAGCAAGAATTAGGCTTTCTTTGTACCACTGTGTCTTTTAACTTTTAAATATCACATTATAAGTTTGTTCTACTTCTGCACTAAGATTTCCTTATACCAACAGACAGAGTAATTTAATTCATTAAATTGAAGAAGATATTTTGTTCCAGACTTAAAAATTTAGTGGTTTCACTGCATGTAAAAATAAAATGTGTTTGGAAAAAGAAGTCCTGACTAAGTAAAGAAAAACATGTGTTTCTTACCCGAGACATTCCTTTTAGATTTTTAGGGTTATTGTAAAGAGAAAAGGACACAATTAAACTGGTCAGCTAAGTGGTTCTTTAGGCATAATCTGACCAATGGGTTTTTTAGTAATCTGGTTTTCAGCCACATGTACGTTTTGTAATGTTAATGTAAGAAACAAACTTGTTTTGTCCTTTTCAGCTCAGTAGAATTGGTTGGAGTCCTACCTCAGTGCATAGAAAGTTTAACACACTTCATAGTGGGTCAAATTTGTGTCAAATAGTGCTAGCATTCTAGGTTGTAAGGGTCAGTAGTGAATAAAATATCTAAGGATTTCTGCCTACTCACATTACTGTCAGAAGAATAGAGAGGTGAAGAGTTAGACAGATAGACAAAATAAGTAGATAACAAAAAGAGACATATTAAATTGTTATAAGTTCTATATAGAATGTTAAAATACATTGATGTGCTAGAAAGTGACTGGTGACTATTTTAGACTGAGTTGTCAGGGATGGCTTCTCTGAAGAGGTGTCACTTAAGCTGGTCTTAGTGGGAGGTAGGTACTAAACATATAAAGACAGAAGAATGTTCTAGGAAAAGAGAAGAGCTTGTACAAAGACTAGGAAGAAGCGTGTTTGAATGGTCTAGGAACAGAAAGTAAATTAATTTGAGTAGATCATAGTACCTGATAAAGAGATTGGCATGAGACAAGTTCAGAAAGGTAAAACAAGGGCAAGATTACAAGGAACTCTGTAAGTCAAGGTAGGAGTTTGGGTTTTAGTCAAAGTACTACTGAAAGACACTGGAGAATTTAAACATAGAAGTGAGATGATCCAGTTTATGTTGAACAAAAATACCCCTCTGGATCCTGCCAGGAATCAGATTGTAGGAGAACATGTACTGGAAACATGGAAAACAGTAAGAGAACTGGAAGATTGCATGGCTAGCTGCTCATCATACGCATTACCTTTCACCTCTTGGCACACAGTTGGATTGCCTCTCCCAGTCTTCCATTATTTCATGGGCTTAATTTTCTCAATGACTCAAGCAAAGCAGACACCGTTATTTTTCCAACTTTATAAATGAGAACACTAAGACTTAGGTATGTTAACTTATTTGTCGCTTATCAAGGTCCCATAAGTAGTAGAACTGAACTTTTAATGTCCCAGTGGTTTGTGACATTTGGTTTTAAATATTTGATTTCATGTTCCTAGTTTTGCAAGTGTGCTGTTTTTCTGCTGAACTCATCCGGGATCAGCTCAGCACGACTATAGGTTGTAGGTTAAATTCAGGTCTGCTCCCTGTATTTCCTCATTGTCCTTAGCAAGCTACTTCTTGGGGTATGTTCTTTTCCTTGTGGATCACAGGAACCCAAGAGACCAAGACAAAATGAGCAAATACATTCAAGACCACTGCTTGTTTCAGACCCACATTCCACAGGCCAAAGCAACACATATGGTCGAGGTCATCATTAATGTGGCAAATGTTTAGAAGGGGAGAGTTATACTCTTATTATACTACAAGGACACTTAAAAAGAGGGAAAATTCAGAAAAAACAACTTTGGCACACAAAACAAAGATAATATGATGCTAGAGGAAACAAGAAAGGAGAACATTCCAGAGTGTTCAGAAGTGAAACATTCTGCAGAGTTTGAGAAGCATAAGGACCAAAGAGTATTTAGATGTAGCCATGAAGAAGTCATGGTGGCATGGACAAGTATGGTTGTGGTGCCATAGTAGACAGATCTTGAGGAGTGAATCATAGGTAAAAATGTGACTGTTTTGGGAGAAGGTTTGGTAGTAAAGGGAAGGCAAAAGGATACAAGAATGGTAGCTAGGAGGGAGTGAGAATAAGATAGTAATTATAATAGTTAAAACTGCATGGCTTCCTGAGAAACTAATTAGTAGTTGTGTGACCTTGAGCAAGCTACTTAACCTCCTGGTATCTCACATTCCTCACTGTGAAAGCAAGACAAATATAAATGACTTTATAGAATTGATTTAAGTAAGATTCAATGAGTTAATATATGTAAACCACTTAAAACAATTTCTGAGACAATGTAAACGCTTAATAAGTGTTAGCAATTATTTTGTATCCAGGATGGGAAAATATTCAACATGTTTATATATTGATGACAAGAGATTTCTACAAAGGAATGATTAAAAAGCTAGGAAAGAGCAGATTTTATATCTTTATTAAAAAAATCACTACTCATCTATATTTTCTGTTGACTTAGGTAGATGAGAGAAATCCAATTATTTATTTTCTTCTGATTAAATTTTAGCCAACATATCCCCTTAAAGCAACATCAATTTGTTGTATGTCAGATCATTAATAATATTATAATGAAATTCCGCTTATATTCATATCCCTTCAAAATATATTTTATATACATTGTATCAAAGATAGCAAAAAGGACAAATTAGCCAATGATTCTTAAAATTTGTGACTTTGTTCAATCTGATTTTATGTTCTAATTTTGTGTTATAATTCTCAATCATCTAATTAAACTCTTGGCCAGTAAAATCCTTGAATGTAGCTATTTACTTATAAGTATAAATATTTTGGATTTAAGATTCTCTCTAGCTAAGAATTAAAGTCAGATAAACCCACAAAAAACTGCTTTCATCATGACCATTTCCTAAAATCCCTCATGTAGTATGAGACCCAGACTCCTCAAACTGGAATTTAAAATCATAGATAATGGGGCTTCCATGGGGTTTCAACCCCTCTTGCCAGTAGTTACATCCCTGTTTTCTTCCACAAGTCATCTCCTTACCTTATAGTCTTTTGAAATCCCAAGCTCACATGCTTTCCTGGAGTAGGACAGGTTATGGCTTTCAGGTCACCGACTGCTTGAAAGCTGGGACCTAATTCAGCTGCACCAGGGAAAAAAAGAGGACAGGTATTTAATCAAAGGAAATTTTACTATTACAGAACCACCTCCTTGCGCTTCTAATGCCCCAGTAATCCTAAGTGACACTAAGGCTCAGGTATCATTGACATTTTGCATCATTCTTAGAACATGATGTTAAGATGGGGGTTGATAATGTACAATCTTTAAAGAACCATGATGTTTTCACAAGTGTGGGTGTGTTGCCATGGAATTCTAGCTAACCACTAATTTCTCCCTTGTCTGACTTTCACTTTATAATCTTTAGATTTTTGCCAAAGGAAAAAAGAGCCAAGTAATAGTAATGTTCCATTGTATGTTTTGTTTTGGGGTCAAGACTTCAGTTCCCAAAAATGATTTCTTTTCTCCTGGATGGATGTGTCTTTTGTTTCCTTCCAGAAAAACGTCAATCTTTGCCTTTCCTTGTTAAACTAATGATCACTCATGGTTTGCTCTGAATTAACAGTTGAAAAGATTTTTTTGAAGTTCAGAAGTAAAGTAATATCAAAAGCCCAAACAGAGCCTTATATTGTTTTATCATATTTTCAGATCTAAGAGTTTGTATCATATATAATTTAATGAAGGCCGTTACTGAGTTATAAAGTGTGTGTGTGTATAAAACTTCATACTAAAATGATGTTCTCATATTGATAAAGTAGACTCCTCAAAGGATAACAGTTTAAACAATGTGTTGTATTATCTTGGAAATATTTGCTGATGGACTAATTTCATCAGAATCACTGTAATCATACCATATAGGGGACCATTTACTACTAAAGATAGGACTTACATGGCTGTACATATGTGGACACAGAACAGATGTCTGGTATTTTCTAGTTTTCTATTAGGTTAGCTCATCCTTAGGAATGATTACATCAAAAGTTGACAGTTTAAACTTCAAAGACTTAAGAAGAAAATACTTTCTCCCTATTGTATATTGACATTGATCAATATTTAAGTGTAGCTTCAGTCTTACTACTAGTTTGCTATAGAAAGAAAAAGAATGGATTTCTCAGAAATAGAGACTTGGTTTATTTATTTTTTTTTTGAGACTTGGTTTAGATATGCCTCTTCTACTATTCCATCGTATAGATGTGGACAGGTTAGTTAAAACGTTACACGTCAGTGTACTCACTTTTAAGTTGAGAATATTTCATTAGGGGTTTTGTGTGGATTACATAAGATTTATGACCTTCAGATAGATCTCAAATAATTTATCAAATGAATGGAACTGCCAATGGAAATTTAGGACTAAGAGATTTATTATGCCAGAAGATACACATGTAAAGTATATATCCATACATTGAATTAATCATTTGTAAAGTACAACAAATCCAGTTAAATTCTTGGTATATGTGGGAAAATAATGCTGATTTTTGGAATTGTGTATCCACAAATATATGGACACACACATACCTACATACACACACACACGTTATACAAACTTCAATATTAAGATATGTTAGGATATGAAATATGATATGAATGTAAGAAGACATCAATATTAGGATCCTTGGGTGTGTTGTGTACAGTGGAACTGAGAGTTGAGATTTGGTGAGAATGGATCCTTTTGTGCTAAGGTTTTGTAATCTTGAGTTAAGGCTGCTGCCCGCTGATTATAACAGTAACAAGGACACCTATGAACTTAATTAGTTGAAAGCAGTGAATTACATCCACATAGAAAGTTTTTCTTAGGAAAGAATATTGATAGCTAAAGTCAGGGCATATTATATACCTAAAATTTGCTAAAAGATTAGTTCTTAAAATAGCTTCCCATATGCATAGTAACTATGTAAAGGTGATGGATAAGTTATTTAGCTCAATTATGGTGATCTTTTCACAAAGCATGTATATATCAAAACATTAAGCTGTACACTTTAGATATATACAATTTTTATTATTTTTATTTTTATTTTTATTTTTTTTAAAGATTTTATTTATTTATTTCACAGAGGGAGAGAGATCACAAGTAGGCTGAGAGGCAGGCAGAGAGAGGAGGAGGCAGGCTCCCTGCTAAGCAGAGAGCCCGATGTGGGCCTCGATCCCAGGACCCTGAGATCACGACCTGAGCCGAAGGCAGAGGCTTTAACCCACTGAGCCACCCAGGCGCCCGAGATATATACAATTTTTATATGTCAAAGATGCCTCAATAGAGTTGTTTAAAAAAAAAAGACTGCAGTGACTTCTCCTCAAGGAGCAGAGGAATTCAAGGAGCAGTGACCTCAAGGAGCAGAGGAACAGCCAAGACTGAGTTGAGTTAGGTAATGGAGGTAGTCTCAGATAACAAGCAAGGAGTGATCAGAGGAGAGGACTCAGGAGCAAGAAGGGGATGAGGACCCATGGTGGGAGTGGTAGCAGAGAGGTTAAGATTATGACTAAAAATCTTTGGTGATGGAGGTGAGTGAATTGAATCACCAGAGTTAACTGGACAGGCGTACTCTCATTTTAATATTGAACTAAGTGCTATTAATATCCATCTGCAATAACAGCATCACTGCACTGAACGTGACACTGTTTGGATGACAGAAAGTCACAGGTACCAGGGAAATAATTTAGGTGGTCAATAATAAACATACAAAATTATATCAATAATGCATTGGTTTCTTTTCTTTTACATTTGGTCTAAGGTTTATTTCTCTAACTTCTATCAACTACATTTAATATTAAACTCAAAAGCATTTGACTGTAGTATTAGAAGCTGAATTAATCATTTGCTTATTCACTGCATGAAAAAAAAACCATTTTGCCTTTTCAGTCAATATTCACTTGCTGAATCAGATTGAGTGCACAACAGTGTAAGGGAGCCACTGAGAGAGGTAGTTCAAAAAATTAGCATTTTTCACAACTTCATCTTTTGCATTTGTTGCACTCCACTGATTTCTTCTGTTCTCTGGCTGTAAAAGCACAAGGTGAATCTAATGTGCATTGAGGATGCATAGTCATTTTCCCTTTCTTAGCATCAGCAGCAACATCTGCTTAGCAGCTGACTCCTTCAAGGGACACTTGATTACTAGAATTCAGATTGTGTCTTCTAGTCCATGTGGTTTGCATTCAGATGGGTTTCTTGACATTATTTAACTACCTTATTCATATCATTTTAAGATTGCAGGCCCATTTGTTTCATAGGCTTGTTTTAAGTAGTTTCTTTGAGAAGGAAATTGCAGTAGAAAAACCAGCATCACACAGGTGAGAGACTATCACACAGTCAAACAAAAATGCTAAAGTAACTGTCGAAGACAGAAAATTAATGGTCAAATTAGCAAATGAAAATGACTCATGCATTTTGGAGTACAGATTCCCTTAGAATATGTCTCCTTGAGCCTTTACAGTTTTAGAGGGAGTAATGAAGTGGAAAAAGTATAGAACTGCACAGAAATTAAGAGATTGAGTTTCTAGTTTCTAGATTAAACTCAATTCTCTCTGCTATCTCTAGCTCTATAATTCTTTATTCCTTGTTTCCCCAGTCATTTTTTTCCACCCTAGGAAAAGATAATCTTTTATTTGTGAAAAATACTCTATGATTTTTCTCAATACCAAGTAGGTAATACCCATTTGTACTAGCCCTGTACATTTTCTGCTGGTGTTCTTAGGCAACGTACAATAAGATTGCTGGGTTAGATGCACAACTAGCTAACGTCTAACAAGGTCTTAAACATGTCAGGTTGTCTATTCCACCAGATAAAATATTTTTTTCTTTTCTACCAGACAAAAATCTGCAAGTACACTGAACAAGTAGCTTCACCACATCTGAATTCTTTAATCAAGAGCAAAAAGTGAGGAGAACTAAATACATTCCTCCAGATAACTCTTCGTTGGCTTTGCCCTAACGTGACAGAGAAGACGTGCCACCCACCTTTCTGCCTTATTTCCATATCTCAGAAGAAAATTCTGACACTTTCTGGGACCATGTCTTATGTTTTAGGACCTGTTTGCCCTTAGGTCTATTCCTTACCTTCTTCCTGCTCTACTCTATATCATCACAGCTAGATTTCCCAGGTGTCTATGTAAACTGACACCTGGCTAGATTTGGCCAGTGACAGATACTGTCAGGAGGTTGCAGGATAGGTGAGGAGGATGAGAAAAGCCAGGATAGTTCCTTCTCCCTCTTTGCTTCTAGGAAGCCTTCCATGTCAGTGGTGTCTTCTCTGTGGTTCCAGATGCTTGTGTAGCAGACCTGTACTTTTCTTTTTTTTTTAATGCATATTTCTTTAAAAGTATATTTTAATATGATCAATTTTCCTTCTCGGCTAGTGTATTTTTGAAACCTGTTGTTACGTGGTACTCTACTAATTAAGAATAAATGTCCTAAGCCCACTTTTAAACATGCCTTTGTTATTTTTGGTGGAATTGGTGGTGAGGTTGCTTTGCTCAGCTGATAGAGTACACGACTTTGCTGGTTTTCAGTTGCTTATTTCTTCAGGAACACCTGTTTCTTGGTGCTCATGGCACGTGCAACCTCTTCGTTCTCTTGACTTTTGTAGTACTACTCAATGTAACTTTCTCTGATGTTTCAAAACTACGTAATATGTAATAAATTGTTTATTTATTACATAAATATGTGATAAAATACGTAATAAATTCATCTGTCATAGTTCAATCTGCTCTTATACTTTTTGCTACTTCCTCATAGCTCTCTCTTTTTCACATAATATATGTATATGCTGAATTGACCACTTGCTTTTTCACTGCATGAAAAAAACATTTTGCCTTTTCAGTCAATATTCACTTGCTGAGTCAGATTGAGTGCACAACAGTCTAAGGGAGCCACTGAGAGAGGTATTTAAAAAAATATCATTTTCACAACTTCATCTTTTGCATTTATTGCACTCCACTGATTTCTTCTGTTCTCTGGCTGTAAAAGCACAAGGTGAATCTAATGTGCATTGAGGGTGCATAGTCATTTTCCTTTAGGAATTTCCTTTCTTCCTTTTGGGTTTCTACCTCACATCTAAAACATTGGTGCCTTTGTTTCTGTTAGTTTAGTTCATGAGCATGGAACATGCAATGAACAGGTGTATATTCATCATGTGTAATTCTATTTCCCTTGGCTTCACTATGTGTCCTAAAGCCTAGAACAACTGGAATTCAACATTAACCATCAACTCATGATTGGAATACTTTGTACCCTTTTAGTCTTTCTTTGCTTTTAATTCAAGATAAATTTTGACATCTTGTTATTTTTCAGTCATTTAAATTTTTCATGGTCAGTGATTACAAAACTACCAAGTAAAGGACCTGACTTCTAAGTTAAGTCACTTGTGTTGTTGGCAAGATATTGAATATTCTATTTTAATAGGAAATTATGTCACTAAAATTATATTTTTATTATCAAAATCAGCAGTAAATTTTCAAGAAGTAAAAATTTCGATGGTTTAGCTCTTTTTAGTTCTTCTTACTTCAGCATATTTCCAAATCATATCAATTTCAGATTTATCAATGGACAGCCATATTAATAATAGAGGAAATAGCTCTCATACATTCATTTAACCAATTTCCTTACCCTCATGTTTTCAAGAGTCATAGTGTACCTTATTTCATTTTTAAGTCACTTGTGTTTGTAAGCCGTATGACTGCTAAATATTATTCACTTGCCAATCAAAATGTCAATCAAATGGCTTTCCTATCTGATATAACTTTCTTCTTTCTCCTTGATTCCATGATTATTGTATTTTTCATATATATTTTATAGTTTTATGAATGCTCGACTGATCTGCCAAAACAAAGTCCCAAACGTCCTGTCGGTTCCATTGTTCATCATTTCCACTTCTTCCCCTAGAGACTTCCTCCTACACCTCTTCCTCAGCACTCCTACTTTATTTAGACTAGTTAATTTCTAGGATGACCACATATCTCTTATTCAGAGACTTTACTTCTTCACCTATTGCATTAGACTCGTGTCATGTCCTTGTTTTGGTCAGATGCATCTCTCCGTGGCTTCCTAAAAAAGAGTGCAGGGAAAGTCAGTTTTTGGGAGTCATTGAATATCTGAAAACCCTTTATTCTTTTTTCAAATTTGATTGAATAGATCGACTATCAGGTCACATGCCCGTGAAACTGACCCTGGTGGGCCCTTTCAAAATGGAGGTTCTTAGTTCTGGGTAATTGACTTTTTCTTTGATCATTTCCTCTATCCTTGATGTCTAGAATGTTAGTTCACTGGATATTAGATCTCCTGACTGGCCCTCTAATATTCTTATCTTTATTATTCTATTATCCCTCCTGCTGTCTTTTGTCTTCTGTAGGATATTAGACTTTTTTCTCTATTCCTTCTTTGACATTTTTATGTAAGTCTTTAGGATTTACTTCTAAGAGGTTCTTCAAGACCATTTATTCTATTTTTTAAAAGTAGCATTATATTCTTGTTTCATGGATGAATCTCTTATTTTTCCCAGAGGAATCTCTTACTTTCTCATTCTTTGGTCTTTGTATTGTTTCTGTTTTCTCTAAGTTTTAGGGATAGGGTGGATGGGTTATGGACATTGGGGAGGGTTTGTGCTTTGGTGAATGCTGTGAAAGATGTAAGCCTGATGATTCACAGACCTGTACCCCTGGGGCAAAGAATAAAAAAATAAAAAATAAATAAATAAAATAAATAAAATGTTAAAAAATTTTATTTATATTTGTCTGTGTCTTTCATGTTGAAGGTTTTCCCTCTATGCTTGCTCACTGTTGACAGGCCATTAATATTGAGTATGGCTTTGAGAAGTGACTAGAATCTCTCTTGTGCATAGGTAGTGCTTGTCACCTGCTGAGCGTCACTGAAGGGTGAGCAAGCTGTGAACTGTTCATTTCCAAAATTTCATTTATCTGGGGCATTTCAGTCTCTCCCACAATGAAGCTCCCAGTCTTCATTCTGTAAACAGGTGGGAGAAAGAAACCTGGGTTATCATCATTCAACATACTGACTTTCATTTAACCCTCCTATTTTCAATCTGGCCGTTCTGTGTCATTTCCATGTTTGCTTTAGTATAGGTAAGGATAGTTTCCCTCTACTTGGGGTGGAGAAAGAAATCTGAGAGCTCTGAAAAAATTCCACCCTCTTGTTTTGAGCCTGAAGCCAGATCCTTGCATTGTAAGATCTTTGGTGTCCTTACCCACTAAGCTATTCTGAGGTTCTGTGAGGAATCATTGTCTTGTTTCTCTCTGTCATCACCTTTTGAAAGCACTTTGGTTTGTTTTTCTTTCTTGGTATCTGTTAAGTCAGTCACTGTATCCCACTGTTCAGTTTTCCCAAAAATGTATTGTGAACTTTTCTCTGCCACTATCTTCTTTCCTATTCTTTTTCCTTATAGCTCTTTTACATTTTTAGCCCCTTCCTGTAACGGGAGTGATGTTTCAGGGGTGAATAGTAGTAAAGGCATTTTCTTTAATCCATCAGCCTTAAATATAAGCCATGAATTTTTTTTGTCTATNCCCTTCCTGTAACGGGAGTGATGTTTCAGGGGTGAATAGTAGTAAAGGCATTTTCTTTAATCCATCAGGTTTAAATATAAGCCATGAATTTTTTTTGTCTATTTTTTTCTTTAAATTTGAAAAATTATACCACACACTGTCTGACCCAGCCAGCATCAGTCATCCTCCATAAACACCCCTTTCAAGTGTCAGGCTGCTCCAGTGTGAAAGTGGCAATTTGGTCTCCTGGCTCTACTACAATTCCTATGAAATGTTGGATCCTCAGCATTATGTACTGATCCTCAGCGTTGTATGCAGCTTCCATGAGCTGGAACTCACTCTAATGCTGATCACTCTAGAAAGCTCAAATAGCTGTCCCATGAATCTGTTGCTNCACACACTGTCTGACCCAGCCAGCATCAGTCATCCTCCATAAACACCCCTTTCAAGTGTCAGGCTGCTCCAGTGTGAAAGTGGCAATTTGGTCTCCTGGCTCTACTACAATTCCTATGAAATGTTGGATCCTCAGCATTATGTACTGATCCTCAGCGTTGTATGCAGCTTCCATGAGCTGGAACTCACTCTAATGCTGATCACTCCAGAAAGCTCAAATAGCTGTCCCATGAATCTGTTGCTCCTCTCCATGAATACCAGGGAAAAGGTAAATGTGAATAGTGTTGAGTCCTCACTGACTTTAAAGCCCCGTCTCTACAGTCTTTTCAACATACCCAGAGAACTATAGTGAAAGTCTCTGAAAGTCTCTGCTTTGAAAGGATGGCATTANTCTTGGTATCTGTTAAGTCAGTCACTGTATCCCACTGTTCAGTTTTCCCAAAAATGTATTGTGAACTTTTCTCTGCCACTATCTTCTTTCCTATTCTTTTTCCTTATAGCTCTTTTACATTTTTAGCCCCTTCCTGTAACGGGAGTGATGTTTCAGGGGTGAATAGTAGTAAAGGCATTTTCTTTAATCCATCAGCCTTAAATATAAGCCATGAATTTTTTTTGTCTATTTTTTTTCTTTAAATTTGAAAAATTATACCACACACTGTCTGACCCAGCCAGCATCAGTCATCCTCCATAAACACCCCTTTCAAGTGTCAGGCTGCTCCAGTGTGAAAGTGGCAACTGGCTCTACTACAATTCCTATGAAATGTTGGATCCTCAGCATTATGTACTGATCCTCAGCGTTGTATGCAGCTTCCATGAGCTGGAACTCACTCTAATGCTGATCACTCCAGAAAGCTCAAATAGCTGTCCCATGAATCTGTTGCTCCTCTCCATGAATACCAGGGAAAAGGTAAATGTGAATAGTGTTGAGTCCTCACTGACTTTAAAGCCCCGTCTCTACAGTCTTTTCAACATACCCAGAGAACTATAGTGAAAGTCTCTGAAAGTCTCTGCTTTGAAAGGATGGCATTAATACGAGGTGTGATAGAAGTAAGGCAAAATAGATGGTACAGTCAAAATGGGTAATTTGAGGAGAAATTAATAATAGAGAGGATTTGTAGTTGTGGGATGAGTATAGGGAACCACCAGGATAATGTGATACCTGTGGGCTACTAACATGGGGCTCCAGAGACATGTTACCCTGATGAAAGAGAGAGAGATGGAGAGATTGAGAGAGAACTCTGTGAAGAGGGAGAGTGCTGCCTCACAGGTGACTTTCTGTGGGGGGTGACCATCCAGGGACAAGAAAAGAATAATGCTCTGACTTCGTTCTTCTCTTTCCCTCCTATCTCCTGTGATGCTTCCCATTTGTGAACCCCAAATGTTCACCTGATGTAGTCTTTACAACTCCCTCTCATGTTTTCTTCAGTGAATCAATTATATGTACACCCTATTCCTGTTCTTTCTTCCTTAATTTAAATAAATACCTCAGTAGTAGGTGAAGGACACTACTTTTTCTTCTTCACAACATATAGCTTTAAATATATATATAGTATATAAAAATATATAAATATATTTATTATATAAAATAATAACTGTTTTATAAATATATTTTTGCATATTTATGCTTTATCAATATGCATATATATTTAAATATGTAATATATTTATAGATTTAAATATGTGTTTAAATATATGTGTATTTTCATATATATTCAATATATATTTAATTAAATATATAACCTTTAAAGAAAATCCTGGAAATTCCACACAGTTCATAGTATTGCAGAGAAGTAAAGTAGCAAGGCACAAATGATTGGTTCCCTCTGTAGAGTCAACATGATCTTACTGTTCTTTTGCCTACAAGTAGGAAAAAATTGATGAAAAAGGAAGATATGTAAGAAGCATCTATTTTGCATATGCCCTTTTTCTATCTCAAATTACTGTTTACATATTTTAGTTTTAAGTTATAATTTGGTAAATATTGACATATGTATACACCTATGAAACCATGACCACAATTAAGAAAATTAACATTTCTCTTAATTTCAAAAGCTTCCTTGAGCTCCTTTGTAATCCTTCCCTCCCTTTCCTTCCCAATCCCCACCTCCTTCATTCCTAGGCAACCGCCGATCTGCTTCCTGTCACTATAAGAATCATTTGCATTTTCTACAATATTGTATAAATGGAATCATTCAGTATGCACATATCTCATTTCACTCAGCATAATTATTTGGCATTTACTCATTTGAGTAGTTCATTCCTTTTATCGCTGAGTAGAACTTCTTTGGATGGATATGCCCTAGTTTGTTTGTCTCTTTACTGTTGATGAATATTTGGGTTGTTTCCAGTTTGGGGCTATTACAAATAAAGCTTCTATGAACATTTGTGTACAAGTCTTTGAAAGGACATGTATTTCTTGTTCTCTCCACTAAAGAATAGAATGACTGATTTATATGGTAGATACATGTTTAACTTTTTAAGAAATTGTTTTCAAATGATTGTACCTATTTACATTCCCAACAATAGTGTATAGTAGTTTTAGTTGCTTAACATCTTTGCCAATATTTGGTGTGACCAATTATTTTACTTTTGGCCATTCTAATAGGTGTTTGATTGCATCTCATTATTGTTTTAATTTGATTTTTTTTCTAATGATTAGTAATTTTGAACATCTTTTCATATTTGCCGTGAATGTATCTTTTTTAATGAAGAGTTTGTTCAAATCATTTGCAAATTTTGTATTGGATTGTTTGTCTTGTTGTTATTGAGTTTTGCAAGATCTTTATGTTTATGTTATGATAGGAATCCTTTATCAGATATATGATTTGTAAATATTTTCTCCCAGTCTTTGGCTTTTCTCTTCATTCTTTTAACAATGTTTCTGAAGAACAGAAGCTCTTAATATTGATGAAGTTCAACTTATTATTTTTTCGTAGGTAGTGCATTAGGTGTTATATATAAGACATCTTTGGCTGAGTCAAGATGACAAAATTTTCTCCTATGTTTTCTTCTAGATTTATAGTTCTAGGATATACATTTAGATCTGTGATACATGTATGGATCAAAGTTCCTTTTACACATAGATATTTCTATTTTTCCAGCACCATTTATTGTGAAGGCTATCCTTTTTCCACTAAATTATCTTGGCACCTTTTTTCAAAGTCAATTCTATATATCGGTAGATATCTTTCTAGACTATATTCTGTTCCATTGATCTATCAACCTATGCTGCTGCTAATAATGCACCATATTATGTTACTTTTACCGTATTGATTACTATAGCTTTAAAATAAGTCTTGAAGGAGCACCTGGGTGGCTCAGTCAGATAAGCAGCTGCCTTCAGCTCAGGTCATAATCTCGGGGTCCTGCTCCTGGGATCAAGCCCCTTGTTAGGATCCCTGGTCAGTGGGGAGTCTGCTTTACCCTCTTCCTCTGCCCCTCCCCCTTGCTTGTGTGCTCTCTCTCTCTCAAATAATTAATAAAATCTTCAAAAAAAATTAAAATACGTCTTCAAGTCTTATAAGTATTAAAATGGTGTAAGTCCTCCAATTTGTTCTTTTTGTTACATTTGTTTTGAATCAGCATGTCAGTATATGCAACATTAACAAAAGCCTGCAAGGACACTTATTGGGATAGCAATGAATCTATAGTTAAATTTGGGGGAAATAATGTGTTAAGAATATTGAGTCTTTCAATACATGAATACAGTACATCTCCTTTATTTAGGTCTACTTTAATTCCTTTCAACAATGTTCTGTGGGTTTTGTGAATAGGGCTTTCATATTATTTTGTCAGACATATGTCCTTTTGGTACGATTTAAATGATACTGCTTTTCATTTTAATTTCAAATTGTCCATCATATAGAAAAGATATTGACTTTTTTTAAAATCTGTTTCTCTATATTGCAACCTCGTTAAAATCATTTATTACTTTTTGGTATATGCTATCAGATTTTCTACTTAGAGAATCATGTTGCCTGGGAACAAAGATAGTTTTATTGCTTCTTTTCCAATTTGGATGCCTTTTATTCTTGCCTTATTGCATTGGCTATAAGATCTAGTACAGTGATGAATAGCTGGGATAAGAGTAGACCCTTCCCTATTCCTGACATTGGGAGGAAAGCATTCAGTTATTTAACTTTACTAATGACATTAACTGTAGATTTTTTATAACCATCATCAAGTGAGGAAGTTCCTCTCTACTCCTAATATGCTAAGAGTTTCAGTGAGCAATTGATGTTGGATTTTGTCAAATGCTTTTTGAGTATTTATTGAGATGATCATATGGCTTTTCTTATTTAGCCTCTTACTATAGTGTTATATTGATTAATTTTTCAATCTTATTACAACCTTGCATTCCTGGGATAAATCTCTTTTATGATATACTATTCTTTTACATATTAGTGGGTTTGATTTCCTAAAATATTAAGGATTATTTACATTTATGTTCATGAGGCATATTTATTGATATGTTGCTCCTCTTCTTTCACCTCCCTCTTCTCCTCTTCTTCTTCTTCTAATGTTTTCATCTGATTTTGTTATAAGAGTAATTTTGACCTCTCAGAATGACATAGGATTAGGATTAGGACATAGGATCTTTCTGGAAAAGTTTGCAGAGAATATGTGTTATTACTTTCTCAAAATTTTGATGTAATTTACCAGTGAAGTCATCTGGGCCTGAAGTTTTATGTTAACATTTTTAACTACAAATTTAGTTTACCCATTTCTTTCTGAGATTTGGTAGCTTTTGCCTTTTAAGGAAATTATTCATTCAATGAATTGTTGAATTTATTGTCATAATGTTGTATATATTATTCTGTTTTAATAATGACTTTTAACATCCTTGTCTTGTAATTCTATCATCTTTGCCATATTTGAGTCAAGTTTGGCTGGTTGATTTTTGTCCTCATTATGGATCAATTTTCCTGCTTCTTTGTATTCTTCATAATTTTTTTATTGGATGAAAAACCAATTGGGAAAACATCATGTACCCAAAATCGAAATTATAAGGAAGCCAGAGAAATTTCAGTTTTGTTAGTGAGGAATAAATGAAGTGTGCTTTTGTTTCTAAGTTGGGAGAGAACACAATGGATGGTAATCTTAAAAGAACTCATGATTTAAGCAGCACCCCAGGTATGCCTAGTTACTAAATATGATTCAGACAGTTAAAGATGGGATATGGAGCTAGATATTTCAGTAAGAGATAAGAGCTTCAACCTAGGATGATGAGAGAATGTTTAAGGAACAATGACTAAGTCAGTTTTCTTGGAAATTAGGGTTGTGTAAAAAAAGTAATGAGGGATGTATGCATTTCAACATTTGACCATATTATGTGCATATGTCATGCCATCTCCAGAGAGTGCAGATACCTTGAAGACAGGTACTATGGTGTACACACAGGTGCCCATGAATTATATGTGTGTGTGTGTATCCTTACATATGTATTCACATATATTCTTACATGTATTCATATATATAAATATGTAAATATATATCTCAAAACCCCATGTATAATAATGAATGCTAGATATTTATTTAACCGACTTGGATTTTTACACTTTTTTGGCACTATCATCTGCTTAAAAATAGCTGATCTATGTTGTTTGATACAACAGCTGTTAACTTGTTTTGCAGCAGAGTAGCCAGTGGACTCTCTAATCCAGCAATCTGTGGAAGCTGCTCAGATTAGAACATCTAACACATCTACTTAACCTAAGTTTTGGGAACAAGAAGAACATACCTTAATGCAATAGACATTGCATTAAGACACTGGTTTTTGATATGCTTCCCTACTCTGATGAAAGAAACCAAATCACAGGGGGCGCCTGGGTGGATCAGTGGGTTAAAGCCTCTGCCTTCCACTCAGGTCATGATCTCAGGGTCCTGGGATCGAGCCCCGCATCGGGCTCTCTGCTCAACAAGAAGCCTGCTTCCTCCTCTCTCTCTGCCTGCCTCTCTGCCTACTTGTAATCTCTCTCTCTCTGTCAAATAAATAAATAAAATCTTTGGGAGAAAAAAAGAAAGAAACCAAATCACGGGATGCCTTGGTGGCTGAGTCAGTTGAGTGACCAACTCTTGATTTCAGCTCAGGTCATAATCTCATGGTCATGAGACTGAGCTCCACGTCAGGCTCCACACTGGGCATGGAGCCTGCTTAAGATTCTCTCTCCTTCTTCCCCTGTCCCTCCCCTCCTCAAAATAAATAAATAAATAAGTAAAAAAATAAATAAATAAGTAAATAAATATAATTATTAAAAAGTTGTTTAACTAGATTAAGAGAACCTAGTTTTTTATGCACATGACTGTGATTTCTTTTTTAGTTCTGAGGACTGGCCCATAGGATGGCTTAGGAATTAGATAAATATAGTTATTTTTTTTTTAAATTAAAAATTTATATACATACATGTAGTAAAGCCTTAATACTTTAGAACCCACTAATTTAGAAATTATGATCATTTGAAAATGATTCATAAAGATGTTTGACCTTGTATCATCTATAAAGAGAGTGAAATAATAGCCTAAATAAGACTGTTGGGGATTATTGTATGCATAAATTGAGTACAAAAGCAAGTTCACATTTGGAATAATGATTATATAAATTATCCCATTAACCTGCTTTTCTGATTTTAAATAATCTTTTTACAATACAACAGTTTTCCTTTTTTTAAATAGAATTTTGCACTTGCAAGAGGAAATTTGGTGCATACAGGAAAAGGAGATAAAAGAGAAAGAAGTCCTAGTAACCCCCAAATCTATATTTCCTTCCAGTCTTTTTGGATTGAAATAGTGAGTTTTGGAATGTGTTCATGTGTATATGGGATGTAGGGGTGGTTATGATTTTATAGTTATAACCTTATCTAACTCACTTTTCTGATGAGGTGGTAAAACCGTTTTGGAGTATTTTTTCAGAGCAATTTCTTGTGTCAGATTATAGGTTTATATACCTAGTAAAATATAAAAATTCATAACCTTTGTTGTTTTTAAACCACATCAAGATATCTCTTTGAAACAGCATGTTCCTTGTCACAGATTTCATCAGGTCTGATCTGCTGACGGGATGATACCCCATCATTTAAGAAATGCAACTGTGGGTAGCTTCCCAGGCACATCCCCTTTTCATTTTCTATGATGATTTTGCCATTCTTGAGTTCTTTATTTTGAGTCATTTCCTATTTGGCTTATCAGTTAGGATTGATATAAAAGTCTCAAAAGAATAGTAGTTTATATCCAATATTTTTTTGTTTTCTCATATGAAGTAACTTCAGAGGTGGGTGACTTCATTTGTGTTGATTCACAGCATGGGACTCAGGCCACTGGTATCTTCCTTCTCTGCCATTCTTAGCGAGTAATTTCCTATTGCTAAGTTGCCTCATGATCTTAAATGGTGGCTGGACTTTGAGACAGTTTCACTATATTTGGGCACCAAGGAACTAGCAAGGATAAAAGAGGAGATCCCTTGCAGCCGAGTTAGACCTCTTCCGAATCATTGTTCTGAAAGTCTTACTCAACAACCTCCTACTACTCTCCTTGGCCAGAAAGCAGCTGAATGACTATACCTAGATTCAAGAGAGCCTGAAAAATGTAGTTTTTTTAGTGGAGAAAATTGCTAACTCAAATAAAAAGTGTATATTTATTCAGAAAAAGAGAAGCCAATCATCCGAAGTACTTAGTGCTTTTAAAAGTACACCCATACAACCACCAAAAATACAACCACATTGTATCAAGTAATTTTCACAAGAAGGATACATGAGTGGCATATGTTTAAGTCATTGCAGAGCTGTGTGACTCTTTTGCTCTGACACATAAAAGGCAATTTCACTAAGTATAACATACTTGAGTCATAGGCATTACAAAAATCTCAGAACACTCTGTGTGTTACTCCATTATCATCGTATTCAGACAGGCTTAGTTTTTCCTTTCTCAGTAACCTGTTTTAGTTATCTTTGTTTTGTTTTACTTTGCTGACTGTATGAATAAGACTTTTTTTATTAACACATAGATTTTATTCTGCAATGTTGTTATCTATTAATACTTTATCATACAAAATGTATGGCACAAAAATATAATTGTTTGAAGATTCCTGATTAAGAAGTTTTAGTCTAGGTGTGGCTTTTTTCCCATGGAGAAATAAAGTATTTGTCAAAACTATTGCTGAAATTTTTTACTTGTTTTTATACCCTGGTATTAAAAATCATCCAAAATAAATTTTCAGAAAATCTGCTGCACTATCTCTAAGACAGTGCCTAAAAGTAGATGTACTCCATTCTCTCTAAAATACCTTTGTTCAGGAATGGAATTAAATTCCGGCCACTGACTTAGGAAAATGGATAAATTGTCCTCACATTATTTATCTATAGTTTGTAAAGAGTAAAGAATATGTTTTCCTTTTCTGCCTAGTATGGTGTAATATCTTCAGATTATAAGCCAAGTGTTCTATAATTAATGCACAAAAGTTCTGAAAATGTTAGGAACTTATAGAAGTATTCATATTCATATTATCTCACTCCATGAGCTATCTTATTACTACATAAAAATTAATCCTCAGATTTAATGTCTTCAAACAATAATATTAATTATCTCACAGTTTCTGTGAGTCAGGAATCTAGACATGGCTTAGTTGATCCCTATGCTTTAAAATTCCTCAGGGAGTTGGGACACATTGTATGTGCAAAAGCAAGAGAAAATATTGTACAGATTTGCCTCCAGTGAAATATCATTTCAGTAAAAACACTAAGTATACATACATTTATTTTTTATCCATAATCATATTTTCTCAGATCTTTTGCCTTTTTGTTTATTGCTATATACGGTGAAAAATTACTGTAGTAGGGATATAAATAGTACCCTTTAAATAATTTTTAGTGCTAAATGTGAAGGAGAACAGCCATAGAATAAATTATAGTGTTAGGAATATATTTTTATGGAAATATTTCTATTGTTTTGAATTTTCAGAAAGACTGTCCTTGAAGTATAGTATCTAAAATAACAGTCTATCACCCTAATATTATTGAGAGGTGAATATAATTTTCAAGAGTTGTTTAAGTGAGGAAAACTGAACTTAATTATATCAAAAATGTTCCTGAAAATATTTCTGTTTAATGGCTTAGAAAGATACATTACTAGTTTAACTTGATTTGTGTATTTAATACAGGACTATTTTCCACATAGTTATTATAAATCTCTTCTTATTTCTCTCTTTTTTGACACAGACTAAGATGCTTAGTGAAGCAGCTGGAAAAAGGTGATGTTAACGTCGTAGACTTAAAGAAGAATATTGAATATGCAGCATCTGTGTTGGAAGCTGTCTACATTGATGAAACAAGGTGCATTTTAACCTCCCTTCCCTTCGGTCTTCTTTGCCTCTCTTCTCTTTTTCCTCTTTCTTGGCCTTCATTTATCGCAAACATGAATTTAGCATATCTTAGTCATGAAACCAAAATCAAAATCTTATTAAAATTTAAAAGGTTTTTCTCCAGGTAGCTATTTAACTGGGCTATGATCCTTTCTTTAAAAATACACATTTTAATCCAAATAGGTGACTCTAAAAAAATAGTCAAACAATTAAGTCATAAAATGAACAAAATGAAGTTCCCTCTTCTCCTACCCTCATTGTTCTTAGGCACAGATCTACATCAGAGACAGTTGTAGGCTTATATCGACTTTCACTAATATAAAGATTTTCCTGTTATCTCAAGATTCCGGAGTTCCTGCTGAGAAAATGGGTGTCATGTGTCCACACATTCTCATAAGATGTCCCTACCAGACTGTCTGTGCAGGGCTTGCTAGGAGATAGTCCCAAAAGCGTATTCAGTCATCACCTAGATCTTATCACCTAGCCTCATACTTAGTAGAGTGGTAAGGCAATTAAGAAATGGGGATTTATTTGAAGCGGATTCTTAGCCTGGTGCTGTGCTTTGACCAGGTGATTTGCCTTCCACGGTCATTTGGCAATATTTGGAAACATTTTTGGTTTGGTTGATGAGAGTATACTACTGTAATGTGATGGGTAGAGACAGGAGATGCTGTTACAAATGCTACAAAGCACAGGAAAACCCCCCACCACAAGGAAGTACCCAACCCCAAGTGTCAATAGTATGGAGGTTAAGAAACCTTGGCCTCATTTTTCCTTTTTTCTCTAAGAGGGGGCTTACCTCAGAACCTCAAGAGGGCATCCTGATGGCAGAGGCGAGAACTGTTAAACTAAATGTGAGATTGATGTTCTTACATATCCATGTGGACTGAGCTTACACACACACACACACACACACACACACACACACCACTGTTGTTTCACAGGTAAAAATTCACATGATTTAAAAATTAAGATAATGTAAAAATGTGCCTCATGGAAGTCTTGCCTCCACTACTCATAAATTTCTTATATATATTTCCAATGATGTATTACAAATTTTTATTTCATATTTTTCTCTTCTCCTTTTATGGAAGGTGACACATTATATACATAGTGTTTCATGTTGCCTTCTTTCCCCTAACTAAGGAAACTTGGAGATTTTCCTCTATCAGGTACTGACCTTTTTAATATGAGACCATGAGTATTTTCACTAATAACAAACAGAAAAGGGCATGGTGCAGTCTATGTTGCACAGGTAATTTTTTTCTTTGTCCCCAGAACAGAATTCTTCTGTTAAAACATAATTTAGAATCATAAATTGGTGGTCGTGGGGAATCATAGGCACACTTTTAGATTATAAGCTTTATGCAGAATTATTTTCCTGGTTAACTTTCACTGAATGTATATAAGGTATATTACTCTTCTAAGCAAACAGAGAATCAAAGTGTAAATAAAAAAAAATAATCCGATGTTCCTATAAGTTCCTTGCTCCTTCATTTTCATGTATGCTCTTCATTGTTCACAAACTGAGTAAATGTAATATGTTTAAGATTTCTTCAATCTGTCCCTGACATTTTATATTTTGTATTTATTTATAAAAGGAAAGAAATGTTATCTTAAAGAATTATTTGAAGATTTACATTATTCATCCCATGATGGCATGATGCTACCTATCTGGTTCTGCTAAGTGTGTCTTGTCTTTCATTTGACAGATTATTACATGCTATATTTATTAAGTTTCCCAGAAAATTATGATTCTAGGGATATTTTGTTAACTTAGTTCTCCATGATCCTTAACTCGTTTACACATATGTTACATTTCTAAGTATAGTTCCTTTTCATTTGAAAATTGCTTTTTTAGAAAATTTCTTTTTTTGTGGAAAGAAAAAATGCTTAACTGCTTCATGGTAGAACTGGTGTGTGTGTGTGTGTGTGTGTGTGTGTGTGTGTGTGTGTGTGTTCTCTTAAAAAAAAAATCCCAGCTCTTAACACTACATCATTCCCAATTTTAACTCAAATGACACACACCTTTTCACTATTTTATTTTAATGCTTCCATGCCTCCATGTCATCTTGATTTTTAAATTGGATTAATGATACTACCCCACATTTGGACCATCTTCCAAGGGCTCATATGAGTCTCCCCACAATCTTATGCAGCTGGCAAGGTGACCATTACTTTCTGCACTTTACTAATGAGAGAACCAAAGCTCTTAGAAGTAAACAGGTTTGACAATGGTCACAGACGTAGGCTTTGGCAAAACTGGGGACAGAAACTAAGGTGTGGCTTCTCTTCTCTCTCTTAGTGCTCTTATCTCTATAACTGGCATCCTCTCAGGATGGTTTTTAATGACCTCTGAAAGATGACAATGTGTAAAACATTCTGACAGTTGAAATTGTAGATCCTAGAAAAACAATACCTAACATTTATTACTAAAAGCCTCTTATTATAGCTTGCTATGTGCCAAGTACTCTTTTAAGCATTTTAATACACTATTTCATTTAACTGTTATAGTAATCCCATGAGCTAGAAACTTTGTTATCATTTTACAAACCTCATACATATGAGGAAATTCACTGACAAAAATGTTCCAAAGCTTACCTGAGCATCTCACCTGCACCCCTTCAGTAACATCTGACTTTGGTGACTTTGGAGACTTCCTCGAAGTTTTGATGAAAGCTCATGTACTGTCAGGGTTGTGAGACCCAGTGGATTGTGTTTGCATTACTTCCAACTCTGCCTTCAGTGATGCCACATTGGTAGCTTGAAATTGGCTACAGTGGGAGTATTTATTTACACCATGGAAACTGGGAAATGCAACAAATCGGGATTTGTTTTTTTCTGGAGAGCCTGTGGTTAAACATTTACCATCATGCCACTGGTTAGACCTAAGATTATCTCTTATGTATCTTCTAAGGCTGTGATTTATCATCAAAATATCAGCTAGAAATTTTTGAGCAATAATCCTTGATGTGATTTGATTTCCAATGGACTTAGTAAGACACAGCACTAAACTGAGAATATTTTTGTTGAGATGCATGTACAATTATGAGAGTTTGCCTTTGGAATATTAGTAAAACAGATGATTTAGGAAGAGAGCTGAAGAAGCATTTAGTTGCTTTTAAACTTTACATAAAAAACCCTGCTGACTTTTGAGATGTTTTTTAATGGAAAATTCTCTTTCTAGAAAAAAATGGTTCAGTGAATATTCTAGCAAAGCTTTTCCTTTCTTTCTTTCTTTCTTTTTTTAATATGGGCTGGACTTCAAACAAGTGTCAACACATAATAAAGCAGGATAAAACAAATTATTAATTGGTTTAAAACACNCTTCAAACAAGTGTCAACACATAATAAAGCAGGATAAAACAAATTATTAATTGGTTTAAAACCCATACACACACACACACACACACACACACAGCTTTTCTGCTAAGCTTTAGTTATTGAGGGATTTCAGTTAAGAAAACAAATCAAAACAAAAAAGAAAATCTTGANCTAAGCTTTAGTTATTGAGGGATTTCAGTTAAGAAAACAAATCAAAACAAAAAAGAAAATCTCTCTTGCAGGATGATTTAAGAGAGAATAATAAAAATGGAGTTTCTGACAGAATTTGAATTTTGACCATCTTTGAAGGATTTTAGCAAAGTTTCTTAATGACTACAACTGTTTTTGGTTTTTTAACAAGACATTTTCAAATATAAATGCCAATATTTTATGAGTCCTGCTTTTGAAAGTGTCCCTAGAGGCTATTGTTTTTCAAAGCTGCACAGTTGTAAGTCAGAAACATGTGGCCTTAAGGGGAAAAAAACAAAAACAAAATGAAACAAAAAACCTGTCCAATTGTCCTTATTTAGATTGGGAAATTGCCAGGCAATGTAGCATCCTCAACCACATGAATTGCTATTCATGAGGGGAGGCAGCTGACGGTATACTTTCAGAGATGGATATTATGTTTACTAATACCACCTAATAACAAAATGTATATCTTCATCTTGTTAATGTGAACCAATCCAAGTCTTAGGATTACCATAGTTAGAGCACAGACTTGATTCAGAAAGAATGGGTTGTTCAAAGCCTGGATCCTCCATTCAATACTTCCTTTCTTTAAGCAAATTACTTAACTTCTCTATTTCCTAGCTTTATCATCTGTAAAATAAGAATAATGACAATGCTGGCCTTATAGGGTTGATCTGAGAATTAAATGACAGAGTAAAAGTTAAATAATAACCACTTTTTTTGTCTTACTAATAAAAATGCAGATATCTCTGGGATACATATCATATTAAAATATATAATTTATACTTCCAAGTGAATCAAATAATTTCCTGAAGGTAGTTTTTGATCCTGAAAAAAGAAATGAAGACAGGTGGGCTATAGTTACCTGGAAATGAAAGCAAAGTCCAAAATTATGGAAAGGAATCTTAATAGGATACACATCTTGATAAAAACATTCCCAGTTGACTTCTGTGTCTTACTAAGTCTAAGGGTCCTTCATTTTGTGATAGATTAATTTCAGAAAGAATGCAGTTATGTCAATCAGGACTTTCAGAAGTTATTCTGGTAGAAATTGAGTTTGGAGCACCTTAGAGTCTAAGCCCCTTGCAATCACTGAGTACAGGGATATACATGAAACAAATTGTTACTGGGCACCTAAAGTGAATACCAGACACACTGGTCAGCAGAATCAGGAGTATAATTGTGCACACAGCTGGTGTCTAGAATGGGCTCAAGAGCTGTGAAGACAAACTAGGCACAAGAACAAATGTTCTTGCTATGAACAAGAAGCTGGGAGGTTCTGACTTAGAGAGAGAAACCTAAGCACACTGACAGATTACAGGAGGAAACACTGAAGAGCTGCACTCAGTCATTATGAGCGGGAGTAACAGGGAGTAAGAAGTGTACAGAGTTAAGATTCCAAACTAGGTAGGATTGGACTTACAGGTATTCCTTAAGGTTAATGAGTTTTGCTCTCTGGCAAAGCTTCCCATGTTCATTCTTAAATGCATGGCTTCTAACAAAAGGACTTAATTTTTAAAAAAATGTCTGGACTATGCTAGATATATGAGCATTGGAGTTCAGAAATATAGTGTCTGGGATGTGAATTTGGGGATTGTAACACAGGGGTTTCAGATATTTTTATGCTTTATTTTTATTTCAAAAATTGGAATTCCTTTGCTGTTTCAATGTGTTCCCCATCCTAAAGGTTTTGAGAATGAGCAGTGAGTGTTTACTTATTCTACCCATCCTTCCTGGCTCTCACTTTCCTCTGCAGCCAGCTCTCTGGCTTCAAACTGCTGCATTATTCCTCTGCGGGTCGCCTAGTTTCCCCTTAAATCCAGCAATCCAAAGGTGGGCACTGCTCCCAAGCATGAGCTCAATACCTTCATCCAGTTCCCCAAACTGATGCTAGACTCAGCTGTGACTTCTGTTAAGACCTTCCTGATGAATGCTCTCAGAACCCACAGTGCCACCCCTTCCACAGAGGTCCCCTCCCGGGCATTTGAGGGGATAAAGTCTAAGCCCATCTTCCAAGTCCAGCTGATCATCACCCATGGGAGGGCCTTTCAACATATTTTCCTACCCTGAGTTCAGGACCTCAAGCTCAAGGACCTCAAGGCCAAGAGAAAGGAAGGGGGCTATCAAAATTAATGTCAAGTTGTGCATTCATCTCAAGGATCAACAATTATGTTCAACGACTATGCAGTCTAAATCTATATTTAGATGCTGAATTTGCAGCGATGCAGCTGTTCTCCCAGTGAAGACAATTATGTACATTACTGTTCAGAGATGGTTTGCCTCTTGCAAGCACACTGTCTCAATCTTCTGTATGCCAGAGTAGGGCCTTCACTTACTTTTGTGTAGCTAATGGATCTATTAAAAAGATTTTTCATAGAACTTAAGAGCAGTTTTTCTCTGAAGGTAAAATAAAGCCTCTGTAGGAAAAAAAAATATTTTTTGACTTTTCAAATCTGCATTTTTCTCACTTCTAACCATTAAGCTTTCAAACACTCTTGGAGTTCCATCTCAGTATGGGTCACCATGCAACCCTCTTAACCGAAATCAGGAAACAGGATGAAATGTTGGAGGGAGGTGTGGAGTGGGAGTGTAGATAAGGAAGATATGAGAAAGGCAAGCATTGAAAGTTAGGCATGGAGCTACCAGAGAGGAGACATAAGAAGATATAGAAGCAGGAGGCATATCTGAAGAAAGGAAGCACAAAAGGCCAGTGGACAGCTGGGTTATTGAAAAGGGTAAATCTAATGCCACAGGGAGAACCACTGGATACAGTTAGGAGATCCCTGATGCCTCTGAGTGGAGTTTCAGTGGAAAAGCTGGCCAGATTATGGTAGTATGAAGAATTAATGTAGAATACCTCAAGAAGATATTAGATTATTTTTAAAGAATTTTCTAGTGTAGGAAAAAGCCAAAATAGAACAATCTATTAGCAGGGACATTTACTTGTTTGTTTCATACTTTTTATAGAATGGAAGGCTTCCATTAGTCTGGAGACAAAGATTGAAAAAGATATTTGGGTTAAAGACAAATAATATTTATATAAATATTAGATGAGAAGTTATCCTTAGGAAGTTACCTAGGAAAAGAGACAAATAGCCACGTATAGGCAGAATATATAGATAAAGATGGAGCTGATAGTGCACAGCTAAGCCCTTCAAATAAGCAAAATATAAGTAACACTGCCAAATCAGAAAGGTTATTTACTATTTATTTTTTTAAGATTTTATTTATTTATTTGAAAGAAAGAGAGAGAGGGCACACAAGCAGGGGAAATAGCAAACGGAAAGGGAGAAGCAGATTCTCTGCTGAGCAGGGAGCCCGATGCAGGACTCAATCTCAGGACCCTGGGATCACAACCCCAGCTGAAGGCAGACGCTTAACCGACTGAGCCACTGAGGTGCCCAGTTGCTACTTATTTTAAACTCAGTTGTTCAGCGTAGTTAAGAGCACTATGATAATTATGGCCAAAATACAGACCATGGGCTATATAACTAGGGGCTCAATGTGACAATGGAGAGCAATCTCTTCGTGATCAGTCAGTACAACTGGCACATCATGATGGCACTGACTCCTGTGTACTCCAGCACAGGCAAGAAGGGAAAAGGAAGAGCAGGATTAATGAACACCTCTCATGACTATTTTAATTAGAAGTGACAGGAAACCCAACCAAACCACCTTCAAGAAACTCTCACTGCCAAAACATGGATGGCTAGTGCTGACTATAAGCATAGGTGACTCTGGGGAAAAATGCTGTCAAGGGATCCACCTCCGTGTTTCACTTGTTCTGTAAATGGCTTTCTTTTGATCCTTTGAATGATAGCGAGATGACGATAGTATTTTCAAGCTTTGTAGCCTTACACCTTCAAATCCAGCAGGAACAAGAAAGGGTTTCTTACCCAGAGGTTCCAACAAACATAACCTTTAGTTTTCATGGATTCTAGTCAGGTAATATGTGTATCCCTCAAACAGTATGTCCAAGGGAGTTGGATATTTAAGTGTAGTGGTCAACATCTCATTAAGCAGGGAAGCGATCAATTTTATTTAAATCACATGCCAAAGAATTGAGAATGGAGGAGAGTACTTGGCTAAATAACAACTTTGTTCTCTCTGGAGTAAAAATGAACACGTTAATGTTAGTACCACATGCAGGGGACCTGGATCAGGTTTTGTGTGGAGTGTTGAACAACTCCTATCCAGGCTTTGCTCCTACTAAGGATAAGCCTCCAGGCAAGAGTTTTTGATTTCCTTTTTCCCTAGTCATTGGCTTTTTAACATGGAAGATGAAGTCTCCAACCCATTTCTGTCCTGGAATTCTGTGGTTTTATCCATGGTTGCAAAGTCCCTTGTAAAGATCTACTCATGCCTAACCTACTCTAGTCACCAGCAGGGTGACAGGAGGGAGCTGCACATCATTGGCTTAGTGAGGGATCACTTATAGGTATGGGCTCTTGTATATTTTATATCACTTTTATTTAGAGGAGTCCTGGAGGAGATGGGTTTGCAGAGTATGTGCTAAGACACTGTTGGAGCTCAGTGAATCACTAAAAAGCAAATTCTGATTTTTATGAACTCCATTTTTATAGTGTGAGTTGTAGGGAGGGGTGGTTGTTTGGAGTGCTGTGTTTGTAGGCTGTTCTCACCCTGTGGATGGAGTGTGAAAACCAGGCTGAGAAAAAGTGGCAGTACATTTCGGGTGATTTTCATATTTTCCGTCCATCTGTGGCATGTTACTTTCTACAAACTTTCAAAAACAGCCTCACTAGTGAAAGGGGAAAAAAAAATCTGACCAGATCTTTTGAGAGATGACTAAAAAGAAAAAGCTCCATGTATTATATAAGATCTTACTGTTTGTGAAATTTGGAGTCAGAAAAACATAAATGAATAATTACTAGATTTGAAAGAGATTTAAATTTAGGAGCACCTGGGTGGCTTAGTTGGTTAAATGTCTGCCTTCAGCTCAGGTTATGATCTGAGGGTCCTGGGATCGAGCCCCGCATTGGGCTCCCTGCTCACTGGGGAGTCTGCTTCTCCCTCTCGCTCTGCCCCTCCACCCCCACTTGTGCTCTCACTCTCTCTCAAGTAAATAAATGAAATTATTAAAAAAAGAGAAAGATACAAATTTAAATATTATTTTTCCTAACAATGATATTAATAACAATTAAAATTGTTTGACAACTAACTATACCCAAGGCAATATATTATGCATCTTGCATATATGATTGTACATAATTCTCAAAAAAATCCTATGAATTAGATATTTATATTGTTTCCACTATAAAGTTAAGAAACTTGAGGCATGAAGAAAGTAAATGGACTTGCTCTGGATCATATAATTATTAAGTGTCAGAGACAAGTTCAAACTTAAATCCAACCTTAACTCTTCTCTTCTTCCTTGCCAACAGAACCGTTTTTGTTTTTTTTTTTCAATTATTCACTTTCCTCTGCAAAGACAAGTGCTTCAGGGAAGATCAGTCCCAGGCCCAGGGTCACAATAAGTGAAATCCTAATTGATTTAAACCAGTAATTAGCCTCCGATTCCCTAACCAAAGAGTTTATATATGGATGCATGATGCAATTCTGGCTGATGAGGTGTGCACAAAAGCTTTCCTCTCCATAAAATGGGGGTCCTGTGCATCTGGGTTTTGCTGTGTCTGGGTATGATGCTTAAAACTGATACAACCATCTTCCCATAAGCATAAAGCTAAATCTAACACTAAAGGTGGTAGTATAGAAAGATGGAAGAAACCTGAGTCCTTGATGTTATCGACCTGCTGATTTTACAAAGCCCTTTATGGAGTTAACCTACCTTTAGTTTTCTTAAGGAAAACAGTAAATCTGCCTATTATTTAAGTTGCTTGATGTCACATGCAGTTGAGAGCATCCTAACAGCCATGTAGGTCTGCCTTGTTTCAAAGCTCCAATTCTTAATCTCAAATCCATCCAGGGAGTTGTCTTACCCTAATAAGAAGTCCTAACACAAAAGTTTGATTTCTAAGTTAGCTACTTAGAATTCACATTTTGTTTTCCTGTAAAACAAGGTAATAATAGGTTGATTCAGTTTCCAAGGTATCCCACAAAACCTATTGATCCCGTGATACAGCTGAACACCAGTAGGTGATACTTGGGCAAGTGTCAAGTACTAGAAAGTCAGATACTTGAGACTTTTCTCTTTAAATACAAGTATTTCCTCATTCTTTGCCATACTTTATCAGCAAGCCTATCTCCAAAGTATATTTTGCCTCATCGACTGTCCCTCACTTTTCTCTCACCTCCAACTCCCTCAGTCTGTTCTGCGTCACCACCATCTTTGAGGCTGTCTGTCCTGACACACACTAACCAGCTCTGCACTGCGATCTTGCTGTCCTCCCATTCCACTTGAAGTGGGGGCTGAAGGTAAGGTGGGGCATCCAGCTCTCTTCTATTCCAGGATCCTGGGAATTTATCTGGGGTGTGTTGTCACTCCCCTCATGGTTTTCTTAGTTTGGAGAAGTCAGGAAGGATTCAGCGTCCCTTCTCAAGATTCCTTCTGTCTTCCTTCCTGAGTCCTCTTGTTTAACCGAGGGCGTCTGTGCACAGTCCTCGGAATAGAAACTCTGCTGTGACTTGTGTATTCTTCCGTTGTCTTTGCCTGGGCCTTTCTGCCTTCCATGGGATCTGGAATTTGAAAAGTTATGTCCAGGAACAGGAGTTTTCTCCCTTTAAGTAACTGTGTTTCACATAGAACTTGAGTCAATGAATGAAATCATGGCTGACTATATGGATAAAAGGCCACAGGGTAACAGCAATTATTTTAAAAAACATTTTGGGATATCATCTTTTCACACATGAAGCAGGGCCTGATTGAAAATGTTAACATATATAGCATATGCATCAAAACTAGCAAAAAATGACTTTGTTGAGCAACCATTAAGACCAGAGATTCTCTGCCTATGTTTTTATACATCATTTATTCAACAAATATTTGTGAAGGACAATCTATATGCAATGATAATTATTTTGCTATTCTGTTTGACTATTGTTCACTCTCTCTTGTTGTTCTGGTCATATTTTGACCTCCTAGGTTTAGAAAGAAATATATTCTTTGTCTTCCCTCACACTCCTGCCCTCCAGATATATTGCAGTTCTTCTAAGTATCCATGTTCCACCCCAACTCAGCTGAGAAACCTACTTTTCGGGGCACCTGGGTGGCTCAGTGGGTTAAAGCCTCTGCCTTCGGCTCAGGTCATGGTCTCAGGGTCCTGGGATGGAGCCCCACATCGGGCTTCCTGCTCAGCAGGGAGCCTGCTTCCTTCTCTGTTTGCCTGCCTCTCTGCCTACTTGAGANACCGTTTTTGTTTTTTTTTTTCAATTATTCACTTTCCTCTGCAAAGACAAGTGCTTCAGGGAAGATCAGTCCCAGGCCCAGGGTCACAATAAGTGAAATCCTAATTGATTTAAACCAGTAATTAGCCTCCGATTCCCTAACCAAAGAGTTTATATATGGATGCATGATGCAATTCTGGCTGATGGGGTGTGCACAAAAGCTTTCCTCTCCATAAAATGGGGGTCCTGTGCATCTGGGTTTTGCTGTGTCTGGGTATGATGCTTAAAACTGATACAACCATCTTCCCATAAGCATAAAGCTAAATCTAACACTAAAGGTGGTAGTATAGAAAGATGGAAGAAACCTGAGTCCTTGATGTTATCGACCTGCTGATTTTACAAAGCCCTTTATGGAGTTAACCTACCTTTAGTTTTCTTAAGGAAAACAGTAAATCTGCCTATTATTTAAGTTGCTTGATGTCACATGCAGTTGAGAGCATCCTAACAGCCATGTAGGTCTGCCTTGTTTCAAAGCTCCAATTCTTAATCTCAAATCCATCCAGGGAGTTGTCTTACCCTAATAAGAAGTCCTAACACAAAAGTTTGATTTCTAAGTTAGCTACTTAGAATTCACATTTTGTTTTCCTGTAAAACAAGGTAATAATAGGTTGATTCAGTTTCCAAGGTATCCCACAAAACCTATTGATCCCGTGATACAGCTGAACACCAGTAGGTGATACTTGGGCAAGTGTCAAGTACTAGAAAGTCAGATACTTGAGACTTTTCTCTTTAAATACAAGTATTTCCTCATTCTTTGCCATACTTTATCAGCAAGCCTATCTCCAAAGTATATTTTGCCTCATCGACTGTCCCTCACTTTTCTCTCACCTCCAACTCCCTCAGTCTGTTCTGCGTCACCACCATCTTTGAGGCTGTCTGTCCTGACACACACTAACCAGCTCTGCACTGCGATCTTGCTGTCCTCCCATTCCACTTGAAGTGGGGGCTGAAGGTAAGGTGGGGCATCCAGCTCTCTTCTATTCCAGGATCCTGGGAATTTATCTGGGGTGTGTTGTCACTCCCCTCATGGTTTTCTTAGTTTGGAGAAGTCAGGAAGGATTCAGCGTCCCTTCTCAAGATTCCTTCTGTCTTCCTTCCTGAGTCCTCTTGTTTAACCGAGGGCGTCTGTGCACAGTCCTCGGAATAGAAACTCTGCTGTGACTTGTGTATTCTTCCGTTGTCTTTGCCTGGGCCTTTCTGCCTTCCATGGGATCTGGAATTTGAAAAGTTATGTCCAGGAACAGGAGTTTTCTCCCTTTAAGTAACTGTGTTTCACATAGAACTTGAGTCAATGAATGAAATCATGGCTGACTATATGGATAAAAGGCCACAGGGTAACAGCAATTATTTTAAAAAACATTTTGGGATATCATCTTTTCACACATGAAGCAGGGCCTGATTGAAAATGTTAACATATATAGCATATGCATCAAAACTAGCAAAAAATGACTTTGTTGAGCAACCATTAAGACCAGAGATTCTCTGCCTATGTTTTTATACATCATTTATTCAACAAATATTTGTGAAGGACAATCTATATGCAATGATAATTATTTTGCTATTCTGTTTGACTATTGTTCACTCTCTCTTGTTGTTCTGGTCATATTTTGACCTCCTAGGTTTAGAAAGAAATATATTCTTTGTCTTCCCTCACACTCCTGCCCTCCAGATATATTGCAGTTCTTCTAAGTATCCATGTTCCACCCCAACTCAGCTGAGAAACCTACTTTTCGAGGCACCTGGGTGGCTCAGTGGGTTAAAGCCTCTGCCTTCGGCTCAAGTCATGGTCTCAGGGCCCTGGGATTGAGGCCTGCATCGGGCTTCCTGCTCAGCAGGGAGCCTGCTTCCTTCTCTGTTTGCCTGCCTCTCTGCCTACTTGTGATCTCTCTCTCTCTAATAAATAAATAAAATCTAAAAACAAATTAGAAATCTGCTGAGATTAACTCATGCAGACGTGTAAACAACTGGAGTTCTTTGAGGACTTTCTTTGTGGCATTTTTCTAAGTGCTTTCTGTGCATTTAGCCATTCCATCCTCACAACCCCACCACTAGGGATACAATTATTATCATTTCTCTTTTACTGACAAAGAAACTGAGACTCAGGTAGGATGAAGCACATCTCCCAAGACGACACAGTAAATAGACGATGAAGCCAGGAGTTTGACTCCAGAGGCACTTCTCCTAACCATAGAGGATGCTTATTAATAAAAAAAATTTAGTAATTAATGGAATGTGAAGCTTTGTGCCTAGTGGCATGTTTTCAAAGATATTTTTGAGCTAAGAGCACTTTCCACTGGGAATCCAAGAGTCATCAGGCAGGCCTAGAGCGGTTTTCTGCTTCACCCATTTCCTCCATTTCCATCTCCCAACTGACTGCATAAAGGCAAGCTGAATCCCAACTGTCCAAGGAACTTGATTCCTTCTCAGACACCTCCTGCAACATTCCTCTGGCCCCTTCTGCCTGTCCTAGGGGACAGAACCTCCTCTGCCTAGGCCTCTGCTTCCTTGGGTGGGTACAGAGGAGGCATAGAGCCCTCCTTAGGGCTTAACTTGAAGAAAATGACATTAAACTTTAACATTCTAATTAGCTGGTCTTGTTTTAGCCAAGATTTGCCTCTTGAGACTTAAGCTAAGGTCAGCATAACTAACTTGTCTCCCCAAACTTGTCCCCAGCAACTGTGCAGTCTTAATAGTCACTCAAATGTAATGGTCATCTTTTCANACCTTAACTCTTCTCTTCTTCCTTGCCAACAGAACCGTTTTTGTTTTTTTTTTTCAATTATTCACTTTCCTCTGCAAAGACAAGTGCTTCAGGGAAGATCAGTCC
This sequence comes from Ailurus styani, assembly GCA_002007465.1. Taxonomy (NCBI): domain Eukaryota; kingdom Metazoa; phylum Chordata; class Mammalia; order Carnivora; family Ailuridae; genus Ailurus; species Ailurus styani. Next base: position 2,795,140 of record LNAC01000004.1, on the reverse strand, counting down.
CAGGCCCAGGGTCACAATAAGTGAAATCCTAATTGATTTAAACCAGTAATTAGCCTCCGATTCCCTAACCAAAGAGTTTATATATGGATGCATGATGCAATTCTGGCTGATGGGGTGTGCACAAAAGCTTTCCTCTCCATAAAATGGGGGTCCTGTGCATCTGGGTTTTGCTGTGTCTGGGTATGATGCTTAAAACTGATACAACCATCTTCCCATAAGCATAAAGCTAAATCTAACACTAAAGGTGGTAGTATAGAAAGATGGAAGAAACCTGAGTCCTTGATGTTATCGACCTGCTGATTTTACAAAGCCCTTTATGGAGTTAACCTACCTTTAGTTTTCTTAAGGAAAACAGTAAATCTGCCTATTATTTAAGTTGCTTGATGTCACATGCAGTTGAGAGCATCCTAACAGCCATGTAGGTCTGCCTTGTTTCAAAGCTCCAATTCTTAATCTCAAATCCATCCAGGGAGTTGTCTTACCCTAATAAGAAGTCCTAACACAAAAGTTTGATTTCTAAGTTAGCTACTTAGAATTCACATTTTGTTTTCCTGTAAAACAAGGTAATAATAGGTTGATTCAGTTTCCAAGGTATCCCACAAAACCTATTGATCCCGTGATACAGCTGAACACCAGTAGGTGATACTTGGGCAAGTGTCAAGTACTAGAAAGTCAGATACTTGAGACTTTTCTCTTTAAATACAAGTATTTCCTCATTCTTTGCCATACTTTATCAGCAAGCCTATCTCCAAAGTATATTTTGCCTCATCGACTGTCCCTCACTTTTCTCTCACCTCCAACTCCCTCAGTCTGTTCTGCGTCACCACCATCTTTGAGGCTGTCTGTCCTGACACACACTAACCAGCTCTGCACTGCGATCTTGCTGTCCTCCCATTCCACTTGAAGTGGGGGCTGAAGGTAAGGTGGGGCATCCAGCTCTCTTCTATTCCAGGATCCTGGGAATTTATCTGGGGTGTGTTGTCACTCCCCTCATGGTTTTCTTAGTTTGGAGAAGTCAGGAAGGATTCAGCGTCCCTTCTCAAGATTCCTTCTGTCTTCCTTCCTGAGTCCTCTTGTTTAACCGAGGGCGTCTGTGCACAGTCCTCGGAATAGAAACTCTGCTGTGACTTGTGTATTCTTCCGTTGTCTTTGCCTGGGCCTTTCTGCCTTCCATGGGATCTGGAATTTGAAAAGTTATGTCCAGGAACAGGAGTTTTCTCCCTTTAAGTAACTGTGTTTCACATAGAACTTGAGTCAATGAATGAAATCATGGCTGACTATATGGATAAAAGGCCACAGGGTAACAGCAATTATTTTAAAAAACATTTTGGGATATCATCTTTTCACACATGAAGCAGGGCCTGATTGAAAATGTTAACATATATAGCATATGCATCAAAACTAGCAAAAAATGACTTTGTTGAGCAACCATTAAGACCAGAGATTCTCTGCCTATGTTTTTATACATCATTTATTCAACAAATATTTGTGAAGGACAATCTATATGCAATGATAATTATTTTGCTATTCTGTTTGACTATTGTTCACTCTCTCTTGTTGTTCTGGTCATATTTTGACCTCCTAGGTTTAGAAAGAAATATATTCTTTGTCTTCCCTCACACTCCTGCCCTCCAGATATATTGCAGTTCTTCTAAGTATCCATGTTCCACCCCAACTCAGCTGAGAAACCTACTTTTCGAGGCGCCTGGATGCCCCAGTGGGTTAAGCCTCTGCCTTCAGCTTAGGTCATGATCTCAGGGTCCTGGGATCGAGTCCGGCATCTGGCTCTCTGCTCAGCAGGGAGCCTGCTTCCCCCTCTCCCTTTGCCTACTGCTCTGCCTACTTGTGATCTCTCTCTCTCTAATAAATAAATAAAATCTAAAAACAAATTAGAAATCTGCTGAGATTAACTCATGCAGACGTGTAAACAACTGGAGTTCTTTGAGGACTTTCTTTGTGGCATTTTTCTAAGTGCTTTCTGTGCATTTAGCCATTCCATCCTCACAACCCCACCACTAGGGATACAATTATTATCATTTCTCTTTTACTGACAAAGAAACTGAGACTCAGGTAGGATGAAGCACATCTCCCAAGACGACACAGTAAATAGACGATGAAGCCAGGAGTTTGACTCCAGAGGCACTTCTCCTAACCATAGAGGATGCTTATTAATAAAAAAAATTTAGTAATTAATGGAATGTGAAGCTTTGTGCCTAGTGGCATGTTTTCAAAGATATTTTTGAGCTAAGAGCACTTTCCACTGGGAATCCAAGAGTCATCAGGCAGGCCTAGAGCGGTTTTCTGCTTCACCCATTTCCTCCATTTCCATCTCCCAACTGACTGCATAAAGGCAAGCTGAATCCCAACTGTCCAAGGAACTTGATTCCTTCTCAGACACCTCCTGCAACATTCCTCTGGCCCCTTCTGCCTGTCCTAGGGGACAGAACCTCCTCTGCCTAGGCCTCTGCTTCCTTGGGTGGGTACAGAGGAGGCATAGAGCCCTCCTTAGGGCTTAACTTGAAGAAAATGACATTAAACTTTAACATTCTAATTAGCTGGTCTTGTTTTAGCCAAGATTTGCCTCTTGAGACTTAAGCTAAGGTCAGCATAACTAACTTGTCTCCCCAAACTTGTCCCCAGCAACTGTGCAGTCTTAATAGTCACTCAAATGTAATGGTCATCTTTTCACAGTTCACAAAAAAAGAAAAAAAGGACTAATAAAAATAAACGAACAAAGTTATCACATAGAAAAAGGGAAAGAAAACTGCCAAAACAACAATAATAACTATAAAAACTGTTGAAATAATTGGGGGCCTGCCATCTTAAATCCTTTTTGGAACAAGACAAGGAATAGATAAATATGAATGAATGAATGAATGAATGAATGAATGAATGAATGAATGAATTGCTTGGGTGGTAGCCTGGAAGAAATAATTCAAGTATATTTCACACTCAGGAAGCAGGTTACTGACAAGTCACAATGGCATTTCTAACGTATCACCTTTTCTCATTCTGACATTTATTTAATTTATTGTATTCAAAGTACCCTGAAATTCTACTACCATCCAGATATATTTCTCTATCAGAGAATGATTCAACATACCAGTCTTGAAAAATAAATTTGAGCTTCCTCCAACCAGAAATTCCCTGGTGAGCCAAATTCCCTTAAGATTTTTTTTTTAAGATCAATTATTTTTAACCCTAAATTTCAAGGTAGAAACAGGGAAGAAAATAATGATCCCTCATATTAGTATCTCCTTAATGTGAAGGTAGTGTGGGTACTTAGTAAGAAAACATGCATTTGATGCGAAGGATAGGTGAGCAGTTAAAAACTCAAACTCTGAGATCAGGCTTGAGTTCAAACGTGGCATCGTCCCTGCTGGTTGCATGACTTAGAGCAAATCACTGAAGGTGTCTGGATCAGTAGAATAAGGGTACTACAATAATTGGATTTTCCTCATGGTGGTATTGTGAGGATTAAATGAGGTAAAGCTCCTGGCCTGACTCATAGTAAGTAAAAATGTTAGCAGCCTTATCATCTCTATCATCAGATAACTGAGGTCTGAGTGAAGCTTTAGTATTGCTCTTAGGGTTTTGGTGTGGTTTGGTTTAGTTTGGTTTGATTTTAGTTTAGTTGCTCAGATCACAGATATGTGTTCATCAAAGAAATAACATGAATGGATTTGCCTATGTGGGAACCACTTACCCCCCAAAAATATACATGCTGCAAAATGATCAACTTCTCTTAATTCCCCCAGCCATCCCTGGAGAGATCACTTGGAAGATATTCACCATGGGTGAGTTCAGTACCATCCCTAGCCCAGGCCCAGTATAACTGCTTCCCTGGACACTGCCCCTCATTTTAGAGGGCTCAATGGTGGCTCGTTTTTATTGTGACACTCCCCATGGGGCGACAAGTCTTCAAGCCAAGAACAACTTGAAACCCATGACCCCCTCCCTCTTCTAGGTGCTTGGACTATGGAATTCCCAACCCTGCCCTTTGTGCTCCTCTCCCATATGTTGGACACTGAAATCCCAGAATTCTCTGCCCACTGCTCCCCCAGTCTGTCTTCTAAATCTTAATAGGCTTCTTCCTTATCTTTCCTCCTGAGGGGCCAGAACACTGTTGGTATGTGTACCCATCCACCTCTAAAGAATGGCCAAGAAGCATCTGCTTCCAAAGCTGGGCAGGTTGATGAGAGTGATGAGGGAGGCTGCAGTGTCCACCTACTTCCACAGTAAGGCCTGGGCAGGAGGTTAGGTAGGTGCAGAGGGACACTCATAGCCAGCTGGCCCAGCCTTGTCATGCAAGGAGCTGAGAACTCTCAAGTCCAACTCAACTTGCAAGGTTTTTATGAGACTTATTAAAAGGTAGGAGGATAGAACACATTTAATAATTCATTCATTTGATATATGACTTTAAAATATTTAATTGTATGGTTTTCGGGAGAAATGTGCTCCTGTCCTGGGTCCAGCAAATATTAGGGGCAGAACTGAATGACTTAGTGGCTTATTGAAATGTATCCTTTATAAGAAGAGTAAAGCAGGAAAAAGAAAATTTCAAATCTAAGAAGCCAGTTTCTAATTGCGTCCAACACTTGAATCTTAACACTCAGTAGGTGTAAATGTGGGCACCAGTTGCCTGGAAATAACTGTGGTGGGTACACTGGTATTACCATTTTCTAAGAGTCCACTGTGGACAGAAATATTTTCACTGATGTAATTGTAAAAGTCAAAATCTCATGACCTCTCCTTCCGTAGCCGCCTCCTTCTTTATTCCCTTCCCCTGAAAATTTTCTAGTTCAAAATATAAGCCCCTTGGGAGTTGTGTCATCTGATTTCAAGAGAAAATTTGGGGTATAAATAGCTTCCAAGGATCAGTTGATTACTGATTGGATGGAGGGTCAGTTTTCACAGCTCCTGGGCCCCCCATCTACCCTTAGCTCATGTTTAGGGACCCTGAACTTTCTGCTTTATTGACCCTCTTAGGACAAGAAAGAAAGAGAGAGAGAGAGAGAGAAAAAAAAAAGAAAGAAAGAAAGAAAGAAAGAAAGAAAGAAAGAAAGAAAGAAAGAAAGAAAGAAAGAAAGGGAGAGAGAGAGTTACATCAAACAGNCCTGAACTTTCTGCTTTATTGACCCTCTTAGGACAAGAAAGAAAGAGAGAGAGAGAGAGAGAGAGAGAGAGAGAGAGAGAGAGAATGAGAGAAAAAAAGAAAGAAAGAAAGAAAGAAAGAAAGAAAGAAAGAAAGAAAGAAAGAAGAAAGAAAGAAAGGGAGAGAGAGTTACATCAAACAGAGGAAGCATTTCTCAGAGGTCAACAGTGATAACATTTTACACATATACTCCTTATCATTTATTTTCTATACAGTACATTTTAAGAATTCCTAAGGAAAATGCACCAATGACTATGTTTTCATATTGTAAGATTCTTAAACACAAAGACTTTATTTTTTAAGACCACTTATGATGTAAACAATTATGCTTACTCTGCCATCTAACATTAGGATGAAATGTAATTGAGCTCTTGGATATTTTGAAAGCAAAATTAATTACAGTATTTGAGATCCAATTTTATAAACCTAATTGCACAAATTTACTTCAAAAATGAAATGAGAACACAACCTAGTCTGACATGTTTTCCCTGTGACATAATCTTATGTAAATATTCAGATATTTTTGCATGTCTCAAATAGATGTATAGGAAAACTGTTTATGATAATTCTCTAGCAAAAGCCCAGGATTACTATTCTATATATACTATAGTTCTGCTTCTGCCCTATCTAGCACAATCCAATGAAACCTGAAGAGTCATTGTGGTGCTCAGAGGCAGGAAGACAGAGAGTACAAGCCAGGTGCCAGGGAAAGGGAGAACAAAAGGGAGAAGAGAGAGAAGAGAGGAGTGGGGAGAAATACATGCCATTAGGTGTGTTGGGTTTTTTTAAAATTGTTTATATTTAGGTTTTATTCACTTGTCTTTCAAGTTTCTTTTCTCCAAACTGGAAAATAATTATCTTAATGAATCTGCTACAACTATTCATAACTTCCTTAGGAATATCTTACTAACTCTACTTGAGAAATGAGTCTAAAAGAGTTAGTATTTAACAAAAATACTGACTTCCTGGGCTAAAGGCATGCAAATGGTGTATAGAATTTTTAAAATTTATTTTTACTGTGCCTATAATTCAAAATGCCATAAAAATGTTTAATGTCTTTTTCACACCAAATATACATGCTGCCCTATAATTTGCTTCAAAAATTGTAAAGGGGTTATTCAAACGCAAATTATCCTAAAGGCAATGAAGGAGATGATTGACAATAGTGAATTCACTCCCAGGTTGCTGCTGCTGATTATCAGTCAAATAATATAGGACTTTAAAGACTAAAGTTTCTTCTACCATCCCCATCCTCACTCTACTCCTCAAAAGTAGTCACTTGCAATAGTTTAGTGTAAATATCTCTAGATGTTTTCTAGACATTCAGTAGATACATGTTCATCTCCTACTTTGTGCCATGCACTGTTGTAGGTGGTGGTGATACAACAATGCTCAAAAACAGGCCAACTCTCTGCTCTCAAATTCTTTACAGTTTAGTGGATGAAACAGAATGAATAAACAAACCAGTAAACATACAACAAGATACCAAGTAATGGTAAGTGCTAAGAAGTTGGTAGTAGGACAAAAAGACAGAATAGAGGTGTTTCCTAGTTGAGTTGGGTGGGTCAGGGAAGACTTCTTTACCTGAATACAGTGAGAAAATAATCCCCCCCCCCCAATAGGGTAAGAGAGTTTAAGCAAAGCAAACAGCAAGTGCAGACACCCTGGAGCAGAAGCAAGCCTGGCAGGGTTGAGCAGAGCAAGGAGGTCAGTGTTGCTGGAACAAAATACATAAGGGGAGACTAGTTAAGAGATGAAAGTATCAGAAAGGATGAATACCCAACTTTTTTATCAACATGGACAGGTCTGGAGGAGATTATGCTGAGTGAAATAAGTCAAGCAGAGAAAGTCAATTATACAGTTTCACTTGTGGAGCATAAGGAATAACATGAAGGACATTAGGAGAAGGAAAGGAAAAGTGAATTGGGGTAAATCGGAGGAGGGGAGGAAGTATGAGAGACTGTGGACTCTGAGAAACAAACAGGGTTTTGGAGGGAAGGGGGTGGGGGGATGGGTGAGCCTGGTGGTGGGTATTAAGGAGGGCACGTATTGCATGGAGCACTGGGTGTGGTACATAAACAGTGACTCTTGGAACACTGAAAAAATAAAATAAAATTAAAATAAATAAATAAAATGTAAGGTTCCATAAGATTAAAAAAAGAGGGAGAGAGAGATGAAGGTAGAGACAGTGCTTGTGATGAGCTACTTAATGAATGAGGACTTAATGAATTAGACATTGACAAGGTCTGACTCATACTTTAAAAGAGGTATTCTGGCTGCAGAAGGAAGAGACTGAAGGGATTCAGGACAAGAACTGGGAGACCAGTAGGAGGCTACTGCAGTTGGCCAGGAGAGAGATGATGGTGGCTTGGCCTCTCTCTCATTCATTGCTGGTAGGATTGCAAAACGGTACAGCCACCTTGGGAGACAGTTTGGACATTTCTTTAAAAAACAAAACATACTCTTACCATACAATCCCACCATTGTGGTTCTTGGTATTTACGCAAATGAACTGGAAAAGTCTGCATACAAGCATTTGTAACAGCTTTTTTGTAATTGTTGGAACTTGGAGGCAACTAAGATGAAGCAACTAGGTTGAATGTATAAGCAAACTAGTATGTCCATACAATAAATTATGATTCAGGGCGCCTGGGTGGCTCAGTGGGTTAAAGCCGCTGC
>LNAC01000004.1:2684721-2787168 GCA_002007465.1 Ailurus styani | reverse complement strand
AAAAAAAATTTTTTTTTAAAAATAAATTATGATTCAGCAATAAAAAAAAGAGCTATTAATACATGAAAAGACAGTTTGGTGTTTAGATCCATAATAACTAAAAAAGCATTTTCGTGCCTTGCAAATGATTTTTATATTTCACAACCAGAAGTACAAGTGATGTACTCTATTATTANAGCTATTAATACATGAAAAGACAGTTTGGTGTTTAGATCCATAATAACTAAAAAAGCATTTTAGTGCCTTGCAAATGATTTTTATATTTCACAACCAGAAGTACAAGTGATGTACTCTATTATTAAGTGAGTATTAATATAATGCAGAGTTGTGTCTTTGTCAGCTATCAGATTTATAATCCAAGCTGGTAGTTACCACAGTGTTCATGAATGATAGAAATATTCTTTCTCAGCCTTTGTATATATACATATTACATATATAGCTCATATATATATATACATATATATATAAGNAGAAATATTCTTTCTCAGCCTTTGTATATATACATATTACATATATAGCTCATATATATATACATATATATATAAATACATATCTCCTTAGTCTTTATATTATTAGAAAGAAAGGATGAGAGAGACAGCTTGAAACTAATTTTAAGGAATTTGTTCATGTGATTGTGGGGGCTGGTAAGATGGAAATCTACAGAACAGGCTGACCCTGGCTGGAAATTCTGGCAGGAGTAAATGTTAACAATCTTTAATCGGAAAGCAGTCTGAAGGCAGAATTCCTTCCTCTTAAGGGAATCTCTGTTTTATCTCTTAAGGCATTTAATTAATTGGATGAAGCCCACTCATATTATGGAAGGTAATCTGCTTTACTCAAAGTCTACTGATGTAAATGTCAATCACATCTAAAAAACACCTTGACAGCAACACTTTGACTGATGTTTGACAAAATAATGGGCACCATACCCTAGCCATGATTAACATATAAAATTAACCATTGAGGAGGTATTGATTGCCTTTTCAAAATTTGCTTTTAGTTATAGAATAGCATATCTCATGCTTTCCTCTTTACACACTCCTCCTTTATTCCTATATCCACAAATGAATTCACATTACTCTTTCTCTAAGATTATATCTTCATTCCTTCTTAATGAATTCCTTCTTAATTAACATCATGCATCATGATTAAGAATTACTATATTACCAGACTCCTAAGTCTCATATCTCTATTTGACATCTCATTTCCATATGCTGATTTTGCTGATGATATGTCTTGGATAACTTACGACTTTAGGACATGTAGCCTTAAAGTCATCAACATCAAATATTCAAAGAATCAACTGACCACCATTACAATGTGTCTGTCATTCTACTTCGAGTAGCTGATAAAACAAGGCAGCAGGAGAATTCTTGGAGCTCAGTGACATCACAGGATTACACTACAATGATTCCCATTCCACCTGTCCTGTTCTGTGGTTTTATTTGATCACTAGATAAGAAGTAATAGAAATGGCGTAAGCCCTGAATTTTCAGACCATGAAGTATAGTGTCTTGCTGCAATGGGCTAAATGATCCAATTTAAAATGGACAAAATGCTAAAAAAAAAAATTTTGCCTTGAGTTACAATGTCAGCGTATTAAGCATAAATCAAAACCACCCAAATGTAAATTCCAAAAGAAAGTTAAAAAAAAGAAACAAAGTATTAATCAGTATTAACTTCCAATTATGTAAGGCTTTTGTATCTTCATATGTACACGTGTAGTTTTGTAACTCCAGCACTTAAGTTGTATATATTTTGTCATAAGGCATTTCATAAATGCATTTGTGTATATTTAATACCATGAAAAGTAAATATTGGCAAGTGACCATGCTCTGAATGTTTCTAGAAAAGAGCAGCGCATAGAGGTCATCATATAACATTTTGAGACTGTTTTGGGTAGCACTGGGTGCTGTGGATGAGTTTTGCACGTTTTTGCCCTTTCTTTGGTCCCTGCCCTCTCAAGATGGTGTGACTTGTTCTGGAAGCTTTAACACACACTGTCATTCTGTCTTCCTTTCATCAGCTTATGATCCTTGGGCTTCACTCTGTACAAAGAGATTTACCTGGGTGAATGGAACCCCAAAGCCAAAACCAAAGTGCACTAAAAATAACTCTGAGTTATTAAGTTGGTGCACTGACGCGGAAATAACAAAGTCAAGCAACAGACAAAGGTGGCCTGTGTTCTTCCCGGTGGCAAAGCTCAATCGCTCTGTAGAGTGTTTTTGTTATTTGTGGGAGCTTTTCAAACTGTCTTCCCAGTTCAGACCTTTGGGAAGTTCTGGATCACTGGAGCTGAGCAGCCTTAACCGCAGGAACTCCACCCATCGCTCTGGGCAGTGTGGTGTATCTGGAGCTTCTAGAAGTCAGGACGGTGCAGTAGTTTCACTTCCCGTTCACTTCCCCACTGATGTATTTGATTTCCTCGGCCAGCAGGTCTAAACACGCCTAATCCCACCCTCAAGACAGCGTCTGGGCATTTCTCTTCCACTTCCACTGGCTCTGTCACCTAAAAGGAGTTTTCAAAATAATCCATTTATCTCTTTTTTTCTTCACTTTTTAATCTGTGATCTTGATCTCAGAATGATTTTTAGAGTACTTGATTACTATTTTCCTAAAAGTTAGAGATAGCATTCCAATGAAAGAACACATGTGAATGACTTGTAGACTCCGAGGCCTGATGCAAGCAGCCTGTGCTAGCTGCATTATATATCTGTAAGATTAGTAAATATAAGACGACTTTGACAGCTTCTCCTCCCTGTTTTCTTTCCACTCCAGTTGCCTCCTTTAATAATAGACATCTGTTTATGAACTCTCTTCTCTATTTTAGTTCTATTCATTACTAGAATAGTAGATGAATTGATATCTCCACAAACAGGTATCGCAGTATTTCATTTGGGAAGCTGCAAAGGCTCAAATCCGTTAGTGCTTGCCTTCAGAAGATGATCAATTTGAGAAGTTCAGGGATTTTCAAATGTTAATCCAATCATTTTTCTTTTTCGTAAGTAGCTCATATTAAGAGATTATCAGAGAGTTATTTGCTATATTTTCAATCCTATTGCAATGTTTGTTTATTATCAGTTTTTTTCTTCACTTTTTCCTAAAGTTTAATTGGTATAAATTTTTGTAGAAGACTGCTGGATACTGAAGATGAGCTCAGTGACATTCAGACAGATTCAGTCCCATCAGAAGTACGGGACTGGTTGGCGTCCACCTTCACACGGAAAATGGGGATGATGAAAAAGAAATCTGAGGAAAAACCAAAATTTCGAAGCATTGTGCATGCTGTTCAGGCTGGAATTTTTGTGGAAAGGTAAGTGAAATTGTTAGTATTTGAAGATAATAAAATTTGGAAGGCTAGAGATATATTTACCATATCAAAGTTATATAAGTCAAACATTTTACTTATTGAGGAACACTTCAATTATAAGTATACTCAGAATGAGCAAATTTAGACCTTTGTTATGAATTTGCCTTAACAAAAATGTTTTGTCCTGGGTTTATTACTTTTATTTCTTTTAAACTGACATAAAGACTGGGGTACCTGGGTGGCTCAGTTGGTTAAGCATCTGCCTTTGCCTCAGGTCATGATCCCAGGATCCTGGGATCAAGCTCCCTGCTCAGTGGGCAGTCTGCTTCTTCCTCTTCCTCTGGCCTTCTCCTTGCTTGTGTGCTGTCTTTCTCTTTTGCAAGTAAACAAATAAAATATTTAAAAAAAAGAAAAGACTAAAAGCAAAGACTTTTGAGTGGCCAATGTACTTCAAATGTACCTTTGTGAGTAACTGTTTAAAAATTATAGCACATTCGTATGTTACACAATTAATTTTACTTGAATAAAATGTAACTTTTCATAAAACGAACTCTATGCTACATACTAAAATCAAACAGGCCTTCTCTGCATTAAATAAAAAAACCATCCTCTTTCCACCATGGGAGAAAAGCTCCTTATGTATGTTTTTGAAGAGTTCTTTGACATTTCTGTCACTGAAGCAAGAAATACTTGATAGCCCCTAGAAGCACCAAATCAAATCACCATAGTTTCTCATATGAAATACATGTTAATGTGGCCTAATTTTATATTTGCTTAACCCTTAAGAATACAGTCTATTTTTCTGTCTAGGAAACAAGATGTTCCAGATTTAAAACTAAAGAAAATACTTGAAATAAACACATTACATCTGACAATTTTGAAAACTAGTTATTAGAAATCCCTTAGATTTAAAAAACTATTGCATTATTTTAAATTGTATATAAAAAGATGAACCATTTTTTAAACTAATAAAATTGAGGAAGAGAGAAGTTTTTTGTCAATATACTTAAATTTAAGAGAGACCACATCATTTTTCACCTTCTGGTAGCTCTAGTTTTGTTTCTTTTTTTCTTTTTTTAAAGATTTTATTTATTTATATGACAGAGAGAGATTACAAGTAGGCAGAGAGGCAGGCAGAGAGAGAGGAGGAAGCAGGCTCCCTGCTGAGCAGAGAGCCTGATGCGGGCCTCGATCCCAGGACCCTGAGATCATGACCTGAGCCGAAGGCAGAGGCTTAACCCACTGAGCCACCCAGGCACCCTCTAGTTTTTGTTTCTGGTGAACATTATACACTTTAATTTTCCTCTGTTAAAGGAACAATAGGAAACACATTTAGATTTCTAAAAATGTATTTGACAATGCATTGCAAGAAGTTTTGATGCCATTTAAAAATATAACTACAGCACGGAAAGCTAGAATTTTCTTGTTTTGTGCCACTACTATCCACAATAACAACCACTCAGTGATTATTTAAATTATTTTGAGTATTTATTAACCATATTTAATTGGCTTTGATAAAAGAATCCTCATAATAAGCAATTTGATTAGTGTGGTAAGGTGATAATCACACCCCATTATAAGATACATAAACTGTTCCCAACTGTGCCAGGTGGGACCAGAATTCTGCAACAGGGAAGCAGGGCTGGAGAGAAAGAATACCTATAACCATATTGCCATTTTTTAAAAAAACAACTTAGGAAAGTATATGACAGTTAATGATTTTCATTAACACCAAACAAAAAAATATCTCAATAGTAGTTCAGAAGGTCAGTGAAAGAATCACAGATAAAAGAGAATATGTGTGATTTGCTAAAAGAATGTATATTTTGTCTTTTTCAAGAAAATATTGTAGAACTTGGCAAACTAAAAAGAATGCAAACTGTGGGAGTGAATTTCTATTTACATCCAGTAAAAGATTAAGGTTTCTGTAAAATATATTGATATGCTAAATTTTCATTTTTTCCATATGCTACATAAAATACTTTATTTAATGGCCTATAGAAATATCAAATATACTAAACTGGCAAACAGTCTTGAAGAAATCAGCATGTAACAAACATATGGGGATGAAATCTCTTTATTACTGTTGTATCCCCATTAGTAGGTGCATAAAATAGGGGCCTACGTTCACCTTGAATTTCAAAGATAATTGTCAATTTTGCAAATTAGAAAGCCTTCCTGAGTATTGTCTCAAGTCTCCCCTCCCAAGACTCCATGCCTCCACAGGTCCTGGCAATTCATTACCCAGGTATACTTTTCCATCTGCCCACTTTCCCATCTCCCTTCCTGCAACCCCAGTCCCCAGCTCTGTCATCTGCCGTCAGAAATACGACAGTAGCTTTCCAGTTGGGTCCTCACTTCCTCACTGCCCTCTCCAAACAAGTCATTTGACAGTGACATTTTAAAATATAAATTAGTCCCTGTCACTCCTAAGCTTAAAATAATCTGATGGTTTTCCATTTCACTTGGTATTAAGGGCGACTTCTGTAGCATGGTTTTGCAGGGTTCAGCACTTTTTTACCTTCTTGCCTCATCAAATGCTACCTTCCTTTTTGAATGACTATCTACATTGCTCTGATTTCAACCCACATCCCTAACTCTTTCTCCCCCTCGGAACCATAATCCTGTTATTCCTTCTACCAAAAATGATTTTCCCTGCCTTTGCACTGGCTGGCCCTTCCTGTCTTTCCAGACGCCTTCCCTGATCACTCTGTACGCTGTTCATCACTTTGTCCACCCTGACCACTGGTTTACCTCACAGCCTTGAGTGCTGCTTGTAATCATGTATTTTTTATTTATTGCCCCTCTTCACTGTTCAGTAGCCCTCACAAAAGCACCACCTGTCTTTTTCTTTTTCGCTCTGGCCTCTTACCTAATGCAGTGTTTGACATAAGATCGTTTTTGGGTTTTGTGGAGGTTTTTTTTTTTTTTTTGAGTTTTTGAATTATACATTACAACTCTAGTAAAAACTTCCAAAAATAATCCACCATATTTCCAGCAGGACTTCCACCACCTGCAGGAGCCCAGGGAATTCATTGTTCTTTTTCAGCGATTTGTAATATATCAACTATTTACTCAAGTGTGAGATAGATGTATTAAGGTCTGCCACTCACAGATTCTGATCCCAGTCATCCTTATTTTTTTGTCCTAATATTTTATTCCCAATTATAGGATTAGAAAAGATAATGGGGAAGTTCCTCCATTTCCTCAGAAGGATAATCTTCTTGGTCTTGCTTTATATTCTATGTAATGAGAACGCACACTGACATTCATTCCTCAAGCCTATTCCAGCTCTAAGAGGTCAGCGCCAGGGCTCCCACAGAGAACCAAAGCTCCAAAGAACGGAAGAATTGCAGGCAACAGCACTGGCTGCAGAGTAGCGAGAACAGTAACATTAATAATAATAATGGCTTTCTTGTATTGAGCACTTACTATGCAAGACATTTATATCATTTACTCTTCCCAAAAAGCTATATTACCCTCATTTTACAGATGAGTGGCATTAGATAGTTTTCCAAAGATCACATAGCTAGTGAGTGGCTAGTCCGTTATTTAAAGGCATGTCTTCTCTTTGCTACATCCTACTGCCATTCTGTGGCATGAAGTCACATGGATAGAAAGTTACTTAATTTTTTAAAATTTCTTACTCCTGATTATTATATTGACCTTATTTTTCTAATCCATTTTCCTTTTATTTCCCCTCCCTCTATTATTTAGTATTAATGACTAGAAAAAAAGATAGAAAAGATTATTGTCTCTAAAAAAAAAGCCCCACAAAACAACTAAATATCATTATGGACAATAATTATTTTCTGGGCCTATTATAGTACAATTACTAATTTCCTTGCCTGCAAGATTACAATATTTATGCCTATCTCATGTAGTATTTAATATAAGTATTTTTATTTATAAAATGCTCTGAAATCTTCCAAGGGAGTTAGAAATATTTTTTTATTATAACTGATTACCCACATTCAAAAATTATTGAGTCATTTAAAATAAACATTAAATGGAAAAAGTGAAATAAAATAATAAGGTCTCTGTGATAAAATGAGGAAATACTTTATCAAGGAAGGTAGGCTAGAGATATAGGTAAATGCAATATTTTAATTCTGAGCTTTCAAGAAGTCACGATTCAAAAGAGGAACATGAGAGGCACCTGGATGGCTCAGTTGTTTAAGTGATTGTCTCTTAGCTTTGGTTCAGGTCATGATCTCAGGATCCTGGGATGGAGCCCCACTTCAGGCTCCCTGCTCAGTGGGGAGCCTGCTTGTGTCTTTCTCCCTCCATTCCTACTCCCGCTGGCATTCTCTCTCTCTCAAATAAACAAATAAATCTTTAAAAAAGAGAGAGAAACATGAATTATTTGGCACTTATTTTCATTAAAAGAGAGGTTTCACATAGAAATTATGTAATATGTCTTATGGCTTTTTAATCCATAAGGTACCTTGAATCAAAAAGGTTTGTGTCTAGGGGCGCCTGGGGGGCTCAGTCAGTTAAGTGTCTGACTCTTGGCTTTGTCTCAGGTCATGAGTTGTGAGAGCCAGTCCTGCATCGGGCTCAGTGCTCAATGTGGAGTCTGCTTGAGATTTTCTCTCCGTCTCCCTCTGCCCTTCGTGCTTGTACTCTCTCTCTTCCTAAAATAAATAAATTTGAAAAATCTTTTAAAAAAGAAAAGGTTAGTGTCTTCTGTAGTAGTTTTATGAAATTGCAGAATATTTTCCAAGTGTCTATTTCTTTTTTTTTTTAAAGATTTTTATTATTTATTTATTTGACACAGAGAGAGAGATTATAAATAAGCAGAGAGGCAGGCAGAGAGAGAGGAGGAAGCAGGCTCCCCGCTGAGCAGGGAGCCCGATGCGGGCCTCGATCCCAGGACCCTGAGATCATGACCTGAGCCGAAGGCAGAGGCTTTAACCCACTGAGCCATCCAGGCGCCCCCAAGTGTCTATTTCTTATATTGACCTCCCTCATATAAATTAACGATATAATCGTTAAATTTTGACTTTGTTCAGTCATTTTGGGAGAAGTTACAACAGTATGTTCTAAGACTATAGCTTGCCAATGGACTCACAATATGAAAATGAAGGGACATGATTCACAGTTAATTCTTTCTGCCCATGACGTTGGGGATGAACCATGTATCTGCCAGTTCTGAATAGAAGTCTATGCTATTCCTATATATGCTATGACTTCGAGACTACACATTCCTATATATTCCTATATATACTATGCTATACACATTGTGGTGTCACATTGGTTTTCTTGTTACATGAACTAATGGAAGAGTTTCATGGATTCGGTTTATGTAATTTGGTTACCCATCAGAAGATCCAGCAAATTACTGACTGATAAAAATAGTTTTATTGGTACTATTATAAAAATGGAAATAACTCTTCTACATAATGTTTCTTCATTTTTATTAGTGACAATTTGAACAAACTTTAGCAATTCTCATCAATATGATCTGCCTTAATATTTATAACTTTAAAAAAGGAAGCTGTGTAAAGTCTGATGATACTGCATTGTCTTATAATTTCCATTTTCTAAAAAAAAAAGAAGAAAGAAATCCATAGAGGAAATATTTTAGTGACATTTAGCTTCCAGATTGAAAATTTTGGCACAGAAATGGATGTAAAACAAGAATATTCTTCTGTCCTTGGTATGGTGGCATGCCAGAAAGCTTTGTTGCACATACAAAGGACAATCTCTTTTAATAGGATGAAACAAAGACAAAGATGTCAATCATATTGACTTAGTAGGGTGTTTGTGTGCAGACAAATTCGTTATTAACGCATGTCACATTGTAGGTTTTCAATAAACGGTGACCATAGTTATCATTGTTGCCACAAAGAGAGCCTATAACTAATGATAAAAGGTGAACATGTCAAAAATAATCTTTTCCCTTACGTTTTAAAAAATAGTTGAAAACTTTGAGTAAATGGGTCTTATATATACACCCTTATTTTTCTTTTTCAGGATGTACAGAAAGTCTTATCACATGGTTGGTTTGGTATATCCAGAAGCTGTCATAGTAACATTAAAGGTGAAATAATTTCAATTATTTTAAATTTTCAAATAGTCACTTTTTTAAGTCTTCTTAAAATGGCTGGGAGAAAATGAGAATAGGTCTTTGTCGCATCTTATGTACTGGTACATGAAAAATACTGTAGCCATTTACAACAGTCATGTGTTCCAAATCATGACTCATTGTAGGTTTTATTAAATGAGTATTGATTTACACTAACCAAGTCAATGCATATGCATTGTGTGTACACGTATATGTGATTTTTGTTCTTCTTCATGCTTTATTTAGGTGGATCTTGAATTCAATTTTGAGATGGTACCAGGACTTGTCAGGATATACATATTTTGTCATGTACATATTGTGGGAAAATTTCATGCATTGAAAAAAGATGTTCCAGGACAAAACTTATATGAAAGAAATTTGTTTAGAATTTTAGGTCTGAGAACCCATATAAAGATAAACTTAAGAAAGAAAAATAACAAAAAAAAATTCACCTCTCTTATCTCTGCTTCTCCTATGGCTGACTGATGCCCAAATGCAGTATTAAATATGTAAGAAATAATTGAAGTCAAAACTGAAGTACTGAAAGTTTTTGGTTCACTTGTTTCCACTGAGTGTGTATACAAGAGCATTGTTCCTATTTCTGTTCCTATTCTAAACTCATCATTTAACATCTCTTATTTATTTCTATCATTTAATTTTGGTGGAGAAATTCAACTTTGTCTCCTCTGACAATTGCATGGTGGTTTTCCTGTATCACCCAAGAATTTAACAGGCACTGGCAACAGAATATCCTGAGTTGCCTTATTTCTGATTTATTAAACTCCTTTCTAGTTTAAATTTATATTGCTATTTATATTATATCTTTTGCTGATTTTCTTTTGCGCATCCCCTTTGCATTTGTTTTTTTCCTCTGGCATACATTAGACTTTAATCTTATTAATTTAAAAAGGTAGTTTTTTTGGACACTTTTTTATATTTATGTTTCTAAAGCTATAAAAAAAGACAAGTATATAAGTGAAATGTCACATTATAGGATACTAATTGCTCCTTGGATCTTGTGAGATTTTGTTTCATCAACCGTAAGCAAGAATATTATTTATTTTTAATTTTTATTTTAATAACCTTTAGTTAGAAACCAACACAATATTGTAGTATGAGAGAAAATAAGCACTTTTCTAAAATATAGTATAGAAAAATGTATCAACTAAAAGGTTGAGGGAGGAAATATCACCAGTAAAGAATATTTTTAGTTAAATAGTTCTTACTTCCTGAGATACCTCCTTTTGTTATTTGTCCTCAATGGAGCACCTGCAGTAGTTAATAAGTGTAAATCATCATTGTTGATAAAAATCCCCCAAAGTGGAGAACTAACCTTTTACTCAGTGGGAAACTTCTAGGAGGAACTATAAATAGCAGCTTGCTAGCAACCGGAACTAATTCTTGTGTTAGCTTTGGAATTTGATAAAAGATTTGTTGGCCTCATTTGAGCTTTATTGATGGTAAAATGCCTTCTCACACAACCTTCAGAGGTTTTAAATTTATAAACAGATAAAGCAAGTGTTTGGGGATCAAATCAGAACCAAATACAAGGAATTTAACAAAGGCATACAAGCAAATAAAAAAATATCTCATTGGTGTTTTCAAGTGATTAAAAATACCATTTGAAGCTATTATTACTATTTTCAAAAGCAGTATTTTTAAAAGAGACTGTTTGAATACTATCTATCAGATTCTCAGTTTAGTTTCAGCATGTTATAGTACAGATCATTGGCCTCTGTAAAAATATATTAAATGGAGTTCTAAATAATCCCAGCTCAAATTCAAAATTAACACACAGTTGTAAGGTTGTTCTGTTCAATACTAAACTTGCTGTGTGTGTGTAAACACACACTTTGCTAAGAATTTCTAATAATCATTGGAACTGACTGTTGTATTTCTTTAAATTTTTAAAATTTCAGTGATTTATTTAGTATTGGAGCTCCCAGTTTACATGAAAACCTCCTTAGTGTATAGGACTGATAGCACTTGTTACAAGTCCATTCCGTGAATCCTTTGCAAGTTTTCAAACTGGAATTACTTAAAGCAAAAATCATGAGGTAGCTGGAATGGTCTGGCGCAGGCTCTCATTGCCTTCTCTCCCACTGTCAGTGGATTTTTTTCCATGCGTATATATGTGTTTCCCTATAGGCCTGACCACTTCCCTCGGGAATCGCCTGAAATGCTATAATTACTGTCCTCCTCCTTCTCCTCTATCAAAAGACTGACTTCTTTTTCCTTTCCATCTGTCCCCGGAGGAAAGTATAAATGAATCAGCCAAGGTTAGAGTGAGTAATAAGGTAGTATATACTCTATCTTTCTAGGGTATTTGCAACTTAAAAGAAGATATAAAATATCAAAGCTTTAAACTAAAGGATTAACTCTTAGGGTGGAATTTCAAGCCATGTCGAAAGTAATGGGTGGGAAAGAGAAGTTGGGGCTACTTTTCCCTATTCCTCCATTGACATCACCCACATAACCTATAATACCACCTTAAAATGAAGCCTACTCTGGGCAAATGATTTATGGCATGAATTTGAAGAGAGATGGAGAATGAGATCAGTATTATAGTGTTATCAGGTTTATTACATCAAGCTTGATAACTTTGGGGTTAAGGGGAAGATTTTATCTCTTATATTACTCGTTATGGCCTCACTTTTGTGAACCCATGGATACTAAGTGGTTCTGTCTTATCAGACGCTGGAAAAAAATATAGTCTGATGTTCTAAATAGAAATGTGACCTGCTAAATCTACAATGTCTGATCTCTCCAAGAATTTTTCACAGAAAGAAACAACTAAATAATATTGCCATCTAAAGCATTTACTCCTTTTTTTTTTCCAGGATGTCGATAAATGGTCTTTTGATGTATTTGCCCTAAATGAAGCAAGTGGAGAACACAGTCTGAAGTTTATGATTTATGAACTGTTTACCAGATATGATCTTATCAATCGTTTCAAGGTCAGAAATATGGAACAAAAATAAAATGCTCTTAGAATTTTTTATCTGAATCAGAATTAAAATGCAGAATATTAAGTCATTAATCAATGCCTTTTATGATCTTTCTAGTTGGCAGGTCTCAGAACTAGGGGGATGAGTTCACCACACGAGATGGCCATTTTCCACGACTCACTGACATATATCCACACAGACATCGTGAGGCCATTGTAGCCTCCTTCCAACAAGATACCAGCATCCCCCTGAATTACCCACGGACCAGCCATGTAGAGATTAGGAGCTATGTTTTTAAAAAATAGGAACTTCTGTGTTCCTAAAACACAGCATGAACCTTTCCTGGCAGCTTTTCTTAAACTTAGGTGAAAGGGCTTCTAATTAATTTCATTTTAGAGCCATTTAAGCAGCAGATTTGATCCAGATTTCTGAGCACTCTGCAACCTGTACCTGTCATCATTACCAACGGAATCACGGAATTTTAGAGCTAGAAGGTAGTGCGAGGTCATTTGTTTTAACCCCTTGTATTACAGACAGAAAAACTAGACATCGCCAGTTGTAATTGGGAATTTTACCCTTTTAAGAACTAGCCTTCTGTCTTGACTCTGAAAGATATAAACATTTAAAGACAACAGTATGAGTAAGATTGTTATTTCATCTATCTTAGTTAAACACCTGAGGGTTACATTCTTTCTTAGGATTGAAAGCTAGCAGGTTAATGAAATAGTTTTTCAGAACAGCCTACATTTAACCTCAAAAAACTACTGCCCACATCTGACTCACAATTGTGTCCCATCCCAAACATTGTTGTGCTCATGTTGATTTTAGTGCTACTATTTTGGTCAAAATATAATCATGATTAT
The DNA here is from genome assembly GCA_002007465.1 of Ailurus styani. Classification (NCBI taxonomy): domain Eukaryota; kingdom Metazoa; phylum Chordata; class Mammalia; order Carnivora; family Ailuridae; genus Ailurus; species Ailurus styani. Next base: position 2,773,977 of record LNAC01000004.1, on the reverse strand, counting down.
TACTTTTTGCAGATTCCTGTTTCTTGCCTAATTTCCTTTGCAGAAGGTTTAGAAGTTGGTTACAGCAAGTACAAAAATCCTTATCACAATTTGATTCATGCAGCTGATGTTACTCAAACTGTGCATTACATAATGCTTCATACAGGTATCATGGTAAGAAAGTTTTTATAACTGAAGTTTATTAGTTTGGAACATCAAATTCCTTTCTCCTACATTGCCATTGTCCCTTCAATACCCACAGGAGTATTATAAGTGATGATCTTTTGGATTTTTGAGGGTTAATGAGTTACTCATAGTATACATTTTCCAAAAAAAATTTTTAACTCCATGAAAAAAGGATACCAGAGACAAATGTAAATATACTGCAAATTTTTGTTTATAATTTTTTCCCTATAGGAATCAACCAAAAAAACAAAAAACAAAAAACAAAAGGTGACATACATAACATAAGGTCTTGGGATAAAATTTAGTTACAGTGCTCTTCCCTTATATTATCATGTTCTCCCAAGCTGACTTCTGTGGATTTTTCTCTTTTGCTTGCATTGATAATCACAATCAAATCCTAATATGGACTTTGGAAATGATTTATGTGAATTTTTCCAAATTCTCCTTCCTCTTCTTTACATCTAAATGAATCAATGAATAAGTAAGTAAATGATTCAGCAATGACAACAACAAGTAGACATTAGGAATTCTGACTCTGCTTGGAATTTCTGTAATGTCTCAGAGTTCAGGGTGACTCCCAGAAAGTGAAAAGGAAGGAGCAATTCTTTCTTCTAAAATTCCACACTGAGATGAGTTCAAAGGGGTACAGGCCATAGGAGATACCCAAATCTTGGTGCCTTCTTGATTCTTGATGTGTCAGCCTCTGCTGAAGCAGTGCCAAAAATTGCATTTAAGTAGAATGTTCCATCAAATCCCATAATATGCTTGCCTACCTATTTTGACTTCAGAAGTCACACATCTGTTCTATTGGGTCATTGGCACTCAGATCTATGCAACTAATACTCTTTGGCACCCAGGGATCCTCAATAGCTCATCTGTCCACACCAGAGACTATTCTTAATCTGGTCCCATGCAAAGTCCCTAGGGCCACAGTATGTTGTCCTGAAGATCTTGAAAACTTACAACAGTTACATGATTCTTCAACTTTGTTATATACAGAAAATTTTCATATTAATTTTATTTTCCCCCCAAGAAACTGTAGTGTGTTGTTTACTACACATATAATCCATTTGCTATGGTTCATCCAATAGTGTCTCATATGATGATTAAAGAAGTTGTTTACTCCTCTTCTCCATCTTTCTTTGCCTCCAAAATGTCACACATCCATCAATGCCTTGGGCTCAGATCCCACTCCTAACCCATGTTTTGATTATCTGTTGCTCCAAAACAAACTGCTTCAAAACTCAGGGGCTTAAAACGACAACTTATCAATAGTTCTCCAGGGTCTGTATTTAGAAGTGTCCCAACCAGCAGGTTCTCACTTGAGGTCATTGATGGGCTTACAATCAGCTAGCAACCATAGCTGAAGACATCTGAGGACATCATTGGGCAAGATATCCTTGGTGGTTCACTCACACAGTTGGCAGTTGGTAATGGCTAATAGCTGGGAGCTCAACTTCTAATAAAGGCTTTTAATAAAGAATTTTCTTGGAATATCACTACCAATTCAATAGAAATCTACACTCTATCACAAAATTACAAAGTAATGTAACCTGCTTTGGAGTTCAGTCTTATTTGGGAGAGCAGAAATCTCAAAAATCTTAACTAATACAGTAGCATGGCCCCCTTGTGACCCTGTAGAAGACTGAACTGTATGTGTTGTCAACCTCATACCTTGTGTTTTCCTACAGTAAGTTATATATGTGGGCATCACAGACTTACGGTGTAAATGTCCCCATTGACTGAGATCAAATGCAGTCATGGCTAGACTTCTTGGTCCTAGATTGAAGCTTACTCACTCTTCTTTCTAGGAGTCTGATTTGACATGTAAAAAGAGGAAGTAGAAGGTAACAATAAAAGTAGAAAGTCAAGCATGCAAAGACAGAACTTTAAAATATTATAAGCTTTTAGAAAGTAGTATACATAATCTTCCTTATAATTGTTTCTAGCATGTGTGCACACACACACACAGAGAAATTCTTTTAAAGTTCCTTTGCTTTAAAAAGACTTCACTGTCACAGCTGTTTCTTGAGCTCTTTGCCTCCTGACAGCAGCAAATGCTGTTACCCTTGAAAAAGTCACTGCAACATCTTCCTGGTTAGAGCTGCTTGCTGTTTCCTTTCTAAGGCCTTGGTCTGGAATCTGTTAGTGAGATGGTTTTCGTTTTAAGTGTGGCATGTTCCCTTTCCTGAATTCTGTGGATCTGAAAAAAATTAACTGGAAAATGAAATATTTAAATGATTCTCTGAAATGGAAACTGAGATGATTAAGTTTCTTCAGAACAAGATGGAATGGAAAAGTAATGCCTACTTCAGTATAATCAAATATCTACTTTAATTATGAAATTCAATGAGAAGATATATACCATATCATGCTGGGAAGTAACTAAAATTTCATCATTTAAAAATACATTTCTGCTTAAGTACTTTTTTTTTTTGCTATCAGTATAAAGGGAGCCAAATAAAAGTCTCTGATTTCAGCTTTAGAACCTCTCTTCTGAAGGTGACATTGAAGGGATGAAGGATGGCGTATTATTGGAAAATAGAGAAATTCAAATCCACAGTGTGACTTTTTGCTCAGGCTTGTGAGGGGACTTGTTCCCGGATATAACAAGCCATTCCCACTTCTTTGGAAGACGGGAAATCTGGCCCAGCCTGGCATGACTCCTAGAAAGTTGACATTAGTAAAGATCACATAGTCCATAACTTACCAATCATAAACAGAACTTCACTCTCTCAGGCTTCACTGGGGAACTTGTTTCTAATTAATTCATCCTTCAGCAACAATGTGTCTGTGGGCTCTTTACTCATCCGTTAGTTTGGCCGTTATGATAGTCTAATTACATTACGATAGTCTAATAGAAGACTGTCATTGTTGTCTGAGATCAGGAAAATACATTTAAATTACTGGAAGTAATGAGAAACTTTATGATAGATGGTAAGAGGAAAGGCAAAATGAATTACGAATTAATTGCCTATGTTCCCAAAACTAGGTTTCTCAGCAAGCGTGATAGCTTTAGGGAAGTTATTTTAACCAGCTTGTCTTCAGATGAAAAAAGTAGTGGTAGGGGACTATTAATTTTCACACATATGAATATATTGGTTCTTTGAAAAAACAAAAATGTATTATAGAAATATTCATTTAGCTGAAACTCCTCAGATTTGACATGGAGAAGACTGAGTCACTGACTTTAGTTTTAGTTGATGCCCTGCCATTTCAGGACGGTCTTATCCGTGTGACATTTCTGGAGCATTCCATTGGCAGCCCCAAACTGTCAGGTGACTAATGCAGCCTGCCACCTGCAAAATGTTCTGAGGACCAGAGCCCGAAGGGGACTGTGATGAAGCTATTGTCCTTCAGTTTGTTACTGTCACACGGCGTACCCTCAGCCTGGGAGGAGACCCCACGGAGGACAGTTGATGCTAGTACACCCTCTGTCTGTCTCTCTCAGTCCTTTGACAATTAACTTGTAGCCCTGTGCCAAGGTGATGGTGGTGTGTGGTAGCTCAATCCATTTGCTGAAGAGCAAATTACTTCACTGAATGCTGCCAAGCCACCTCCAAGTGTCTCTCTGAATTTGAAATCTTCTTCCGAGGGCCTTGGTAAGGGAACACTTGCATCTAAGGGCTCCTGACCCTGTGTTCTAATATTAAGAGTAAAAGAAGGAAAGATGCTGTGAGATCTCTTTGCTTTGAAAGTTGTAGTCTGCTGACTGCACCCAGAAATAGCCTCCCACACTCTGGATTGACTCAGTTTTTCTCCAATCAATCTACAAAAAATATGCCACTATGTCTCTATTCTACCAGCTATGTGGAAATACTGTTCTTGCAGATGGCTTCCCAGACTACAAAGTTTGGAAAAGTAGAATGAGTGCAGGCTTTCAAAGCCATCAGACATAGGTTTGAAACCTTGCTCTACCTTGACCTATCATGAGTGAATGAGGTCACTCACTCTCTACCTTGGTTTTCTTATCATTAATATGTGGTTAATAATACCATCATGTAGGATGACAGTGAAGAGTTACTGGTATCATATATATAAAGCACCTAACCTAGTTCCTGAAACATAATAGGAATTAATACACATACTAATATCAATAATGTCAACTTATTTTTATTATATATTATATTATTTTATGTGTATTATATATTATTATAACACTCACTTTCTATACTGTGTAAGTTATAGCAAACTATGTCATCCTATTCAAAGGGCTAGAGAAAAAAGTGTCCAACTCCATAATTTAGCTAAAAGAGTTGTTAATTATGCTGTTTTAGACACACCAGGAACTGATAGGTCAATGTGGTTTTCTGACTTGAAATTCTCCCAACCTTAATATATACACATACACTTTCTCTCTCACACACACAAGCATACACACACACAGTGATGAATTAAGATATGAAAATTTACATCATAAGTCTTTTTTTTTTTTAAAGATTTTTTTTANTCCATAATTTAGCTAAAAGAGTTGTTAATTATGCTGTTTTAGACACACCAGGAACTGATAGGTCAATGTGGTTTTCTGACTTGAAATTCTCCCAACCTTAATATATACACATACACTTTCTCTCTCACACACACAAGCATACACACACACAGTGATGAATTAAGATATGAAAATTTACATCATAAGTCTTAAAGCTCTATTTAGAGCTTCTCCCCATCAATATGTCCAGTTAAACTATTTAGAAATTCTGCTTCTGAAACCTTGGAAAAATGTGTTCTGCGTATTGCCTCCCTCAAGTGATGAATGCTGGTGTCATCCATAGAAGGAATATTGTGATCTCTGAAGGAACAGAAACTTTGGAATCAGATTTTGGGTTGAACTCCTGCTCTGCCACTTGATAGCTATATAACTTTTGGCTGGTTGACTCAATTCTTTAGGATTCAGCTTTGTTATCTGCCAAGTAAAGATAAAAATATTTACCTCATAAATGGAAAATAAGATGGTTATACAAATCAAAAGAGACCACCTAGCTAAAATGTCCAGTCAATGTTAGTTCCTTCTCCTTTCTTTCCAACATCATTATAAAAACTATTGATAGCAGTCAGTATTTCCCTGTGATAAAATTTGAGGACTGCTCATTTTAGAGTTAGTCTACCTGGGCATTTCTCTAGGCAAAATGCAAACTGTGGTTTAGATGAAGGACAGTGTCTGCCGTGCTCATGACTCATCGTTTTAACCCTTTATGTCTGCCCATGAGGAACCAGAAGCATGTAGGTTACGTACTGACCACTGTGCTAGTTGGGAAGAGTGATAGGACTCAGCCTCATTCTCTCTGGCATATTCTCATGAATCATTTACAAAATCCGTAAATATAAGCATTCATTTTCCGAGTTAGAATTCTCATTTGGCACCAGTGTAAAATGAATGAACAACTAAGGAACTAAAAATCAACCCAAAATTCTACTTTCATTAATACGAAGTAGACATGCTTTTAAATTAAATGAGAAGGTTCAACATTTCATTCTTCAAACTATTTTATCATTTAAACTTAATTATTAGGGCCATAGTGTGTCAAAAAATAAGAGGGATTCATGGAGGAAGTACTATGTATGGGAAGCAGAGAATAATGAGACTAAAAACAGGAAATAAGTATAATCATTTTTAACAGCTAGGAAGATAATTTTAAATACTTATGAGATAATCTATAATTAAAATCCATCTCTGCTGCCCTAATTTAATGTTTTTTTATAATTGCAGCTTCATATTCTATATTATTGTAGATATTAAATATTGCTTTTTAAAATCACAGTTAAATCTGTAAATCTTAACTATAATCAATAGGAAATACATAAGGGGCACCTGGGTGGCACAGTCTGTTTAGTGTCTGACTCATGGTTTTGGCTCAGGTTATGATCTCAGGGTCCTGGAATCGAGCCCTGCATTGAGCTCCACACTCAGTGAGGAATCTGTCTAACATTCTCTTTTCCTTGTGCCCCTCCACCCAATGTGCATGCTCTCTCTCTCAAATAAATAAATAAAATCTTTAGAAAAATTAGGATATATTTAAAAAATAGGAGACCTGTTTCTAGGATCAATTTTTTTTAATGAAACAAAGAGTTTCTGGGGGGTACAAAACCCGGTTTAACTTCAATTGCTATTCATTTCATGGTGTTTAATTCCACAGTCTCACCGGGGACATTGGAGGCTCATTCCCACTTCAGTTTATAATAGAGGCCATTCTTCCTTTTAATGACTCACAATTAAATGCACCCATAAACACAAAATAGCTAGTTATATCAACTCCCATTGGTTCTGAAAATCATTTCTGCTTCAATCATCCAGCTGTGAGACACTTATTCTTGAATTGCAATCACTAAAGATGTGTTAGCTCACAATAATTTTCCAGACTCAATGCCTTCTACAGTGCATTTAAGGTAATAAGTTCAGTAAAATGACATTTTCCCTTCATTTTACTATAGACAAGATTTGCATAAGGCACAGTGAATACATTAACTTAGAAACTTCTCTTAAAATTCCTCAGGGAATGATCACTAATTCTGTTTTCATGGGAACTGTGTCTGAGAGGGTAAATAACTTATTTGCCTCATGGTCAACAAAGATTTAAAACCAGAATTGTCTGATTATCCATATTCTCTTTCCACTACTCCTTACTGCCTCCTTCTAGTGCAAAACTGGTGAAATTCAAATCAGCAGACAAATATTAAGTTCCTACTATATGCCAATTACCATGCTAGATTATGTGAAGAGGAGCAAAGATTAATAAAATCATGCCTTTGTCAATTATGAAATTCAAGAGTTGTCACCTCTCGTTTTTGACTCATGGACCTACAATGACTCCCTCCTGCATTTTATACAAAGTCCAGATTCATCAGCTCTAATCAAAGTAGTCTATCAACTCTTCCCATAATCTGCACTCTCTTTCTATTCTCATTCCACTTGACTCTTCAACACAATTGTACTATGGGCGATTCAGTTTCCATATCGGCCTCTACAGTATCATTCAGCATCTGCTCTTTCTATTTAGAATCTCTCTGTTCCTCACATTGCATTTAGGTACTAATCTTTGTGCATCCTTCTTCCAAGATCACTGCCACCAAACAGACATTCTACCTGCCCTACAATTGTATCTTTTTCTGTGACCTTTTACCAAGTATGCATGTAGTTTACATTATATTTTTCTGTTGCTTTGTACAATTTAATTGTTTCAAGTATGTGGAATGAGACTACTAAAAAACAAGCTCCATATCATTGGGATCCGCCACTCCTACCATCAAGTACCATCTACTTGCACCTCTATCTAATAGAACTTTCTGTGATGATGAAAACACTTTGCATCGGCACTGTTCCATACAGTAACTCCTTGCCACATGTGACTACTAAGCAGTTGAAATATGGCTTCTGTGCCCAGGGAAAGTGAACTTAATTTTACTTAATTTTATTTATTTTCGGTTTAAGTGGTGGCCTGTGGTTATCATAATAGATAGTGTAGTAAAACTGTTATGTAGTAAAACTGTTATGCAAAATTTTAGTGATGAATAAACTACCAAATTACCCAAATAGACGTATAATAGCAGAGAAATTTTGTTAAATCATCCAACTGATAACAGAAAGATCAATGTATTTGAAGCAGGTGGTCTGGATTTTATATGAAGACACTTGTTCTTTTATTGTTAAGTTTAATTGCACAGTCAGGGTATGTGTGTTATGAAGAGCAAACTCAGTAAATTCTTAGAAACTCTTACAAATCTTAATATAAAATATATAAGTGAAATTCAGCTCTCTAATGAGCAAAGTAAATATTTTCAACTCAGGTGAAAAATTTTCTCAAGTAGGGTCTTCTACAAAAGTTGAGCTAAAGATATTTTAATGGCGTATGGGCCCGTATGTTAAAAATTACTAATTAAAAATAATTACTGGGCACCTGGGTGGCTCAGTGGGTTAAAGCCTCTGCCTTCATCTCAGGTCATAATCTCAGGGTCCTGGGATCGAGGCCCACATCGGGCTCCCTGCTCAGCGGGGAGCCTGCTTCCTCCTCTCTCTCTACCTGCCTCTCTGCCTACTTGTAATCTCTGTCAAATAAATAAATAAAATATTTTTTAAAAATTACTAAACTGTAACTGATTTCATGAGAGCCCAAATTCATAAGTCTTTGAATTCAAAAATCCACATAGGGTTTACCTTTTAAATGATAGAAAATTACTCCTTTTCTGATTGGCAAGGAACATTACAATGTCTGTATTTTGAACTTACAAGCCATGAAACAACCATTGACTTCATGAAGCATCCATTATGCACAATCAACAAATGTGAAATAGGAAGGAAAAATGTATTTAAAATCAACAAAAATAATTTAATATATTTATATGATTACTTATACTGGGTGCACTGAAAATCTCTTTTGTAGAAATACATCATGGCCTCTGCTTTCTAAATATGATAATATCTTTCTTTAATTTACTAGCACTGGCTCACGGAACTGGAAATTTTAGCAATGGTCTTTGCCGCTGCCATTCATGATTATGAGCATACAGGAACCACAAACAACTTTCATATTCAGACAAGGTAAGTTATATAAAGTATTAACTTTTCTAACTTAAAACTTTAAATTTATTTTTCTACATATTATTTTTAAGAAAATTTTTAAAAAACAGTGAAGATGTCTAGTAAGTAGTTTTAATGGATTTTAACAAAATTCCTTGTTACACTTTCTCTATTTATCAAGGAAACTGTATAAATATGTAGTGACAAATTTAGCAATTTAAAGAATGTAAAAATGTGTCAGATAATTTCTGTCTGCCCAGACTTATGCTTTGAAGTATCTCACAAGTCAGACATCTACTGACTGACATGAATCTTGCAACATGTTATTTGAGGCATTAGTTTAGTATCATTATGTATGTGAAAGTAGTAAAATTGTGCTTTTGAAGGAAATCAAAGAAACCTTATTTCCAGGTTAGTGTGAAGTGCTAAATTTAGAATAATTAGAAAATGATGTTTTTCAATGATGCTAATAATGACAGTTATTAGAATAAAAATACTAGAGTGGAGATATATTTGTCTGCTAGTGCTGTTATCACAAAATCACAGATTGGGTGGTTTAAGTAACAGAAATTTTCTCACAGTTCTGAAGTCTAGAAGTCCAAGAAGTGTCAGCAGGTTTGGTTTCTGCAGAGGCCTCTCTGCTTGATTTGCAGATGACCACCTTCTCTCTGTCTTCACATGGTCTTTTCTGTGTGGGTACACATTCTTCTTCTTATAAGAACGTCAGCCATATTGGATTAAGGCACATGCTGATGACCTTATTTAATTTTAATTACCTCTTTAAAAGCCTTTTCTCCAAATATAGTCACATTCTAAGGTACAAGGAGTAAGGACTTCAACATGTGAATTTTGGGTAGACATAATCATTTCATAACAGAAAAGTACTCTGTGTCCTTTTTGGTTGCACAGAGATCTCAGTGCCTGGGAGGCAGAATGTTTCTAGGAGCCATCATGATCCAACTTTCTATCCATAGGACCCTGACATTCCTCTCAGTCTTTCAGTAGTCAAAGACACTTGAGATGGAGAGGGAAGTTGAGAGACTGATGTTTCTCTAGAATTACCATAGAACCCCTACAGTCTTATTAAGGAGAAACTAATTTTTTTTTCTTTTTTCTTTTTTTAACTAATAGACTTTATTTCTTAGAGAAGTTTTAGATTTATAGGAAAACTGAACAGGAAGTACATAGTTCCCATATACTCTCTTTCTCCACCCCCACAGTTTCCCCTATTGTTAACATCTTGCATCAATCAGTATGGTACATTTGTTGTAATGAACCACTATTGATACATTATTATTAACTAAAGCCCATAGTACATATTAGAGTTTAGTCTTTGTGTTACACATTGTATGGGTTTTACAAATGTATAATGCCATGTATCCACCATTATAGTATCATACACAGTAGTTTCACTGCCCTAAAACCCCCTGTGCTTCACCTATCCATTCCTCCCTCCCCCCTTCCCTCCCTCCCTCTGCCTTTACACCTGACAGCCACTGGTCTTGTTAATATCTTGTAGTTTTGCCTTTTCTAAAATGTCATATAATTGAAATCCTATGATATGAAGCCTTCTCAGACTGGTTTCTTTCACTTAATAATATGCATTTAACGTACCTTGATGTCTTTTCATGGCTTGGTAGCTCATTCATTTTCATCGGTGAACAATATCCCACTGTATGCATGTGACAGAGTTTGTTTCCTTATTTGGCTATGAAGGATATCTTGGTTACTTCCAAATTTTGGATAAAGGTTATGAATAAAGGGGCTATCAACATTCATATGCAGATTTTTGTGTGGTCTGTTCATTTGCTTTTTAATAGCAATATTTCTAACAACTGATTTTTTAGCTATAGGAAATTATTTTTTTAATGTGGGGATCATGGGAATATTTTATTAAAAGATTAGACATTTTTAGAGCTTTCAGTGACTAAAGTGACAGCCACATTATGGATCATTTAGTCAAGTCCTCACAGTCTAAGAAGAGAAAAGAAGAGGTGAAATGATGTATCTGTGTGCATATGATGATGGCAGTGGCAGAATTGAGAAGCTGAGAAGAGGGACAGTCTCAATCCATTCTACTCATACAACTCTGACCCCATGCCCAAGGCAGATGCTTGAGAGTTCCAGTCTTCTATATCCTGAAATGGGATGGGTTTAAATAACGTGGCCCCTTGATGGAGACAGAGGAAGAGTTGAAATTCCAACCATGAAATACTGAGGAGAACATTCTGTCTATCCCCAAAGTCCCTGAGACTGACAGACTGTGAAGGGAAAAGGCAGATCTGGAGGTCTGAACCTGTAGAAGAGGATATGATTTACCTACACATTTGCAGAGTAGAGGGAGCTGTTCCATTTTTGTGTCAAAGGTAGACCATGCACATTTTTGTTTGTCAAAGACTCTTCTACATCCACTGAATCCATAATGAGTGAGATTTTAATTAAACACAGCTCATTACTGAGCTGGGCCCCATAGAGGACAACAGTTTTAGCAGTTGGGGAAGGAAACAAGTGATTGGTTATCCATGAACACTTCTTGTTTGTTTCTACTCTGAAAAGCAAAGGCATGGACTAGCCTTCCTAGCAGCTGTGTTGGGCAATCACTTCCAGCTTTCTCTGTACCATCCGTTTACAACTGATGAAGAGTCCTAACTTACTTATACTTTGGACTGCAGAGAAGGAGAAGGAAATGGAGAAAAAGGGAAGAGGTGGAAGAGGAGAAGGTCAAGGAAAGAAAGAGAAGAGGAAAGAAGAAAAATTCATTTTTTCCTTCCGTTTTTCATGAAGAAACTCTGTATATAAAGGGGAGAAAATGTCTGGTATTTTATTTATTTTCTTATAAATTTCTTATTGGGATCAATTTAAAAGATTAATTATACAAGAATTTGAAAATTCTATAAATGAACATGTTGTAGTGACCACAAACACAACAATATAATGTGCTTTTAAAACTCTATCACCTTTACATTTTGTCCAAGAAAAAATAAGGTCTTACGTTCAAGTATAAATAATTCTATTGTATTTTATATTATTCATTGTTACTTGGATTTAGAATGCTTTTCTAATGAGGAAAACTATATACTGGATAATGCAAAATAAAAAATAATTTAGAACATAGTGCAATGCTAGATTTGAGTTCAATACAGACATTATAATTCATGAAATCCTTGAAAGTGTAAATAAATGGAAATAATTTCTTTTGTGTGAAAATACTGAGCTACAAGTTACCATGGATACTGAATGTTGCTTAGAGTTTTGTTCTTTTCTTAGCAGTCAAAGACCATCTCAAACATTAAGATGGTGCTGTATTCTCAGAATCTTATTGGATTTATGAGACAAAATCATAAGAGTTTGCTGCAATTAAATCTGGTTCAAAGATACAGCTTTGCTTACTGCTGAAAATAAAGGACAGTGATACTTGGAGCCATGTCATGTAATTACACTGCCATGGCTAGATTTGAGGCCATCTGATGCAAATGACATGTGATTTACATGTCAGTTTTTCCCATGATCTGAGTGAATTTCTGGAGATACGTGGGCAAGATATATTCAGTTCTCTCTTGAACAAGGTTTACAGGTGTACTTTTCTGTATACTGAGTTATGATTATTGGTTAAAGAATTTTTAGGCCATGGTTGAGATTAAAAGAAAATCTATTTGGGAATTATGTACCATTAGTTAGCTACATATTTTTTTCTACTTTTATGATAGCTCTAGAAACAAAAGATGAAGTAATTATTTTGCCTCAGAGGTCATTTTCCCTATGTTGAATTAATAGTAAAGCTTGGTTTATTTAGTAGGTTATTAGATCTCAAATAGGTTCCTTGTAACCCAAACCAGGTTTCTTTAGTTCTTTCTTTTATTTATCCTCATCTGTTCTTTGGTAAACATTCAGTGGTAAAATCAGTTCTATAACCAGTACTACAGACCGAGAAGCCTAAAACAGTCTTAATGAAGCAGTTTTAGTGATGACAAAGTATATGTCTGCCACAAGGAAGGAAAAACGTACAGTCTGGGCATTGCAGCAAGTGGAAGCAAAGTTTTAACTTAACTTTCCTTTTGCTATTTTTGCTGCCTCCAATTTGGCAACTTATATGGGTGGATGTGCCATTTTAATACATTAAACATAGTGGCCCTGCTTCCATTCCACACTTGCAAAATGATCTGGCAACCTAAGAGGACAGAGGAAGAAGCCAGGACTCCATTATACATATCTAAGATTGCTTGCAATATTTCATACTCTATGCTAGACTACTAAGTTCAACAATGCTACTTGAAGTAGTTTATCTGCTCAAATGATGTGAAAATATGAGCAGGTGAAAAGCAAAAAATTTTCCTTGATGAATTCATCACTGTAAAATATAATGTTCATTATAAATTGGTGGTAAAACACATTTTAGATTTTGCCTTTTTTTAAAAAAGATTTTGTCAGTTAATTTAATGCTGCAGGATATAAATATTCAAATTGAATCACAACATTATAAGGGAGAAAAAACCTAAAATCATAAATAGATCAAATGATTTTCATCATTCCCACTACCCTCCATCCAAAGTAATTTTAGTCCAAGGGCATAGGAAATAGTTGATAATCAACTATCTGGAATGGGTTGATTCATCAACAGAGTGGTTGATTCATTCAGTGATTAAATGAGGATGCCAGGTAATTTTTTTCCCTCTGTTTGGCATATCTAGATTATTTTACAGGTATCTTGATTACAAATTGTAAGGAAAACACATAAGTATATTCAAACTATGATAATTCAAAGGAAATTAAGCACTATGACCAAACAGGTGAATTAAGGAAATCATCATATCAACATGCTAAAGAAGAAAAACACGTGACTATATCAAAATGGAGAAAAGGCATTTGACAAAATCCAACACCATTCATGATAAAAATACTCAGCAAACTAGGAATAAAAGAGACCTTTCTCAACTTGATAAAGAAGATCTACAAAAAACCTCATGACTAACCTCACACTTAACAGTGAGAAACTTGAAGCTTTCCCACTAAGCTCAGGAACAAGGCAAGGATGTTCTCTCTCACTACCTTTTTTTTATATCATAGTGTAAGTCCTAGTTAATGCAATAAGGCAACGAAAGGAAACAGAAGGCATAAAGATTGGGAAAGAAAGCATAAAACTGTCTTTGTTTGCAAGTTACATTATGGTCTATATAGAAAATCCAAAGGAATTAACAAAAAAACTCCTAGAACTTATAAGCAATTATAGCAAGTTTGCAGAATATAAGGTTAGCACACAATTTGGCCACTTTCCTATATGCCAGTAATGAACAAGTGGAATTTGAAATTAAAATCACAGTATCACTTACATTAGCATAAAAGATTAAAATACTTAGGTATAAATCTAACAAATATGTATAAGATGTATATCAGGAAAACTACAAGAATCTGATGACAGAATTCAAAGAAGAACTAAATCAATGGAGAGATAGTCCATGTTCATGGTAGGAGGACTCAGTATTGTCAAGATGTCAGTTCTTCTCAACTTGATCTACAGATTCAAAGAAATTCCAGTCAAACTCCCAGCAAAATAGTTTGTGGATGTTGACAAGCAGATTTAAAGTTTATATGGAAAGGCAAAAGACCCAGAATAGCCAACTCATTACTGAAAGAGAAAAACAGAGTTGGAGAATTGATACTATCTAACTTCAAGACTCAACTATAAAGCTACAGTAGTCAAGATAGTGTGGTATTGGTAAAAGAATAAACAAATAGATCAATAGAACAGAAGAAAGATTCAAGAAATAAACACACATACAGGGTAGTCAACTGATCTTTGATGAAGGAGCAAAGGCAATGCAATAGGCCAAACATAGTCCAGTCTTTCAACAAATGGATCTGAAACTAATGAACATGCAAAAAAAATAAATCTAGACACAGACCTTATTCTCCTCACAAAAACTAACTCAAAATGGATAGACCTAAATGTAAAATGCAAAACTATAAAACTCCTAGAAGTCAACATAAGAGAAAACCTAGATCATCTTGAATGTGGTAATGACTTTTTAGATACAACACTAAAGGCAAAATTCACAAAAACTAATTGGCGAGCTGGACTTCATTAAAGTTAAAAACCTATGCTCTGTAAAAGACAATATCAAGATAATTAGACCATCCACAAAGTGGGGAAAATATTTGCAAAAGATATCTGATAAGGGATGTTATGCAAAATACACAAAAACTCTTTAAACTCCACAATAATAAATGACCCAACTTAAAAATGTGTTTCAACAGACACCTCACCAAAGAAGATATACAGGTGGAAAATTAGTATACGAAAAGGTGTTCCACATTGTATGTCATCAGAGAAATGCAAATTAAAACAATGAGCTATCACTACCCATCTATTAAAATGGTTGAAATCTGGAACACTGATGGCACCAATTGTTGATGAGGATGTGTAGCCACCAGACCTCTCATGCATTGCAGTGGGAATGCAAAATGGTACAGCCATTTAGGAAGCCATTTCTGGCAGTTTCTCAGAAAATGAAACATATTCTTACCATACAATCTATCAATCACACTCCTTGGTATTTACCCAAAGGAGCTGAAAAATTGTGTCCACACAAAAACCTGATCATGGAGATTTATAGCAACTTTATTCATAATGGTCAAAACTGAGAAATCCTTCAGTAGCTGAAAGGATAACTTCTGATAGATCCAGACAATGGAATAGTACTCGGTGTTCAAAAGAATTGAGCTATCAAGCCATGAAAAGACATAGATGAATCTTACAAGCATATTACTAAGAAGCCAGTCTCAAAGGGTTACATACTATATGATTTTAAATATATGATATTCTGCAGAAGCCAAAACTATGGAGAAAATTAAAAAGGTCAGTGATTCCTAAGGGTTACGGGCATGAGAGAGATAAACAGACTGAGCACAGAGGATTTCTATGGCAGTGAAAATAGTTTAATGTCCTAATGGTGGATACATGTCATTATACATTTGTCCAAAGGCACAGGACGTACAACACCAAGAGTGAGTCCTAATGTAAACTATGGATTTTGGGGGATAATGATGTTCAGTGTAGACCTATAAATTATAACCAATGTACCACTCTGGTGCGGGATACTGATAATGAGGGGGTGGTTTTACATATATGGGGTGAGGGGGTATATGTCAAATCTCTGTCCCTTCTACTCAATTTTGCTGTGAACCTACAACTGCTCTAAGAAACTAAAGTCTATTTTTTTAAAGCTATCATATGGTTAAAAAAAAAGAAGCTAAGGACTTCCACATATTTAGGTGTTCAATTATAGAATTCTTATTGATGAGATATCTTGTGACTTGAGTATATTTAGCAAATGCTCATGAAGTCTAAGAGAAATCCTCTACTGGACATTTTGTTTTTAATTCTTAGGTCAGATGTTGCCCTTTTGTATAATGATCGCTCTGTCCTTGAGAATCACCATGTGAGTGCAGCTTATCGACTTATGCAGGAAGAAGAAATGAATGTTTTGATAAATTTGTCCAAAGATGACTGGAGGTGAGTTTCAAAGGAAGCCCAGATGAAGTTTAATTTCAGGAAAAAGTTAAATTATGTGATTTAAAATGAAGAAAGTCAGTCCCTTACTCATATTATAAAATTCCCCTTGACTGGATGACTCTGAGAAGGACTAGGACCTAAAAGATATTATTCAGGAGCCAGGCTCTGCTGTTTGTCATTGAGCTATTTTCCAGGCTAATTCCACATCTGTATACCTCATAGCCAATCCACAAGACTGCATTATCACACAACACATACTTTAGGATACATAATGATGTACTACTCTCTAGAATGGAGCTCCACTTAATTGTACCAATAAGTGGTCCTAAATCAATTCAAAATCTTAGTGTAATATAGATTTCTTCATATATTACTTTTCTATATGTGGAGTTTAGCTTTTTTAAAAAATAAAAAAAGTCACTGTTCGAAGAAAAAATTACAAATACAATATGCTAAAATGACCCAGATGCAGAAGGAAATCTTACCTGTTTCTCCAAGGCATCCAACTCCTTAAAAAAAAAAAATCGTGGATGGGTGATACTTGTTGTCACATAGGGGGAAATAACAGATGTACCCCTACAACTCAGCATAACTTTTCCGTCTTCTTGATCTCTTCGGCATCATCAGCCTTTTCATTTGACAGGGCTGCCAGATTTAACAAATAAAAATAAGGGATGTCCAGTTAAGTATGAATTTCTGATTAACATAGAAATTTTTAGTGCAAATATGTCTACATATCACTACTAGTCAATGAGACCTACTTATACTTCATTTTTAAAAGCCTTTAACAAAGGCTTTAACAAAAATTTTGTTGGTGCCTGGGTGGCTCAATGGGTTAAAGCCTCTGCCTTCGGCTCGGGTCATGATCTCGGGGTCCTGGGATCGAGGCCCACGTCGGGCTCCCTGCTCAGCGGGAGGCCTGCTTCCTCCTCTCTCTGCCTGCCTCTCTGCCTACTTGTGATCTCTCTCTCTCTGCCAAATAAGTAAATAAAATCTTTAAAAAAAATTTTGTTAAAAGTTAATGGGCTGAAAAGTTTCCCACTTAAATATCAGAAGTTTTTCATTTTTTTCTTTAAATTGAGGTAAAATGGGGACTAACATAACACGATGAAAATAAATAAATAAATAAGTCAAGGTTAAAAAAAAAAGTACCTTGGGATCAAAAATAAATGAGTGAATAAGTGAATAAAGGTTATTAGCACCACGCTCTAACCAACTGAGCTAACCGGCCACTTGTGAATAAAGGTTAATTCAGGATTTAAAACAAGCCCTAATTTCTGATGGTTACTTTTCCAAATACTCAAGCTTTCTGGTTTTTCAAGGCTATTTTTGAAGCTGTGTAAAAAATACGGGATCACTTTTGCAACTATAGAAGCAGATCTAAGGTGGGTGGTGGGAGGCACTTTGTTTTGGGAAAGTGGTTCAGGCCTTTCATTCTATTCTGCAAGAAACAATAGCCCAGTTGGGTTTCCAGCTAAGAAGGCCAGCATCTAATTGTAAAAGAATAGATGATGGGTTATGTGGAGAATAGAAGAGCAAAGGTAGGCCTAGGGAGATAAGTTTGGAGGTGTTTCCTGTGGTCCAAGAGATGATTATTTACATTTAGAGTATTTAATTTTTTATCAGTGATTGTTATTCCCAGAGGTATCATTTATATTATTAATTTTTACAGTCATTTCTTTGAATTAACCTTTCTCCTTCTCAAAGTTGATTCTGTTACTATTTCAGTGTGATTTTTTCCCTACTACATTTTTGTTCTTTAACATCTTTATTATTCTAATAATTTATTCCTGTAATATTTTATAAATTTCTGTACAGTAACTGCTCAGAATCATCCTAATTGAATATTTTATAGAAATGTTTTAACAAATGCTATAGTATATGGACTGTAGAATTTAATAGATCCGATATTGTTTCTAAAAAGCTATAAAAGATACATTTGTTAGCATAAACTTGATAACATGTTACTATAAATTAAAACATGAATAGATTTTTAGAGATTTGTAGGTTTTCTGTTTGCATACCTATTTATTTCTCAAAGTAACTTTAGTAACCATAAATGTAATAATTTAAAAATTTTGGTAAGGAAGATTCATAAATAAGTAATTTCCCTTATGCACTATTTTGCCTAGCTTATTAATATATGATTAGTTGATTATTGATAATATCTAGCATTTACTAATCACTTATTTGCAAAGTACAATATACTAAATTTATAGATTTCATAAACTTTTGTCTCATTTTTCCTTAGTTAAAATGAATGTTTTGGTTCAGTTGCTGTTGTAATACAGGTCTCTTCATAATTTCAGAGAAAAAAATGTAATTAAGAATAATTTTAGTGGTGCCTGGGTGGCTCAGTTGGTTGTGTCTGCCTGCCACTCAGGTCATAGTCCCTGAGTTCCAGGATAGGTGGAACCCCTCATCAGGTTCCCTGCTCAGTGGGAAGTCTGTTTCTCCCTCGGCCCCTCACTGCACTCATGCTCTCTTGCATGTGCTCTCTCTCTCTCTCAAATAAATAAATAAAATCTTTTTTAAAAAGGCATAATTTTATTATCTATTTTTAGTTCCTATTCCTTCAATATTTGGGTAAAAGTATTCTAAGCAAGCTATCTAATATCATCAACAGTAATTAGAATATTGATTTCTCACAGTGCCCATCTAAATATCCGGTTGAAGTGAGCACCCCTAATTTCCAACAAGCACCTCTAATATGTGGTTGTTTTAAAAACAAATCATTCAGTCATACAAACTTTAGGTTAAATATCTTTGTCACAAGATTATAATTCAACTTAACCACACACCTTTTATTTAGCTTATTCTATTGGCCATGCCACGGAATGAAAATAAAATATGATTTCCAGTGTAAGTGACTTTTTACCTATCTGTACTGAGCAAGCAATGACTTGTAGAACATGCAACTCTTTGCTGAGGTAATTAATTTTCTACTGAGCATGAGAATATTCATGCACAGGTTTTGTGATATGGTCACTGTATAGCTCAGATTAAAAATTGATCAAAAATTCAATAGTACCAATAGCTCTCTCTACAATATATGATAGAGTCAGTGTCCCAAAAGCTGAAATGGAGAATCCCCACCTACTTTAGCATCTTGGTTTTTCTGGGGTTCTTATGATAGAAGGTTGGCACAGTGAAGTGGTCCACGTGTCAGCTTTAGGAGTGGGAACTCTTGGAATTGAAACTTATCTCTCCCATCTACCAGATACCTGTGTGACTGCACAAAATTCAGCCTCCTCTGGTGTGAAATAACAAAACCTCCTCATATAAAACTTGGAGTGAATAAATCCTGAATACGTAGTAGTGGTTTCAGTAATAACAAATACTGCATTTAAAATTATTTTTTAAGTTGGTCAGGATCCTTTCAGATAGAAAAACAGTATTTAGAATTATGAGTAGGAGAGGGTTGTGGGTGTGCATGGAGGAAGCATCCAGTTCTTTAAGGGGAGAGGTTAAACAGCATCATTCACAGAGCACTCTCCTGGTAAGTTCCGAAAGCCCCAACAGTTAAAGAGTGAAATAATGTCAAGGTTTGTGAGCTCTTTTACATTTAAAAAGTCACATCTTTTGTGCTCATATCCATAAAGAAAAATAAAATTTAATCAGTAATATTTAAGGAAATGTTTTACTTGAGAATCATCCAGGTCAAATGAACCTTTCTTCTTTTGATGACTCCACAGGGATCTTCGGAACCTGGTGGTTGAAATGGTTTTGTCTACAGACATGTCAGGTCACTTCCAGCAAATTAAAAATATAAGAAACAGTTTGCAACAGCCTGAAGGGTAGGTTATGTTCTTCCATCATGTTAAAACATTCCATGGGCTTAGATTCAGAAAAGACTGTAATTGTTACTTTGTTCTGATAATTTGAACATGTCCTTGGTTTGACAGGATTGACAAAGCCAAAACTATGTCCCTGATTCTCCATGCAGCAGACATCAGCCATCCAGCCAAATCCTGGCAGCTGCACCACCGCTGGACCATGGCCCTGATGGAGGAGTTTTTCCTACAGGTGCCTCTTTGACAATATGTGCAAATATGGAAATAGTGACTAGGCGTATTGACATGCACCTTTTTAAACAGAATCCAGGACTTGTGACTTTTATCAACTGGTCACAACACATTCTTGGGACTTCAAACAGAATTTATCAATCTTCCAGATAAATATATTTCATAATCCTGTGTAGTATAATGTATGTTTTAAAGAGTCAAGTCTTGGATCTCAGATGCTACTCTTAGGAAAGAAAGAAAGAAATTAGCATTGTTGTCTGCTGTTAGAGATAAAATATTAGAGTAGGGATAGCAAATATCCTTCATCATAAAATGGGAAAGGAGAGGATGTGTAGCACTGCTGTATATATCTTGTTGTTTAAAATTTAATCATGCACAGTTGCAAGGGAGGCTGAGAAATGTAGGTTTTTGTTGGGTTGACATGTGCCTAACTTAAAACTAGGTTGTTATATGAAAAGGCAAGGTTGGACATGGGGAATGGCCATGGTCTCTACCAAGAGTATACTTAAAAAAAAAAAATAGTATCCCTGTTTTTTTTCACTCCCACCTGAGGTACCACAATACAGTTATGATGCTAACCACCCAGAGTTAGCATCAGTTCCCAAAGTTAAAGGCTCAGTCTTCCATAAGAATGGCTTCATTTCAAGATGCCAACCTCAAGTGGGGCCCTAGGACACCAGCCCGTCTGACTGCTGGTTATAAATTCAGGGGTTCCCATGACCCTCCTGAGGTTTGACAATTTGTTACAGTGACTCAAAGAACTCAAGAAAGCAATATACTTATGGTTATAGTTTAATTATAAAGAATACAATAAGGAATAGCCAATTGACATTATACCTATTCTGAAGACATGAAGACTGAATATATTACTGTATTTGGAGGACTCTGGTTTCTGTCTCCCATTGTCAACGATTATGATAGATAGTTGCACTTTAAAATAGTCCTGCATAGTCCTAGAAAAACTTACTGAGCAGCATCTTCCAAATTTAAGTACTTTCATACTAAAAGTAGTTTAAATATATTTTAATACATTTTGTGGTAAAAACAAAAAACGAAAAACAAAAAAACCCCACAAATGTTAAAACCTATCCAGTTCTCCAGGGCAACTGTGTGCTATGGCCAAATAAAAATTATAATTTCATGCACTCAACCAAATATTAACCAGAAAATGGTAAATCTGAAAAGAACTTAGAGATCTTTTTTTTCTAAGATTTTATTTATTTATTTGACAGAGAGAGAGATCACAAGTAGTCAGAGAGGCAAAGAGAGGGAGAGGGGGAAGCAGGTTCCCTGCTGAGCAGAAAGCCTGATGCAGCTTGATCCCAGGACCCTGAAATCATGACCTGAGCTGAAGGCAGAGGCTTAACCCACTGAGCCACCCAGGCACCCTGAACTTAGAGATCTTTAAGGACGACTTTCTCATATTAGAGATGAAAAAAAAAACCCAGAAATATGAAGAGATATAAATGACTTTGCTCAGGTTAAGAAAAATTTTTAAGTATTTTAAATGATCATGAAAACACAATTTTGAAATTTTGTCAGATGATGCTAAAGCAATGTTTAGAGGAAATTTTATAGCTTTAAGTGGTTATATTAGAAAGTAACAAAAGTATATATCAATCATCTGTGTTTCCACCTAAATAAACTAGAAGTTAGGAAAATTAAACCTACTTGATCAAAGGAAGTAACAAATATAAAGTTGATCAAAGGAAGTAACAAATATAAAAGCAGAAATCAATGAAATAGAACAAAGACAATAGCAAAAATTAACAAAGAAAGCAGTTGGTTCTTTGAAAAAATAATAAAATTATTAGCAAATTTAAAAAGAAAAACATAAATTATAAGTAAAAGAGATGTTATCATTATGGACCCTACATATAGCAAAAGGATAAGGAATATTATGCACAATTTATGCCAATACGTTTGACAACTTAGAAGAAATTGTCTAATTCTTTGAAAGATATAAATTATCAAAATAAACACACACACACAAATTGTAATTTGTGTATCCATGTATCTATTTTTAAACACTGAATTTGTAATTTAAACTCTTTCCATGAAGAAAAATTCAGGTTCAGATGGTTTCAATTCTTTTTTTTTTTTTAAAGATTTTATTTATTTATTTGACACAGAGAGAGAGATTACAAGTAGGCAGAGAGGCAGGCAGAGAGACAGGGAGAGGAGGAAGCAGGCTCTCTGCTGAGCAGAGAGCCCGATGCGGGCCTGGATCCCAGGACCCTGAGATCATGACCTGAGCCGAAAGCAGAGGCTTTAACCCACTGAGCCACCCAGGTGCCCCAAGATGGTTTCAATTCTTAATTCTCATTTCAGTTCTCAATTCAGTTGACAGAGGGTGAGTTCTCTCAAGTTTTTCAGAAAGAAATAATTCCAATTTTAACACAGAGCGAGAGGGAAAATTATCAGTTTAACCCTCACAAAACCTGACAAAGATTTTGAAAGTAAAGAAAATTACACACCCATATCTGTCATGAACCTAGGTGGGAAATTCCTTTAAATGTTAGCAAATCCAATCCAGCGATATAATAAAAGAGTACATATTATAAGCAGAGTTGATTTAATATTTAAAAAATCAATGAAAGTAATTTACTGTACTAAGAGAAAAAAGAATCCTATCATGTCAATAGATGCAGAAAAGACATTTCACAAAATTCAAAAGACACTGATTATAAAAACTTTCTGCAAACTAGAAATAGGGGACATCTCTCAACATGGTAACAAGTGTCCTGGCGAAATATTGAACACTTTCATGCTAAGTTCAAGATATCTGCTCTTACCAATTCCTTTCAACATGGAATTTGAAGCTCTATCCATTAAAATAAATATAAGAAAATTAAGTATAGATTGGATAGAAACAGAAAGAACTGTCTTTATTTGCAGGAACATGAGCTTCTACAAAGAAAATTTTAAGGAATCTCTAAAAAGCTACTAGAACTGATAAATAAGTTTAACAGAGTTGTAGGATCAATTGTGGTTCTGTATGCTGACATCAAACAACTTGGAAATAAAAATTTCAATACAATATGACATAATACCATAAAAATAAAATATATTTAGGAATATATTTAATTAAATGCATATAAAACCTAAACACCGAGAACCACAGGATATTGTTGAAAGAAGATTTTTAAAGACATATCTTTTTTTTTTTTTAAGATTTTTATTTATTTATTTGACACAGAGAGATCAGATCACAAGTAGGCTGAGAGGCAGGCAGAGAGAGAGGAGGAAGCAGACTCCATGCTGAGCAGGGAGCCCGATACGGGCCTCGATCTCAGGACCCCGAGATCATGACCTGAGCCGAAGGCAGAGGCTTTAACCCACTGAGCCACCCAGGTGCCCTTTAAAGACATATCTATATAGATTGAAAGACATAGCACATTAATGGATTAACATGTTAAGATGTCAATTCTTCCAAAATTGATTAATACACTTAGGATAGTCTTTATCAAAAATTGTAACAGACTTCTTTGTAGCAGTTGAAAGATAGCTGATGCTAAGATCAACATGGAAATGTAGGAATCTAAAAATGGCCAAAACAAGTTTGAAAAAGACTGAGAAAATTGGAGAATTTACACCTCCTTATCACATGACTTAGTAGGAAGCTAGAGTCATCAAGGCAGTGTGTTATTAACATGGAGACAGGCAAATAGATCAATAAAATAGAATAGTGATCCCATACTTACATGGTCATTTGATTTTCTACAAAAGCAACAAAACAGTTAAATGGAGAAAGGAAAGTTTGTAAATAGCAGTGAAATGATACTTATTAAATATATGGGAGCAAAGGAATCTTGTCCCTTGTATAAATATTAATTCAAGATTGATCCCAGCCTTAATCTAAAAGCTGACTCTAAAATTTCTAGAGGAGGGCGCCTGGGTGGCTCAGTGGGTTAAAGCCTCTGCCTTTGGCTCAGGTCATGATCTCAGGGTCCTGGGATCGACGCCCGCATCCGGCTCTCTGCTCGGCAGGGAGCCTGCTTCCTCCTCTCTCTCCATGCCTGCCTCTCTGCTTACTTGTAATCTCTCTCTCTCTCTCTCTGCCAAATAAATAAATAAAATCTTTAAAAAAAAATTTTCTAGAGGAAAACTTAGGAGAATATCTCTCTAATCTTGGGAGTAGCCAAATATTTCTTAGAAAAGACACAAAAAGCACTGCCTAAAAAAGAAAAAAAAATGGTAAAGTGGACAAGAGCAAATTTTAAAGCTTCTTCTCTCCTAAAAATACCATTAAGGCTAGCCATAGATTGAGAGAAAATATTTGTACTACAAATATCTATCCAAGGGCTTGTTCACAGATTGCATAAGGAACTCCTACAAATCAGTAATAAAAAAAAATCAGTCTGATTTGATCAGACACCTCATAAAAGAAAATATACAAATGGGTGATAAATACATAAAGTATTCTCATTATCATTGCTTATCAAAGAATTGCACATTAAAGCACAATGAGGTACCTCTCCATCCTCACCATAATAGCTACAATTAAAAAATATGAAGTGTTACTGAGGATGTGGAGCAAGTGGAGTCTAGTTGGAAGACCAGGCATTGTTGGTGGAAGTATAAATCATTACAACCCATCTGAAAACTACTGGTTAGCATTCACTAAAGTGAAACTTAATATCCCCTATGACCCAGCACATCCACCCACAGGTATATAACTCAGAAAAATTGGTGCTTATGCCCAAGAGATGTGGAGTAGTCATAATAGTATTACAATAGTTTACATCAAAAATAGAAATGGTATAGTCATATAATGGAATACCATGCAACAATAAAAAAATGGACTCATAATACAAACAAGGGTAAATCTCAAAAAATACATACGCTATGAATCCATTTATATGAAGTTCAAAACTGACAAAATTAATCTCTGGTGATTGAAATCTGAACAACAGGTGTCTATAGGAGGTGAGATTCACTGGAGAAAGTTAAGGGAACTTCTGGAGATGATGGAAATGTTTTATATACTAACTGACAGTTACACAAATGTGTTCATAATTTATGCTCTTAAGATTTGTACATAAGTTTTTCCTTGACTTAAAAAAGAATATATCAGAATAAAGGTGCTTCATCAATGACTTGAACCCTAAAAAAAAAAACAGTGTTAAGAAGTCTCTAATAAATTCCAGAGACTCTTAAAAATTACTGTTAGATATCCAAATAGTATCATGACTTGTATTATCCCTGTCTTTTATTAATTTCAAACCAAAGAATACCTTATAGAACCATGAGAAAAATGAATTTAAGGAAATCAAATCCAGATGTTTTTGAAGTTCACTGTATTCTTGATTTTTCTAGAAAGGTGACTGATACTAATAATGAAGCTTCTAGCACACAGATTTTTGACATCTGAAATCCGGGTAGAGGGAAACTGTTTCATATGGCTATTTAGCAATTCTGTCATTTTCAGTGCCTAATAAATAGTGACTCAGATATCTAAGTAGAGCTTAAAATGCACAAAAGGTCAAGTCTTAGGATAGATATAGCTTCATGATATCTGGAATGTTTTTATGATCTGCATTTTTCAGATTGTGTTAGAGTAAGAAAGGGTCAGGTTTTTGTTTTGGTTTTTTGACAGGATTCTTGATGGGAAATGATAGACATTTGTATCATCCCAGAATGTTCAGAAATGACAGTCTTTGCTTGAATAACCTCAATGTAAGATACTTACAGCTCAAAGGAGAGTAAAGCATAGATGTTAATATGGACTATTGTAAAATCAAATTGTCTCTGCAAGCATTCCCTCTTCTCTTCAACTATGAAATTCCTTTCAGGTCATAATAAGTTAATTTAATACTTGAGCTTTTAATAATGGAATCCTGCATTTCTCAGTCTCTGGACTTTTAAAGATAAGTGACTTTCAAATCCCCTTCAGAAAGATATATAGCAAAACAGGTGAAGGTCAAAACAAGTGAGTTTGTACTACCAACAAACATGTTCACAAGCAAAACAAGTTTATCTTTATGAGACTTATGCTAACATATGACGGATGCCAATAGCAAAAATGTTTCAATGCATTCAATTAACTAAATGAATCTCACAGTACTCTTGTTCTTTGTCATATCCAATATTTTAGCCCTTTGGAGGTGTGTGTATGTGTGTGTGCACATATAAATACACACATAGACATTTACACATAGGTATGGCTTAATGTTTCAGAAAAATTCAGAGGAATATTGAGATGTGTTAACTTCTAAGTCACTTTCTTATTAATTTGTCTACCAAGTTCATTTTATCTAACAAGAGGGCTTAAATCGATATTAAGAATTTTTAAAACACAATGTATTTCTGGAAGACAAACCAATGTAGACCAAACTCTCTGTACTGTCCTTTAAAATTCATCAATGTTACCCCAACACATGGCATAGCTTCTTTAAGTGTACCTTCTAAAGCCATGAGAAACTGTAGCGTGAGACGATCAGAATTGTATCCAGATTTTGCAGCCTTGAGATGCTTATTTCTGCCTTCAGTAAGCGACTGATAATAAAGCAGGTCCAAAGCACGTTTCACAGCACTATTGTGATATTTATCAATAGAGTTAATGTCCTCTCCCCGAGTGTTCATGCAGGTCAACACAGTGGCCTCCGGCCTCTGACTGTAATGTGTGAATTCGGAAGATGCTACCTTCCTTTCAACGATGACTGATGTGTCAGAGATCAGAGATGGAGGGACTGGCCCAGGAAAGAGCATTAGTACAGGAAGACAGGTTTTTGCTTTTTATTCTCTCCTTGAACAGACATATTAGGTTGGCAAGATAATAAGAAGTTACTACAAATAAAGTTAAAAGAACTATTTCCTGCCATTAAAATTTGTTCATGCTTCCTAGTATATGAACCCAATAACTAAGTGAATTTTTCCCTTTTTCAACTAGTTGTTTTGTGACACATTTAAAAAAATGACATTTATATAAAATCTCCATTTACCAATAAGTATCACCTTGTCAAACAAATGATTGGGAATGCAATTTTCTGGAGAGGGAAGGACAAAATAATTATTTTGTTTATTCTAAATTGTATATCATCAGGCTCCTTATGTTCTTCAACATTGCTAGAAGTAGTATAAAGTATGTTATTTCAAAATAGATTGTATTTCCCACAGTAATAAAAATGTACTTAGTTAGTGCATTCTCAGCCAAGGATCTTGGCATCAAAAATTCAGACACAACCAAAAAATTTCCATTACTGTAAAGAACCCTCACTTTGAGCCAGGATAATATCTTAAAATGTAAAAATCAAAAATCAAAGCTCATAGTTTTAAGAGGCATGCACATATTAAACAAGGGGTACTAATGTTCTACAAAATATAACACACAAAATACACTTATACCATATCATAAATTTTTCTGAAAGTAAATATGTTAGCTATTATAATTATTAAATTTTTAGACAGTTTTGGTGACTTTCCAGAATTTAGAAGGACCATTTTTAGAAGGAAGGAAGGTAATTATGTGGCTTAAATCCCTTAAGTAAGTTGTCCCAAGAGGGCTAAACTATTGCTTCTTTCCCTTCTCCTCAGTTAAATTCCTCTATAGAACTAGTGGCCCCTCAAATTCACCCTTGATCTTATAGTAGCCCCCAGGTCTGTGGTCAGGAGATTCCTGTATGTTTTCTGGTGGTGTGGCTTCTGTGATTAAAACTCAGGTTTCAATGCAAAAGGTTTCTCGGGATTTCTATACTTCACCCTTTTCAATCTTCTTCAATTCTTAAAAGCTATGGAAATTGCTGTGGCTTCAGATAAAATGCAAAAAGGAAAAATTGTGCCAGTAAGTCACTGGATTTGACATCCTGTTGACAGCAATCAGAGCATTTCACACTGTTAGGAAAGCATAAAAATAATTATTGGTCTTTGTTGTGGCTGTTCAAAGAAACCTCAGCCATCTCCAGGGGAATTGCCAAGACAGGCAGGAGCCTGAGCACTGCAGGCTGCCTGGGGTTTCCATGTTGCTGGGATCACTTTCTCCCCTTCCCCGCCTGCACACTCTTCCCCAGGAACAGATGCAGGGATCCAGAAGCAGAATCAAGTGGTGTTGATTAATTAATTGAGTTTGGTGGCCTTAGGGCCCTATATTTTTGCTTCAACCACTGTATAAGTCAATGTACCAGAATATATGTTTATTCTGTATTTTACTGATTTTTTTGAAAGTACATTTTTGGTCTCCTCAAGGCAGTGCCCTTAAATGAAAGTACATCTTCCAAGAAAAACTAGTTGACTTTTACAATATTTATTGCCTTGACCCCTGATTTCATCTTGATGGAAAGTAAATGTTCCCTATGCAGGGATACAGTAAGGAAAATTACAAAGTTTGTCAAATTCATACTCAGAGAATCCAACTTTCTCTTTATATATCTTTCCCTCTTCTTTAGTAGTACCAACCTCCTTGACCCATTTTGTTTATGGTGCCCTCAGAGTCTGGCTATAGGGTCCCCTACTAATCTTGCACTCATGGCCTTAATTCACCCTAAAGAATAACACTTTAAATATTTATAAATAAATTAAATAATTAATGTGCTTTAGCATTCAGTGTGCTTTAGCAGTGGAAATTTAATATCCCAATTCTATTGTGGAATACAAGAAGCAAATAGAATATAAAGTTTTCCACTCCAAATATAGGAAGGTGAACCCTACATAGATCTGTCAAATACCTAACTCTTACATGAAAATGTTGCCATCTAGCATTTTATAAAATTTAGCTCATGCAAGGTAAACCATCACAATGTCTTCTTCAGGCCCAAATTATCTTTTTTAGATCAAAGAACTTCTGTTATATAGTATAGAAATATAGCTTTTAAAATACCAGACAGCAGCCACCTGATCAATAAAACCAATCAGTTTCCACATAGATCAGATAAGTATCTCCAATAGCACATTTCCCACAAAGTCCATGAGGAGCTTTATTTCTATTTTAACAATAACAGTATTATATTTATATGTTAACATAAACAATGATGTTATTCTTGTACCTTAATATGCTAAAAATCAAATCCATATAGTCTTCAAATCCAACCCTCATTCATATTGTCTCATTTCTATAAGTGGCACCAAAGACTCCTATTCATTCAAGTGTGAAGCCCAAGAGTCATCTTCAATTCACTTCTCATCATCCCCCACACTGCCGACAAATCAGTCTTTCAAAAGTAGAATTCCTGTCAGGCCCATTCCCTGCTAGAAAACAGGGGCGGCCCCCGGGCAGGGGGGGAAGCCAATGCCTCTCTGCCACGTGCTTTATTAAGTGCCAATCCTTTTTCCTGTGGTTTAACACTATCCATTAGATATCATAAATACCTCACAGCTCTGTATCTTCACTCTTATGAGGTATGGTTCTTTTTTAAAACTTTAGTCCCAGTAGATTTAACATACACTGTTATATTAGCTTCAGGTGTACAATAGAGTGATTCAACAGTTTTGAACAGTACTCAGTGTTCATCATGGATAGCGTACTCTCAATCCTCTTCACCTATAGGAAGCCTGGTTCTTATTTGCTAATATTTAATGACTGTTTACCAGGTATTAGGCTTCACATAACTTAGATAACCATAGGATAATCCTACTAGGTAGATACTAGGATATCTTTATTCCTCATATGAGTTAACCAGAATTACTATGTGAGGTAACATATGAGGAGAATTCATTTCAGCAAAGGTTGTGATACGTCTTAAGTAACAGAGAGAAACTGTTGAGCAGCAGGGATTCAAACATGTATCTTACTTAAAGCTCCAAGGCTGGTAGCACTAATAATTCCTTGTCCTCTGTCCCTTAAGCTGGATGTAAACATTAATTCCAAATGGAATGGGTGTTTTTATGCTCTAAGGAGGGAGCAGGGCTGCTGACGGAGGTCATGGAAATTCTACTCCCTATTTTCTCTAAACCATGATATAGTAAAATATACCCGTTTGCAGCTACTTTGCCTACTGCTCTGGTGGCCATATCTAGATTTTCCTCCAAACAGTTCTGATTTCAAACTTTCTGCTCCTTATAATCAGAGGCATGGTTTAGAGGAAGTGCACCAGACAACATCGTCAATGAAAAATTGTAAAGCCCATAAAACATTTTGACACGCTGCTGTAAAGATCCCGAGGAAAGGTGTCCAAGGACACAGAGTGAGTGGGAACTCGGAGTTCCTCACACAAGCGTGCCGTTGTTACTTGGGCTCCACACCAAGCAAGAGTGAAGGCCCCTCCGTTTGTCTTCTGATTTCAAACCTGACTCTGTGTCCTAAATTGTGGCCTTACGCAGGCCAGTGTAGTCCATGAAGATATACAGCCGACAGCTTAGGAGAAAATAGAGTCCGAGGCATTCTTTCAAATAGCCAGAAAATTGAAGTGAAGAGAAGCAAGTGAAGTAGCTTCTCTTTCTTTTGTAAGCACATCCCCTTGAACACAGGAAAGAATGTATGTCTGATGTTTGATAAACCTTGTGAAGAGAATGTTCTGCCCAGAGCAGCCACCTTTATTTTTGGAGATGAGAACTGAATTAGTTCTTGTGATATTGAACCCAAACACAAATGGAATTCTTTAACATATGTGCTCAGTTAACCTACCGTAGATAAGATCAAATAATAAAAATCGCTAACATTTCAATTTTCTGACAATACATGAAAATAAAATGATGCACATGGAATGTAAGAATGTTGAAGATATTCTTCATTATTTGCTGTGGAAGATTCAATTAAAATCAGTTAATAAGTGGAAAGACGTTTCAAAATGTTTATACACTTTTAATTTCAAAAAGCAGTACAATCATGAAGTCTTCATACTGAAGATCAGTGATGTACTTGGCCCGGGGGGAAAAAAAGAGCATAAAAATCTACAAGCTTGGTTGTTAATTGAATGCCAAATAACACACTGAGATGACTATTTTATGACAGCTGCGGAAAATTCCAAAGAGCAAAGGTTTGTTTCTTTACGGTAACGGGGTTATAATGCCAAAGCAGAGTCTCCACGTGCTGAAAATGTTCATTTTTTTCTTCATCCACGTATATGTCTGCAAAAGGAGACTGAGTAAAATTACATCAACTTGGACTATCCCTGTGGTTTTATAAAAATTAAATAAATAAAAACACAGTGCCAATTAAAATAAAGATGCAGCATTTCTTAGACTTTGTATCTAGACTTCTCATTATCTAAGCATCTCCAACCCAAGTCTGTACTAATGAGCTTTCCTTTCACAGGGAGATAAGGAAGCTGAATTAGGACTTCCATTTTCCCCACTTTGCGATCGGAAGTCAACGATGGTGGCCCAGTCACAAATAGGTACTACTCAAGAATGGTGGTTATGGAGGGTGGGCGTGTGTGAGCCACTTTTCAAATGGATAAGCCATGTTGTTCAAAGGGGCAACATCCATGAGAACCTCACTTCTTATTCATATCTTTGATCTTTAGACTCATCTATTTGGTGCTAAATGATAAGAATTTTGAAAAATTCTCACAAAATGAATTCGGTCAAGCAGTATTAGTAAATGTGATTATTATTTGACTTGTAACCATTTTACAAATAATGGACTTTCTTCTTGTGTAAGAGACAGCATTTTTTTGAGTTTCATTGCTGACAATTGTAATCTGTAATTTAATCATTCGTATAGAGGACAATTCAATGAAAATATTAGTATATCCGTGTTGTTACCGCTAAGTTTGCAATATATGTTTAATATAGTAGCTTATATTCCTTCAGAAAAAAATTCTTTTGGTATAAGTAGATGAGCCAGCAAGTTCAGCCCATTATTGAAACTGTGTTGCTATGCTCGATGGTCCAAATATTTGCAATAGTTATTCCCGGAGTCGCCATCTTCATTATTCAACTGTAAGATTAATAAACATAAGGATTGCCACCTAACGTCTCTACCTGCTTCCGTACCAAGGCCTACAAAGCAGTGGTCAACCGTCAGAAAGCTTCTTGCTCTGACCTCTGCCCCTTCCCATCCAAGTTCCAAAAGTGTTTTTCTAGCTACCATAACATAGGTGCCTACCATTGTTTAGCAGTTGGGAGTGCGGCAGGCTAAGAACCTCCCCAGGCAAGCTGGAAAGAAGGGAAGTCTCCGAGGCTTGTTGCTATAATATAAATTACTACGCTGTTAGTGGAGGTGACACGTCATTTGCCCGTCTCCATATCCCAGGTATTTAAAACCACAGGATGAACTGGAAGTAGCACACTGGTGGCCAATTAACATTGCTTTGAGTCTAAGGCCTCAATCAAACATAAAACTATTGAAGTTTTCTTGAATTAAAAATGCACCTTAGGGGCACCTGGGTGGCTTATTTACATGTCCAGCTCTTGATTTTGGCTCGGGCCATGGTTTTGGGGTTGTGAGATCAAGCCCTGAGTGGGCTCCCGCCTACGTGGAGCCTGCTGGGGAGTCTGTCTCTCCCTCTGCCCCTCCCCTCCCCTCTCTCCCTCTCTTAAAACAAAACAAAACAAAAAAACCCCTAATATATAATATGACTAATCCAATTACTTGAAATGTGAATTATTTGTATCTGATGGATGGGACATTCTTCAAGTGTAGATATTTCTGGGCACGGTATCACTTAAAAAGCCTCCTTCCAGTTTCCTCTTATATTCAGATGGTCGTCCCTGGCTCCGGGGTGTGTGTGAGGCCACAAGCACTTCACTTCCAGTGGCCCACCTCTCCAGGGATGCGTAATGAGGAAGTGCGTACAGAGTATTCAATAGGCTGTCTCCCCCTCCACCTAAACAGCAGAGAGGAGTGACTCCCTAGAGGACAGTGCCCCCATCTCTCTGTGTGTCCTGTTCTGTCTTGATGAATACTTTAAATTTAAAGTCTTTATTCATCCTGACAACTCAAGGTGGTGGGAATAATGCTGTCTCTCAGAGATGTTACTGTTCTCTTCACTGATTTGACAGAACACGCCCACATGCTGTGAACTAACACTTTACATCCAGAGAATAATAAACAGCAATTTGAAATATTAACACAGTGGCAGAAAGCTCTGACTGAGACAGTAAGAGGGAAAAAAGTGTTTGCCTTCCTGTGGCCTGAGAAAAAAACTTCAATTATTTTGTTTCTTTGGAGCTTAGGTATTATTTTTTGTGGATGTGTAATAAATTCAACAAGCAAGTGGAGACCTTTCAGAAAAGTAATGATCCCTTTCACTGAGAGGAAATGATATTCACTCTGGTTAGATTTGAATTGTTAACAAAAATATAAAACTGAATATTAAAGAGGAAAGCCAATATACATGAGTTATCAGTCTTAAAATTATATCACTTCTGCTACTTGGGAGATCACTTTTTAGAGCAATAGAGCTATTAAACCATCTCTAAAGATTATGTTATTGGATAAAAATAATTGCAAGGAGTAAACTGAACCAGAATTGTAGCTGATAATTACTATCAGGAACATCAGACTCCTCATTATTACATATTTTAGAATTCAAGAAATTGTAACGTTTCAAACTATCTTTTTTTTTTTTTTTTTGCTTTTGTAGGTTTCATTGACTTCATAGTAGAGCCAACATTTTCTCTTCTGACAGACTCAACAGAGAAAATTATTACTCCTCTTATAGAGGAAGCCTCAAAAACAGACACTTCTTCCTATGGGGCAAGCAGGTTTGATATTTTCTCCTTTTTATGCATCCTTTTTTAATCTTTGTGCTGTTTAATAACCTTTCACTTAAGATTATCCTATTATGTCTTAGAGCAGGGGTAGGCCATCTTAAAAGAATTATTAGATAGTATTGCCACCTAGTGGCTAGATGTGATATTGCATCCACCTTTGAAATTCACTTCATGTCCACTACAAAATACATCAAACTACTAACTAGTGAGTATAACACAAGAGTATTCGA
The DNA here is from genome assembly GCA_002007465.1 of Ailurus styani. Classification (NCBI taxonomy): domain Eukaryota; kingdom Metazoa; phylum Chordata; class Mammalia; order Carnivora; family Ailuridae; genus Ailurus; species Ailurus styani. Next base: position 2,739,942 of record LNAC01000004.1, on the reverse strand, counting down.
TACTCAGGAGAATGAAAATATCTCAATTTTCAAACAAATGTATGTATTATGCCTTGGATATTAACATATCTAGTTTTGTCAGTTTTCTTATAAGCAAACCAATTACACAACCTACTTGTACATCTGGGGAGATGCCTATACCAAAAGAAGGCTTGTAGCCGATGTGGGTACAACAGCTGTGTCTAACATGTTACAGTAACATCCATTATATATACAATCACAGTATTTCAAGCTGAGACTTTTTCATCGATAACTTTATTAAGGCATATTATTTAAAGCTTCCAGTTGCAAACTAATCATGCTAAATTCTTGTCCATTTGAACACGCAACTTTGCTAACGGCACACCAAAGGCTGCTTATATGTTGCCCCAGTGAGGACCCTGAGGAAATGTTCTACCCAAGAAAGATTCAGGTTAGCCCCCCATTAGGGCTCCAGAATCATGATGCCCCTTAAAGTGATGTTCACCAATGGACTCACCGCTAAGTCAGCTCACCTCAAGTTTCCACTGTTCTAATCGGGCCTTGCCACCCTATGATGCAAGAGTGCTCCAACATGCTGCTCTGGGAGTCCTTGACCCACCCAGGGACTTCCAGCCAGAGTCCCAGCCCTCTTCATGAGAGGAAAGAAGGAGGGACATGAGTAGCCCTGACGATGCTCACACTGCGCCTGAGCACATGCCATTCTGTCTGCAGTTGGTTTTGTAAAGTCTTTGCTCCCTCATCTCACATCTTGACCTTGGTGTTTTCTGGGCTTTTTTTTTTTTTTTTTTTTTTTTTTTTTTTGATTGTGACTACTAGCCTCAGCACCTTTATTGTGTTCACAGCGTTGATTTGTTTAGACGATCAAATATGAAAGGCACCATGAATGATGGAACCTATTCCCCAGACTACTCCCTTACAAGTGTGGACCTACAGAGCTTCAAAAACAACCTGGTGGACATCATCCAGCAGAACAAAGAGAGGTGGAAAGAGTTAGCTGCCCAAGGTAGAGTTGTTTATGAGAACTTACTGTCATCTTCTTTCTTAACTCGTCCTCTGGGGTTTTAGCTTCTTCCCCCCCACCCCCGGATTTCTTCTTTGATGAAATACACCAGCCTTTGGTGGTATGTGGAATTCGGCTAACTTTTGATTATTCATAACAAAGTTGGTTTATCTGGTAAAGAGATTCTGCTCTGTTTATGTCACGTGGGCTGCAGAAGTATGTGTCCTTGGATGGCAGTGACCTGAATGTGAAGAAGGGGACAATAAAATGGTGACAAAATTTTACATGGCAGAGTAACCTCCTGTTCATTTCTAGAAGTACTTTGGAGCTTCTGTTTTAGGCTTTGCAAGTGGTTTTTGTGTCGCATTAGGAATATAACACCCTGTGTCAGAAACTTGGGTGTCAGGGACTTTTTTCAGCGTTACTAAGTTATTTCTTTTGGGGACTGTTCCACTCGTCCATTGGAAGAAATCATTTGTAATCAGCCATTAAAGGAAACAAATGGGAAGCGAGCTAGTGTTAGCTATTTCTGATATGTTTTCTGATTCAAATAAATGAGTCGATTTGGTTTACAAAGTATGTGAATTCATATCAGTCATTATCTTTTGTGCAGGAAATTAGCTTTGTAATTGCAAGTCTGGCCCCTGCCCCCCCTCACGCTCCCTTCCATAGCCCTGGGTCTCTCCTGTGCTCTACACCCTGCACTGTGGCCTCTGGCTGGTTCTTGAAATACCCCAGAGCCTTTGAAATGGTTATTTCTTCAGCCAGGGATTCTCCTCACAGCTGTCTGCAAGCCCGATTCCTCCTTGGCTGGAAAGTCTGTTGTTGATCTTTAACTTGAAAAACAGCACCTAATTAACTTAATTTAATTTTCACATGACCTTATAAGGTATATACTATTGTTATTCTCATTTTACATAAGGAAACCGAGGCAGAAGATTGTTATGTGACTTTGCCCCACATCCCATAACTAGTAAGTGAAGGAGCTAGCATTCACTCTCTCTCTCCAAATGCAGTACTCAAAAGCCTTATGGTAGGTAATCCCACAAGGAGACCCTCCCTGACCACTACAAGTAACATCCTCTGTCCTATCTTTCCCGATAAGGGCCCAGTCTAATGGCTTCGATGTGGTATGACTAGTCCATAATCAATGATATTTACTTATTCCTTTTTTAATTTTTCATCTTTTCCACATGGGTAGCGTATGGCCCACAAAAGTTAAGGCACGGTCTGTTGTGTTTTCCAGTATATCCTCAGCTCCTACCACAGTGCTGGGCATAGAAGAGGCACTCAGTAAATATTGGTTTAATGAAATAACCACTTAATGGTGTTACATTATTTCCTCCACCTCTGCTATTAGAAATAAAAGCAATAATAGCATTCTCATGTCTTCATCTGACTCTGTAACTCACACTTTCGCATTAATCTGATCTTAGTTGAAAAGAAATAGTTTCCCAGGCTTTGGTGGCTCTGTACAGCCATGACAAGGGATGGGCCCCCCACACTCAGCATGGCCCTGTGCTTAATTAAATCCTCAACTATCATCATCTCGAAAATCTTAAAATTTTTTGAGCTAAGGACCTCATTTTTATTTTGCAAGGGGTCCTGCAATTCTGTAGCTAGTCCTGGCCATTCCAGAGCGTCTCTGTAATACATTATTGTCACTCAATAAAGAACATGACACAACACAAGACCCAGATGGCCATACTGAAATACTGTCAAATCCTTCTAAGTGGAGATTTCAAATGACTGGAATTACCCTTCTCTAGGGACAAATTATACTCAAGATATTGACCCTGAAGCACTATAAGATATAAATCCCTAACCTAAGCTCTTTGAAAACAGGAACAATATCTATCTTATTGTCATCGTTTTCTCAGAGGGAGCATGTCCCTAGCATAGTGTAGGTGCTTTAAAATTATTTAGTGAGTATAGTCTTGAATGAATGAATACATGAATACTTAAACTCCACTTTGAATGTATTTATTCAGAAAGGAAAACAAATCGATATATTATATTTTCAGCAATGGAAGGAAGAGAGGAGGGAAGCGAGACTTCTGAAATCCCTTCTGTTTGCCAGGCATTTTACATGGATTATCCAGTTTCCTCCTGCAACAACCTTTCTAACTAGAAATGATTACCCTCGTTTTATACACATGGAAATTAAGGATCACACAGCTTCTAAGCACTAGAGTCAAAACTGTTCTGATTCTTTACCCAACGTTTTCCCCACTGCACACTAGCACTTCCTATTAGACTCTTTCAAAGAATTTTGAAAAAATTGACTTGAAGTATTTATCTTCAATGAACCCAAAAATCCAATTGACCCAAACACACTCTATTCCAAGAAATTTTAAACTAAAATAAACAACCCCAAACATCAACCTATTAGCTAGAACCTATTCGTCATAAACCAGTGAAGGAAAACTCTGTCAGAATTGGCTTAGGGACTGCGATTCCTCCCTTCCTAATAAACTTTCTGGCGCTATGCTCTTTGAAGATTTTGTTGCACAAGGACAGTAAACTTCAGATGTGTGTAAAATTCTCCATGTACATTTCTGGAGTTGAGGAATAATATCTGAGTCCTGTCATTGGAAAAGGTAGAAGCAAGATTTGAACACAGGCAGCCTGGCTTTAGCAAATTAAAACCATACATCACTTTGATAATGTAATTTCCAAGGGGTCATTGTGTAGAGTACACACGCTTTGAATAAGCATCTACGGCTAAATTTATTTTTTTTAAACATTGCATGTTTGGTTTCTATTTCCAATGCAATGGTGAACTAGATGAACGTAAAGAAGTATCTCATGGTAAAAACAACTAAAAGTGCAGGGCGAAATATGGCTAACAAGAAATTGACAGAGACAGTGCTTCTAGAACTATCTCCTTGTCTCATTGCTTGTAACAAAAAAAGAGAGGAAGGACGGAGAGAAGGGAGGGAGGGCAGAAGGAAGGAAGGAAGGAAGGAAGGAAGGAAGGAAGGAAAGAAGGAAGGAAGGAAAGCTAATACCCTCAAAACTTGTCCAGAATTTCAAACAGAAATTCAGAGAGATAAGGAAACTTTGGAGCTAGAATCTCTCTGGAGGGCATCTGTTTACCTTTGCTGGAGTCCTGGGTTTGCAGACTGAATTGACCACCACACTGGGTTTACACCAGAAATGCAAATTTGATTGTACATTTAAAAATTACATTAATGCAACTTACCATATTGAGGATCTAAGGATAAAAACCTAAGATCTCAAGAGATACAGAAAGAACATTCAAGAAAATTCAGAATCTATTCATGATAAAAATTATTAAAATTAAAGGAAGCTTCTTAATCTACTATTTCCATTTTCCCACTTTTCTTGCCTTCATTTTTACTGCTTATTTCTTTTTTCCATTGCAATTCATTTCCTTGGTGGTTTGAAATATTTACTCTTTATTCCTTTCATTTTCATGATTAGTTAGAAAATTTTAAATGCATAATCAATAGTAGATAACAATGAATTTCACTCTCCACGAAATAATACAAAACCTTAGAAAACTTTGTCTCTGATATTTTTAAAATCTTCTAAAATACAGACTTTATATTTAATAACTAAAATTTAAAACATGTCCTTGAAATCCAAGAATATAAGGAAAACTGCTTGTTTTTAAAGATTTTATTTATTTATTTGACAGAAAGAGAGTGAGAGAGAGTGAGCATGGACAGGGGGAGGGGCAGAGGGAGAGGGAGAAGCAGACTCCCTGCTTGCAAGGAACCCAATGTTGGACCCCATCCCAGGACTCTAGGATCACCTGAGCTGAAGGCAGACACTTAATGACTGAGCCACCCAGGTGCCTTGAGGACAACTGTTTTTTAACATCACTTTCAAAAATCAGGCTAGTGCGGGAAGACTTTACTAAGGTCTCCTCCAGGCATGCATAGCTCCTAGCCAGCTAGAGATCTGTGGAGAGCTATCTCAGACTTTCCATGGCTCTCCAGTTGCTAGGAGTTTTCTGTGAAATGCTGCTCATCTACCAGTTACCCAAACTTGGGCTGCAGCCTCAGGCTTGCGAAGCTTTTGAATTTCCCTCCATTTTTTCTAAACTAAACCTATCACTTTACATTGTACAAACCAGGGGATTTTGCCCTCTGCTCCTGGCGCACATGGAGCCTACCGTCTATGGCACCAAAACTGGTTTCAGCTGCCCTTCTCAGGTGGGGGTTGCCAGGGAGGTTGGGAGTAACTCTGGGCAAAAAGGTCCCAGTTCCCTGGGGTACGTGGGTCTCAGTTGGTTGAGCAGACAACTCTCAGTTTCTGCTCAGGTCATAATCTCAGGGTGCTGGGATCGAGCCCCACATCAGGCTCCAAACTCAGTTCAGCGGGGAGTCTGAGGATTCTCCCTCTTCCTCTCCTCAGCCTTCCCCCTGCGTGTATGCTTTCTCTCTCTTTAAAATAAATAAATCTTAAAAAAAAACGGGAGGGGGGGAATTACAGATTCCTGCTGTTCCTACCGTTTGCTCACGTGCATGAGAAGACATGAGCAAAACATTCACTCTAGCACTGTTCTTGAGAGCAAAAAAACTGAAAACAACATTAAAATGGATTCACAAGCTGTGGTATATTTATATTATGGAAAAGCATACAACTGTTAAGATAAATGGACTTTAGGTGTGAGTCCCAACAGGGATGGAAGACACAAATAATATTGAGCAAAATACACAAGTTGCTTCAGTATAGCAAGATGCCATTTATAAAGAAATTTTTAAAACCTGTAAGCTAACCAACCAATAGGTTTGAGAATGCACTTAGCTTCATACGTAGAACTATTAAAGAAGCATGTCTCTTTAGAGCTAGTCCCCAAATGGCAAACACAAATATTGGTTCTCCCTCAAGGCAAAAGAGTTACTTCAATAAGCCACTTGAAGGTTTCGTTGTGTTTAGACACAAATATTACAAACTGAACCAGATCCACCAAGTCCACCTTGATCAGAACGAAACCACAAATCAATCCCAGGTCTGCTTTCTTTCCCATCTTCTCAAAGAAGATGTGTATTTGAGAAAAACAAGTTATGTCCCAAAATGGAATCGGGGTGTTGGGGGGGAGTGGTCAGACTGAAATGGGATGCAATATGTTTCTTATTGTACTGGGTAACTTTCTGATTTGTTTGACGTTGATTCAAATCCCGAAATACTAGGGCTCAAAGGCAAGTAACAAGTGAGGAAAGAAGGGAGCGTGGGAACCAAGGCACCATCAGATTTGCCCCTTGTGCACCAGTAACAGCTGTGTAGAACCAGAAGGAAAACTAGTCTCACTTAAGGCAAGCTTGACATTTTAAAATATGCATTAAAATTGTCAAACACACAAACGTTTTCTAGTCTCTTTGGGGGGCTTATTTCCTGCATAATTGCTCTAGGGTCATAGGATATGTTCAGTATGATATCACTCATTTGAACTTTTTAAGAACAGCTTTGTCTTTAGTAGCTTGTCCACCAAAAAGGAAAACAAGTTAGGATTTTGGTTAGAATTACTTTGATATCAATTTGGAGAGAATTATCTTTATGATTTCGAGTCTTTCCATTCATATATATCTCATATACCTTCTTTCATGTTTCTCAGAAAGTTTTTTACTTCATAGTACTAATAACGGCGATGGAAAATGCTTGCTAGTGTTGTTGGATGCCTGGCATCATGTTAAGGATATTATATGCCACGTAATCAATATCTATCCTTAATAGTAATTTATTTCAAAATGTTGAATATATCTTGTTGGATTTTCCATCACTATTTTATATTTTTTCTTATTTTTGCAAATGGCTGTTTCTCACTGGTATACAGACAATTTGCTTTTGAATACTGATCTCCTACAAATAATGACAGTTTTTTTTATTTTCCAAATGTTTACCTTTAATGATTGTTATTCTTGAATCAACTGCATTAGCAAGTTTATTCAGAATTACCTGAATGGAAGTGGTAATAGCATTTGGCTTGTCTCTAAATTTAAAAGGAAGGTGTTTCATGCTTCATCATTAAGTATGATATTTCTTAATTTCATTTGATCTGCTCTTTATGAGGTTATATTTCTATCAACAATTTATTAAGAAAATGTATTTTTTAAATTTCATTTCAAGTTAGTTAGCACATAGTGCAGTATTGGTTTCAGAGAAAATATATTTTACATGGGACATTTAGTTTTATCAAATGTCTTTTCTGTGGCTTTTAAAATATTTCAGATAATTTTTTTGATTGGCTCATATAATGAATTATAGTATTAGGTTTTCTAATGTTGAACCACATTATATCCCTTGATTAGGCCCAACTAATTGTGATATATTAACTTTTTAAAATGTGTGTATTACTTTTGCTGACTTAAAAAAATCTATATTTATGAGTGAGATTAGCCTGCAGTTTTCCTTTCTCATACTTGTAGTTCTGGTATTAAGGTTATACTAGCCTCAGAAAATGAGTTGGAGTTATTAAATTCTTTTTTTTTTAAGATTTTTTTTTAATTCATTTGAGAGAGAGAGACACAGAGTGCACAAGCAGGGGGAGCAGCAGACAGAGGGAGAAGGAGCGGCAGACTCTTCACTGAGCAGGAAACCTGACACGGGGCTCGATCCCAGGACCCTGGGATCATGACCTGAGCTGAAGGCAGACATTTAACTGCCTGAGCCTCTCAGGTGCCCCGGAGTTTTTAAATTCTTGAGAGTTTGTGCGCCTTAAACTGGCATTGACCATTTGGCAGAATTTACTTTTTTTTTTTTTAAAGATTTTATTTATTTATTTGACACACAGAGAGATCAGATCACAAGTAGGCAGAGAGGCAGGCAGAGAGAGAGGAGAGAGGAGGAAGCAGGCTCCTCGCCGAGCAGGGAGCCCGATGCGGGCCTCGATCCCAGGACCCTGAGATCATGACCTGAGCCGAAAGCAGAGGCTTTAACCCACTGAGCCACCCAGGTGCCCTCGGCAGAATTTACTTTTAAAAGCCATGCGAGCCTACTGTTTTCTTTGTGGGATAATTTTCACCTGTGATTCGATTTTTTTAATAGTTATACAGGACTAATTAAGTTGTTTACTTTTTAGTTTTTTTTTAAAAAATGCATTGTGAAAGAACATGCAAAAGAACAAAAGAACATGCAAAAACATATATATACTATTTATAGGTAAATAATACAGTATCCATTCTTATAATGGACAATCCTTGCAGCGGCCTACACGCAGTAACATGCTGGCAAGGTTAATAACTGACTCAAAAAAATTGTATACACACAAATACACAGGATTCTTATGCCTTTTACTGATAGAAAGTGTGCATAGCACATAATTTAAAAGTGATAAAATATACAGTAGCCTTTGTTGTGAATTCTGTATAGGTATTTGGTTCTCACAGAATGCTTTCACTGATTTTTGCCAAACTCTGTGTCTTTGGTCCACTTATGATTGCAACTGACAAATGTAAGTTGTTCACATATGAACATTGATATTTTCATTTATATCAAGGAGTAAGATGAAAATATAAAAAACATACATCAGAACTTATAAAACATAGAAGGCTTAGTTCGACTTCACTTGTCCATCAAAAGTGCGAATGACTCCTTAGTTGTTTGATTGGATAATGGTTTTTGAATACTGGGAAATAAATTTCCTCAAATTTCTGTGCTATTTACAATGTAGCAGTTATAGACATGACACACTTTTAAATTTAATCTCCATTTTTTAAATCATTATCTCCACCACTCCACAACAGTGAAACAATAAATGAAGCCCTGATTCATAAAGTTTGTTGACATCCATGGTGCAAATATTCCCACTACAGCCTGTTTCAAGCTATCAGTATGAAGTGTCTGACTATGGGAGCTGGGAAGAGATGTGCATATAAGATATTTGCATCATACAGATTTGGTGTAATTAACCTCAAGACCTAGATAATGAAAAATGGGTCAAAATAATTAGGAAATGATTTTTAAATAGTTATCACCTTTGTTTTAAATACAATTTTTTAATTATAAGTTTCTATAATTTTATTTTTTTAAACTTCTTTTTTTTAAGATTTTATTTTTGTTTATTTATTTGACAGAGAGAGACACAGCAAGAGAGGGAACACCAGCAGGGGGAGTGGGAGAGGGAGAAGCAGGCCTCACGCAGAGCTGGGAGACCGATGCAGGCCTAGATCCCAGAACCCTGGGATCATGACTTGAGCCAAAGGCAGATGCTTAACGATCGAGCCACCGAGGCACCCCTATAATTTTAAGAATGACTAGATTTAACAATTTCATGATAATTATTTCCCTTTCCTCTTTTGTTTCTTAGCTATTACTCCTATTTGTGTAACTGTAAACAATATAGTTTAGTTTTGCATGTTTTGGTGTAAATGATATCACGTGAGACACATTCTTTAATGAATATCTTTCTACTCAATGCCATGTTTGCTGAGCTTTATCCATGATGAAGCAAATTGCTGTTATCTGTCTCAGCAGGGAATTTTTGGATCTTGATATAAAACAAAAGACAGAAAAATGTATCCAAATACTGTACAGATTTAAAAAATATATATATTAAGTAGTTAGGTCTTTTAAATAGTGTATTTATAATACACATTCATTTCTTAGCCCATAAATCAGGTGCACAAGTAATGTAACTTCTATTATTTTTCTGTGACAAAACATAGTGTCTAGCTGAAGGCCCCATGCTATATGCTTGAAGAAAACAGAAGCTTTTAATTCACATGTTTTAACGGAAGCAGAGTAAGCCTATTCCACTTAGGGTTCTTGACCTCCTTTTTTCTTCTTTTTTAGATGCCATCGAAGTTCCTAATGTGATGTTAACCTTGGGATAACCACCTTGCTTGACTTCTGTTCTTTCTCTCTCTTCTCTCTAGACGCGCCCCATCCCATCTGCTTCTCGTTATTCCCACCCCTGCCTCTGACAGGTGACCCCTGTTGCAGCCACTGTAGGCCACCAAACCTTTGCCATTGCCCTTTTGTTTAATCTCTTACTCTCCTCTTCTCCTAATGCTTCTGAGACCTGATTGTTAACCATCACAGCCAAACCAACTGCACAGCAGGACTTTCCCTCCCAAATGCCTACATCACTCTGTGGTATCTCTTTGCACTTTTATCCCGTAGATCTCCATTAAAGTTCTGGACCCACTGTCTTTTTCTTATTTGCCAGCAATCCCTATCAGTCCCTAAGAGTGTTCCTAACAATTCTACATCTGCTGCTTAGAGAAAATAAAAATAAATTGTTTTTAAACAACAAAAACATGTCCATGTTACTTTGTATTGAATTACTTTAAAAGGAAATGTTTTAAAATATTTATTTGTAAAATGTTTTAGTTATTCCTTCCCATTATCTTTTTGATGAATCAAAACTCATCATGTCAACAAAATTATAACTTTTATTTATTTTTTATGTTATGTTAGTCACCATGCAGTACATCATTAGTGTTTGACGTAGTGTTTCATGATTCATTGTTTGCATATAACACCCAGTGCTCCATGCAATCCATGCCCTCCTTAATACCCATCACCAGGCTCCCCCATCCCCTGACCCCCCTCCCTTATAAAACCCTCAGCCAAAGATACAGGTGTAGTGAAAAGAAGGGTCATATGCACCCCAATGTTCCCAGCAGCAATATCCACAATTGCCAAACTGCGGAAAGAGCCGAGATCCCTTTCAGCAGACAAATGGATAAAGAAGATGTGGTCCATACATACAATGGAATATTACTCAGCCATTGAAATTATAACTTTTAAACTCCCAGGACTAAATGCTAAGCATCTTTTTGAGAAAATATATGCATACTGTTTAGATTTCAGAAAGGACAATCAATCAAACAGAGGGAAGCAAAGGCTTTCAGATAAAAACTGGAGCTCACTCTGGGGGCCAGCTGGGTGGTTCAGTTGGTTAAGCATCTGCCTTTGCCTCAGGTCATGATCTTGGGATCCTGGGATGAGCCCTGCTTCACCCCATGTACAGTGGGGAGCCTGCTTGTCCCTTTCCTCTCCCTCTGCCCCTCACCCTGCTCATGCTCTCTCTTTCTCCCAAATAAATAAAATCCTAAAAAAAAAAGCTCATTTTCTATCATAGTTCAAAAATGCAACTAACACTTTATATGAGATCTTACAAGTAATTTTTAAATTGTATATTTCAAGTTATTATTAAATCATATACTATGCATTTAGTTTATTCCTATTTCCAATTTAATCTCTTTAGCTGACATTCTATATATTATCAGTACAGTAGAGCATGATAGATAGGATGGAACATTTGGGAGATCAGAATTATGAAGTTTTAAGAGACGGTATTCACCAAAGTCACTTAACCCTAGGAGAACTTACATACAGTTTGAACCATGAGTATGTGCTTATTCATTCACTCATTCATTTACTGTAAAGGCAGAACTCAATAGTTTTCAACACTTGCAGCATACTAGCATCCTCTGGGCTATTTTATTTTTTAAAAATTCAATATAGCTTACCTCCAGTTTACAAAGATAGGTAAAAAATGGAAAACTTTTGTGCATTTAAATGAATGCAGAGGACATGGAAGGGAAGAGCAGGAAATTAATGAATTTATGGTCAGGACAAGCCAAGTGCAGATTACAATCAGAGCCAACTTCACCCTGGCAAGCTGTACTCAGGAAACAGCAGTGTGTACCTTACTAATGATATTCCTTAAAATATCTGTGTCTTGGGTCACACATCTCCTCTGGAACATTTGCCTTCTACTCCTAGGATCTTGGGATCCTGGGATGAGCCCTGCTTCACCCCATATACAGTGGGGAGCCACTGAAAGTCAGTGGACTTTCTCTCTGCCTTAATCCTTGTTCTTTCTTCCTCATGGAATGTACTTCTCGGGCCCCTTCCTCTACTTTGCTTCTTAAAATCCTACCTGTCTTCCAGAACTCCATTAATCTGCCTTCTTCAAGAAGCCTATCCCTTAGTCATGTAAGCATAGCTGTCTTATCCATACTCCAGTTGGGATGTTTATCACATTCTGATTTGCATTCTAAAAATGGGAAGAGAAAAATGCATTCAAAAGGAGCCTATCAAAAGCAGCGTTGGAATAAGAGTGGGAATGGAGAGGAGTTTCATATGTTTCCAATTGCACATGTCTAATGGAGATTCCAACATTCCCATTTGGAGAGGTGCACCATCTCTCCACCCATCGAGAACCACTGTGTATCATGAGATACGGTGACTGGAAGTGTGTTGCAGTTATTGAACCTGCAGAGCTTGACAGAAAGTTGAGAACTACTAACGAGGTCACTACAGAACTATTTACGGAGGCTTACTATGTGTAAAACAAGAGCCAGTAGGATTTTTGAAGAACAGAACTCATAGAATATTCCTCTTTATCTCTCCAGTGGTTCCAGCCAAAGGCCAGATAAGAACTTGATCAGTATCAGGTAGAGGAGAATTTACTCCATTTTATGAAGGTCTGGTTTTACTGGTGAGACCCTATAAATGATATTGCTATATATTTTTTGTTACCTTAAAGATCTAAAAAGAGAAAATGAAAAGCTGCTACATGGAAAAAGGGAAAACAAATGGGGGGGATGTTCCCCAAAAGCCTTTTCTCTTGCATAGTATCTCTACTTGCTATGTTTTCAGACACCCAAAACCTATTCACTTGCTCTAATTTTACCTTGTGCAAATATGAATGATCACTGCAAGAGTTCACAGGAGTTTTGTAGCCTCTGAAAATTCTGAGGTGAACAGTGTGACAATGGAAATTTTGGGGGTAGAGAAAACAATGGTGGCGAAGAAAGTAGTAGATTGAGTGTTGTACTGTTGAGCAGAGGTGATGGGGTCCGAGTAAGATCAAAGCTACAGGCAGGAAGTAGGGACCAGCTCTCCAAGACAGTTCTCTCTTTCCGGTGCTACCCTTCACTGGCAAGTGTAACCAGGATTTGTAACCAGGACTTTTGGGTGATACACTGCTAACACTAGCCTAGGTTCAAGACTTTGTCATAGTCCCCCAGTAATTCCAATTCCAAGGACATTGGAAACTTTGTTGTCTTAACAATATACCTCCAAGCAAAAGGTAAATCTCTTTGTCACCACTCACCTCTATTCTTTCTCCAAAACCTTTAGTCTCATATTCCTCTTGATTCATGACCTCAACTTCTCTCTTTCCCCTCTTGGCCACTAAAATCCCCTCAGTTGTACTGAACAATTTAGCTCTGGCCTCAAATTTAACCCATTCAACAAAATAAAAGCCTGATTATTGGACTAAAATGACATGTATATTTCTTCACACATGCCTAAGCATGTCTGGAATGATCATGATTTGGTTAGTATTTTCAACTTCATTAGAATCCCTATAAAAAGCTTTATTTCTTATCACTATCAGAACATTTTTTAAAAACTTGATCACTATACCTATCACCTATCTGTAATCAGAAAATCATCATATGAGTTACTAAGTTAGGCATTTTCTTATTTTGTCACATTTTATAATTTATTTGAAATGTATTGAATATATAATATTTTAGTTAATTTATTTAAATCATATTTTGCTAGAAAACTTCATAGATTTTCTCAAAAGGAGACAGAAAGTTTTTAAAAATAGGTCTTGAATCATTGCTTGAAAAATTAAAACCCAAAGCTAAAAGATTTTCCCACCAGAAATAGAGGAAATATTTAAAACTGATGGGAAAGTATTAAAATTTTTAAAAGATCAAATTTACATTAGATTTATATGACATTTTAATAGACTGTGATAGGTTCACTAATTAAACCTTATGTATTATTATTTGTATTTGAAATATCTTAAAATGCAGTATTGTATAATACAGTATGTATAAACGTGATTTTTGTAATCATGTTGGTGTTAATGCTAAATAGAATGCAGAATCCTTTTCTACTAAGTACACATGTACTTGCCTGGCAATATACCAAGTTCTGTCATGGTCTCTATCCTGTTTAATCAGCCAAATGGCCCTATGATTTAGGTACTTTCTCCATTTTACCAATGTGAAAACTGAGGTCTGTGGGTGTGAGTTAGTTACTCAAATCACAGATTTGCACTCATATTACAAATGAATCTTACTCATTCCTTTTCAGAGTTTAATATAATACATAGAAAATACCATCATGATAGTAGTAAATCCAGAAAGAGAAAACAACTTTTTCTGAAAATTTACCTCAGAGAGCAATATAATTGCTTCCTCAAATCTGCTTCTGTTTAATCTCAACACAACTGATCTTGAGCTTTCAAATGTGTGTTATATCCCATAGACATTTTTACTTTAAAAAATTTTTTACTTTAAAAAGTTGAAAATTATGAATTTGGGAGTGACATTTTACGTTGTTTATATATCTTCCCATGGATCATTTACACAAACATTTATTACAGCAGCCTCACAAGGTAGGAATTATTGTCTGATAAAACTGTAGCTGGGATTCATGCCTAGTTTGTCTAAACTCAAAACCAGTAACCTTCTGGATATTTTCTAGATCATTTTCTAGAAATTAGTTGTGACCAGTTAGTTTATTTACATGTTCTAAATTTTCTCACAGAACAGAAGTCTTGCCCAAACTGTTTGTTGATGGAGGAACTATAACAGCAGTAGAATTTAGGGGCATTTTGGAACACCTGGGTGTCTCAGTTGGTTAAGCATCTGGCTCTTGGTTTTGGGTCGGGTCGTGATCCTGGGGTCATGAGATCGAGCCTGTGAAGGTCTCCGAGCTCAGTGCAGAATCTGCTTGTCCTTCTCTACCCCTCTGCTCCTCTCTCTGCTTGCTCTCTCTCTCTCTAAATAAATAAATAAACAAAGTCTTAAAAAATAATTTAGGGACATTTTAAGTGATACTGTTCAAGTGTGTGAACTCCCTACCTGTATTTACATGGACAGTAAAAGTTGGAAGGCAGGCAGAAGGAGCAGGCTTGCACTCCCTAGTGATTATGGGGTGGCTCAGGGATGAAGAAATGGTTACTTCATGGGTGCTGGGATGAGGATGAGTAGAGATCTGTGCTGGCAGGAACACAAATAGTAAGATGCGCTCCTTACTCAAGGAAATAAAGCTGATTTATCTTTTGAGCTTGTATCCACAGTTGGTTGTAGTCAAATATATGAAGCTATTCCCAGAAGTTTCCACTGATCCTCTCCACCCAAGGCATGCCTCTTGTTCTTTCTATTTGGTCAAGGGCACTCTGACAGATGGTCCTTATTGAGTATTACAAATCATTTTTTTTCTTTCCCAAGCACTGTTTCATTGTTACACTTAACAATTTTAGCTCATTCTGTCTTTACCATCATTTTAGTTGGATCACTCAGAACTTATGAACATATCGGTTCATACACAGTGTATCCTACATTTATATATAAATGAATAAATATAAGTAATTCTTATGGTAAAATTTTCAGTATCTGTTTCAGTATTTTTTCAGTGTACAATATTCTTTTCCTTAAAAATGTATTTCTATAACTTTCCTAAACTATTGATTTAGTCAATATAAAGGCTTGGAGATAGTAAAGGGAAGAAACTTAACTACCATTGAGTTAAGAATTGCTCTGAAACCTATATTCATCCAAAAATGTCCTCCTATACTTTACCATAATATTTATGGGTTTGCTAAATTCTTATGAGTTAAAGAAATTATTTTTTTTAAAGATTTATTTATTTATTTGACACAGAGAGAGAGATTACAAGTAGGCAGAGAGGCAGGCAGAGAGACAGGGAGAAGAGGAATCAGGCTCCCCGCTGAGCAGAGAGCCCGATGCGGGCCTCGATCCCAGGACGCTGAGATCATGACCTGAGCCGAAAGCAGAGGCTTTAACCCACTGAGCCACCCAGGCGCCCAAAGAAATTATTTTTTTAAAGATTTTATTTATTTGACAGATACAGCGAGAGAGGGCCCACATAAGCAGGTGGAGCTGCAAGCAGAGGGCAAGGAAGAAGCAGGCTCCCCACTCGATGGATCTTGGTTTGGGACGCAATCCCAGAAACTTGCAACCATGACCTGAGCTGAAGGCAGACTCTTAACCAACTGAGCCATTTCTTTAGGAGCCCCTAAAGAAATTACTTATATTTATATTAAATTATAAAAAGTAAGATTATATTGTAATGACTATAACTTATGAAATATAAAAGAAGAAAAATTTAATAATTTTCTTGATGCTTTCTCAGTAGATTAAGGAATGATAGAGTGTAATCGTACCTAAAAGTCAAGTCATAACCTATTTAAGAGCACTGGTCCTCTAACTCTGTATTTCTACAAAGAATTAAATATTTTGTTAGGATTATTAAAATATATTACTAGGAAAAAAGCAAAAGAACAGGAAGTATGACTATATTTTTATTTTTAAAATAAGTCACAGATTTCATATTATTTCTTTATATAATATGGTCCTACATCCTAACACTTGTATACTATTCGTTAGTAGACAATATTAATATCCTACAAGATAGCCTCTTATTAGATTCTGAGGATGTCTACTCTCTTTGAAATCGACTAGAATTTAGCTCCCTGAGAATCCAGGCGTTTTAGGCAACAAAGTAAATGGTGAAAAAAATAAGTTGAATTGGAAAAAAAAAAAAGAATCACTTCAACTCCACTATTGATGAATACAAAAATTACAAAAGGTTTTAGAGCAAAAGTAAAATATATTGAAGATTAAGAAAAAAAATCAACTGGGACACCTGGGTGGCTCAGTAAGATAAGCTTCTGCCTTCAGCTCAAGTCATGATTTCAGGGTCCTAGAATCAAGTCCAACATCAGGCTCCTTGCTCAGTGGGGAGCCTGCTTCTCCTTCTGCCTGCTGCTCCCCCTGCTTGTGCTCTCTCTCTTTGTCTCTGACAAATAAATAAATAAACTTAGAAAAAAAATCAATTATATTTGTCTTCATTATTTTTCCACAATAATTCCTACAAACATAGATAATTATAAATGCTAAGTACAATTTAGTTTTTCACAACTTTTTAATAATATTGTTTCAAGATTTTTAAAATAAGTACCCCTTTTTTCAGAAGCAAAACCCAGTTCATATAAGCATTAAGTTTTCCTGATCAGCCAACATCCTTAAGTAAAACCTCATGCATGGTGGCAGCTATAATTTGACCAAAAAACTTGGAGATTTTCAGTCTACTTGCGGGAAATCTACCAGGCCCTATGAGAAAAAAGGAACCCATTTTTGCAGACTGCACAATTGGCATCACTGGCCACAAGAGCTACGGATTCCTTGTTTGACCTGGTTCAGATGCAGTGGCTACACCAGCATCTTTATGCTTTCAAATATCTAAATGGCATTTTGTAGCATTTCTCTTTACTAGGATAATACATTGTGTCAATTAATTTTCTTTGAGAATCTAACCATTGTGTCATTCTGCAATAAAGCTTATATTTTCATTTTGGATGTTCCTTTTCTAAAATATCAAAAAGGTAATGTGACTTTCATAAACTTTATTTTTTATATTAATTCTACCATTTTCCTGAACAAATTCTGTAGTAGTTCTCTGCCACTAAAAAAAAAATGATTGATAAAAATTTTAAGGGAGAGATTTCCTTGAAAAAGTATTTCTATTATAGTAGAAGTGAACAGCAGGAGTAAAATGGCCCCACATACTATTCTTTTTGGGATTTGAGAATAACTTGTCCAGTATATAATTCAGTTTATAAGGGTAGCTAAGTCATTTCCCTCCTGAAAAACCTGCTTTTTTAAGAGCTGTTCTTATATACCTTCTTTACTGTGATTGCCTAACAGTTGACTTAATGGTTAATTGTAGTAGACTAGTACATTGTTAATAATAAACTAATTATTAACCCCAATAACTAATTAGCTGAGACTGGCTTGGTGTCTAATACCAAAGAACATATTTTCACAAAGAAGTTTGTTTATTCTTATTCTCTGTCTCTGTCTTAGGGAAAAAAGCCTATCATTTACCATCAGATTTAATTTCAAAGATAAGGCATAAACTTATACTAAGGAAAGAAAAAAAAACATAACAGCTATTAAATAAACTATACCCAGGAAGGCTGCATAGTATAGCGTTAGGATCTAGAACTCTGGACCTAGACTAGACTATCTGTTCAATCCTGGTCTCACCACTTACTTGCTGTGTAATATTGAGCAAGTTTTTTTTATCTCTCTGTTTCAGTTTGCTGATTTCTGAAGTGAGGATCATAAAAATTGTGTCTATCTCAAGAGCTGCTGTGAAGGTTAGATGAGTCAATACATGTGAAGTACTTAGAATTTAGTGTTTTCTGCAGTAAGTCTTATTCTCTCCTGGGCTCACATATGTGCCTCCAAACTACATGGAGATCTTATAGAGGGCATCCTTAAGGAAGTATATTATAGAAGAACAATACTTGATCACAAATAATTTTGATATGAGGTAAAGCAATGGAATATTTCATGAGAAAATATGCAGTGGATCATTTCCATCAATAGAGTGAGTGGATGTATATAGTAAATTGATCTTGACTCTTCTATCACCTTTCCATTCTTAATTAGTCCATCAAAATTACCTGTTGAGAATCTCTTCAAAGTATCTCTCAAATTCATCCAGTTTTCTGGAGGAGTAGGTGAAGGAAGGGAAGTGGCTTATTCCAAATGGTGGATATAGCTGCCCAATTTGTAGAGCTGAAAATGAACAACCTTTATCTAAAAACTTTCTGTTGAGGATTCTGCCACTTAAGATACTTGCCTTTATTCTTCCTTGGCATAGAACCCTTTAGGAAAACAACAACAACAAATTTTAAAAAGAGTATTCTGCAGACCAAAGTGTTCCCAAAGAGAAAATATTTTAGCTAATCCAGCAAACTTAGTTTATGTCAATTCACTTATTTTCCAAAAGAATATTTTACCATCTTAGTTTTTATCCCTTAAAGTATGCCTAAATTTAGACCAAATACAGTCCAAACTCTTCACTTCTGACTTTATTCCTTCTGGGACTTCTGTTCATGCTTTGGCTAATATAATGTTCCCTTGTTAATTGTAGGAATGTAGGAAATTCTCAGAAATCATGAAAAAAGGACATAGCTGAAATCTTTGTCCTTTCTTTCATATATTTAATTTCTATGATGAAATTATGAAAAATGAAGGTAAATAAAAATGATCCAAAGGATCTCTTCAGGTAGGATTTAATACATAAACCTTCAGGAAGAAATGGTGAAAATCTGCAAGAATCTCATGTTAAAACTTCATTTTCATAACCTCTTCAAAACCCAACATAGGCTCATTTTAGCAAGACAATTTGTAGTGAGTAATGTTGGAAGTCTTGACTAATTTTGATTTGTATCAGGACACTTTTGTAGAAGTAAAGAGGTATTCAGTACAAAGACCCATTCAATAATATTAACTCATCACTCTGAACATGGGTTTCATTCAAAAGGGTCCTATGTTCCTATATCACCCTTCCATGTTGGGCTAGGCTTCTTTAAAATATAATCGCATCACTCCCCACAACCCTGGCTGAATGTTGTAGATCAATAAAGTACTGTGTGACTAATTGCTTAAGTGCTTTTATTTTCAAGCATGGATTTACAATTTATAAGTGTACTGTAATAGGAACAACTTACATTATGACCAAAAGAGGTAGTTTATTCCACTACAACTTTTAAAAACTTTAAGTAGATGAGACACTCTCCACACATGCCTTCAAATAGCCTCTCTTCACAGCCAGGCTAAGTTAGATAGGAGGATGTACATAGGAGAGGGAAAAAATTAGCATGGAAGACATTTTTAAAGGACACTAGTGGGGACGCCTGGGTGGCTCAGTTGGTTAAGCAGCTGCCTTTGGCTCAGGTCATGATCCCAGCCAGGGTCCTGGGATCAAGTCCCGCGTCAGGCTCCTTGCTAGGCAGGGAGCCTGCTTTTCCATCTGCCTCTGCCTGCCTATCTGCCTTCTTGTGCTCTCTCTCTCTCTCTCTCTCTCTCTCTCTCTCTCAAATAAATAAATAAAAATCTTAAAAAAAAAGAAGAACGCTAGCCCTTCTTATCCAAGTTAAAGGATATCTGGATATGTGAAACTAGCTTCTATTTTGGCTGATTTTTGAACCTTAATCAAGATAGCTACCAACTAAGTCCTCTGAGATTTGTGACTTAAACCTAAATAAGATGGAAGAAACGATTATTTGTTTGGGATTTAGTTTTCCCCAATTCGACCAGTCTACAAATTTGTCTATTGTTAGGAACATCTAAAGACTCCTAGAATTTTAGATTCTGCATACCACCAATATTTGCCAAATCGGCTTTCTGTAGCAGGTAACTACTTGCTAAAAATTATGTATTCAGCTTAATGAAGATTGTAAGTAGTTTTTGTGTCCATGGGAAAAATGAAGAACAAAATCAAAGGGGACATACTCTCCTGACTCTTTCTTCTGTAGATGGAAACTCATACAAAAAAAGTCTTCTCTCCACTGAAGAATTTGATCAGAAACACTAAAAATTCAGAAACTTGTGATGTTTGCAGTCTCTAAGGTTAGAAACAATTCATTGCTTTGTTGTGGAGTTGCAGGGTGGAGAGTCAGAAATCATTGACACAAAAATGATAACAGGGTTTTCACTAATGTACGGCTTTTGATTTTTTTAAGTATAGTTACTCACTACGGTCACATATTTATGTTGAATTTTAAGTTGAACGGTTTACTCCTGGAATCACAAATCTCTATTATTTCTCCTCCATGGTATTAGCAAGAAAACATTGGATTTCTTCTTGTAGCCTTTGCTTTGAAATCCCCCTGAGCGTAGGATTTGTGTGACCTTGGTATCTGAGTCCTTCTTAGCCTATCTCCTACTGCCGGTTTTACTACACAGAGTGGCAGTAAAAAGAATTTTATTCCTTAGAAAATGCTTCTCATACTTCTTACTATCAAACTACTCATTCTTTTCTGAAGAACTAAATTTTGAATCATAGTAGCTTGTCAGAGCAGGAAGATGAAAAATGAAATGTTTACTCTACACTTCTCAACTTAAAACTTTGCAATTTTATCTCTCCAGGCAACAAGGAACGCTTTCACTCTTTCAAATCCAATGGAAAGTTGTCCCTTTGGGTCAGGGAGTTTGCACTGTGTGACCAAACTCTTTGGTTTAGTAGTGAAGTACATGGCTCAGGGGTTGAAGGTCCAGCTCTGCTCCTTAGAGGATATGTGACCTTGGGCAATAAAAATTGTTGGGGGGATTAAATGATAAAATATATGAAGCACTTAGCATAGTGTAAATAAGTATTCTCTAAATGTTCATTGTTTTTGCTGTTCCTGCTGATATTATTATTAATAATAAAATTTGTCATTCTTATGCATTAATTTATATTCTGTCTTACTCAGATCACTCATTACTCATTACTGATTTAATAAGTCAATATATAACAATATAATTGTGTTAGAATACACATAGACTAATTTTAACAAGAATTTTAAGTTGTAATTGCTGTATTATTACCACTTGATGATTTTGTTCCTCATCCACTCTTGTTACTGGTGAGTTCTTTATTCTTAGTGTTTTTGCCCATTGTGAAAGTTTCTCTCAAAAATTTTAAGAACCAGGGAATTACTTATATTCCTCTTTTAGTTTAGCCTATTTTTTTCACTCTGTTCTGTCCTGATCTAGTCCTAAGTAACAGAATACTAAATCAAAAGTTTAAGCCAAGAGTCTAAGATGTCAGAAATAAATCTTGTGAGACAGGAATTTCAAAGAAAATTCAAGGCCAGTTATGCTTATGCTTATGATCCTTACCCAACTCAAACAAATAAAAGGGTCAGGTTGTTAATGGTTGAAAAAGGATTTGTGAGAAGATTTTCTTTAATGAGCTATCTGCTGTTGAGAAAGGTGTAGAAATGCTTCCCTCTTTACCTCACATCAGGAGAAAAGAACTGCACCAGGATCCTCAGGGTTATTGGGAATGGAGTCAATTCTTACGTGAGATGTAAAAGATTAACTGGTGACAGATGAGCCACATGAGAGGAGACTATGTAGGTTTCAGTCTTTCCTCAAGTAATTTATGGGAACAACTGCCTCATGAGTGTTTTGTGTGAACCAAATGTGGCCCACCCATATTTGGAAGAATGAAAGGACCTCAGCAGACAGAAGGTAAAGAGGCAACAATGAAATTCCTGGGTGCTGTGAACACTGTAAAGGAACCAGAGTTTCATGTGCACTTAGCATGGTGGTGAGACATCTCCAGTCATGGCCTCTGGCAAGAAATCCCTGAAGAGACTATGAATGTGTTCACAGAAGACTTAGCTCCCAACACCTGCCACGTCTAGTGAGTACGAAGTCCTACCACAGTGCTAGTCGAGTAGGAACTTGCCTTCTCCTCTCAGCCCTTTCTCTGTCTTGCTCCAGCTCAGGAGTCAAGGTAGCCAGTTGGGGGAGAGTGAAACAGAAACATCAACCATCCCCCCATACACCACTTCTGGGCTCTGCCACAAACTCAAGGTTGGGAAGGAATCTTCTGTGATCTTTGTTATAAGATTAATGTGTAATATATGTGACCAGACTATCTAATATCAGAATTGAGACTTTGGCAACTTAATAGGATCACACAATGTTTTTATTATCTAAGGATGATTGCAAAAGTGATGATACTACCTGAAAATTTCATCCTGGGATAGAAGATAACTTTGCTTTTTGAATATATTTTAAAGAGAAAACAGAAAACAAAGTAATTTTGCTTTATAATAACATCCCTAGGTTTTATATATTAATTTTGTAACCTTAATAAAAACATCTGTTGCAACTGAGACAACATAGTCTTACAATCTATGTTAAAGGAATTATCTCAAAGATAACTGGTATAAAGCTTAACTGTTAATTTACATATATATATATATATATATATTTCTTTCTTTTTTAGAGAGAGAGAGGTAGAGAAAGTGAGCGAGTGGGGGCAGGGAGGTACAGAGAGAGAGAGAAAATTTTAGGCAGACTCCTTGCTGAGTGCAGAATCCCACTTGGAGCTCAATTTCATGACCCTGATATCACAACCTGAGCGGAAATCAAGAGGAAGATGCTTAACCGATGGTGACACTCAGATACCCCTTAACTGTTAGTATATGTTTTATCAAAGTTCAAACAGAAAGAGCCTGTCATCATATATGACTATTTCCTAAAAGTATTTTTGACTCGAAAATTAATTTCTTCCAATTTTGGTTACTTTCTTTTTCACATAAGACTCTCTTATCTATACAATTTGCTTTATATTTATTTTTGATAGATTCTCTATAACATTTCTAGAAATGTTGGCACATTTTCCACATTAATTTTTTTCTTCAAGGTTTATACAGAAGATGAGTGATTCTTGGGTTACAAATTCCATTAGTGTGTTTTGGCAGATTATGTCTTATCTTAAAAATTACTATTCTCTTATGGTCATTTGTTTGAATTCATAGCAACTAAGGGGTGTGGCAAAAGATACTGATCATTAGAGCATTTGTTTAAAACCATTTCCTCAAAAAAATTCAAGAAAGAGGTGCCTGGGTGGCTCAGTGGGGTAAGCATCCACTCTTAATTTTGGCTCAGGTCATGATCTCAGGGTCATGAGAACCAAGCCCCGCCTCGAGCTCGCACTAGGCCTGGAGCCTACTTAAGATTCTCTATTTCTCCCTCTCCCTGTGATCCTCCCCCCAAAATTCAAGAAAAGCATGCATAATTTTTATGTTTAATTTAATAGATGTTTAAACATGTCTCATCTATCAGTCTGTATTACCAACTAAATTCACAACTTCACAACATTGTACAACCACCAGAAGATACCTCGTTGTAATCTCTAAATCCACAGTCTGAAAAGAAAGTATTTGGTATCCTTGGAGAAAACTCCCATAAAATCCATTGTGAAACTGAGTCTTCAGCATGTGACTACATTGTTTCAGATTCCTGACTTTATTAGGTTTTTCCCACAGACTTATTTTGGTTTTGTTGATTTGTTTGCTTGTGTTGTAGGTGAACCAGATCTTCATAAGACCTCAGAGGATCTAGTAAACACTGAAGAAAAACATGCGGATACACATTCATAGGTTTGAAATACCTTAAAGGCTTCTGTCAGTTTAAACATGAGAGGTAATTTTATTTTTTAGACAAGAAACCTAATTTCTGAAATGAATGGTTTGTAGAATATCATAGAGAAAAAGTTATTTCAATGTCCTCCTGGAATCTTTAAAAAAAATCCTATTTTCTGAAGCAAAATCTTAAATATTTACTTTTTCAAAGAGCTTAATTTGCTCATCAATAAAAAATATACTTAGCGAGACATTTTAGACCTTTAAAAATAATAATCTGTAGGTTGTGGAGAGGTTTAATCCTGATCTCTCTTTCTATTTCATGTAGGGTGCTTAGGTTCTGATGATATTTGATGGACCCTCCAAGTATATTTTAGGGAAAACTAAATTCAGTGGAGTATTTATGGATTTTTTAAAAAGATTTTATTTATTTATTTGACACACAGAGATTACAAGTAGGCAGAGAGGCAGGCAGAGAGAGAGAGGAGGAAGCAGGCTCCCTGCTGAGCAGAGAGCCCGATGTGGGCCTCGATCCCAGGACCCTGAGATCATGACCTGAGCCGAAGGCAGAGGCTTTAACCCACTGAGCCACCCAGGCGCCCTGGATGTTTTAAGTATAAAAAGTTTTTGTTTTGTTTTGTTTTTGTCAAATAAATAGCATTAGAACATGGAGTTAAACAAAATCAAACAAGTCTTTCCTATTGGATGTTATCAGTCCACTGCACACTATGTAGCTTCAAAAGAAAAAAGTCTATAGTCAGCATTTCTTATACATTTGTGATATGGAACTGGAATACTTATGAACATTTTCCAAAAATTGTGTGCAGAGAACACAGGTCACCAGTACATTTGTAAAAATTACTGTCCAATCTATGAAGATGTCTAAGGCAAGAAATATATAGATCTGTAAAATTCTGGCATCTCATCAGTAAAAGGTTTCAGGGGGATTCAAATGGCAGTTAATGAAGTCTCTTTTTTCTCTTTTTCAACTAAAAAGACCCCAAAGCTGGAAGGATTTGAGACCCACTCAAAGAGTGGGGTTCAAAATCAAGCAGGCTGTTAGACAATTTTTCTTCCATCAGCACTAACCAAACCCTGTAGTTTTCGTCTCAGTTTGAGAAAGCTCTGCCTTCAGGGCACAGTCAGTATTCCAGAAATCATGGCCTTGAATAGGTGAAATTTATGTGCCTTTAAGAAATAGGCAGGTCTCTTAAATAGAGGAAGTAGAAAACCAACAGGAGTGGTGACAGTTGGTAACTGCGACTCAGGCCCCGTGTTTGGGAGACGAGAGCAGCGGTCAGCCTTGGAAGCAGAAAGGACACAGAGCACCTGACCTAAAGGCAGAAGCCAGCCAGTCTTTGCCTCCAACATATTTTTACCATGTACAAATTAGGGACCAGTGTTTCCAGGTGTTTCCATTGGCTAAGAGATTTTTTTTATGTAAAATCTTTCTATGTTTAATGTTGGCTCAAAGTTTTTTGAAACACTGTGTAGACTAAACAAAATATATGTGAAGGTCAGATTTTGCCTACAGGCTCCCAGATATTAACCACACCTTCTTTGTGACCTCTGGCTAACTCTTTCCCTGGCCTCTATCATGAAAAGTATAGATTTTATGGCAGCCTGGCCATATCTCCGAGAGCCATTGTCGCCTTCATTCTCAGTGATGGGCCCCGGTATGGAATATTTTCTCAGGAAACATTGAAGTCTAATTCAGCATGCACCATGATGAGACCTCATCGATCAATGAGCAACACTACACGTAGGGCAAGAAATCAACCGTTGAAATCTACTTTTCACATTGCTGTATAACTTCACATTGTTATATAACATCACATTTCTAAGATATTTCTGTCCACAGAACTCTTTTGTTTTGCCAGAAATAAGGGATTTATCAGTATATAATAGATAGTCTGTGCATTTGCTTGGTTGACTTCCACTCTGACTTAAGATCCATTTTGAATATCTTTCAACAGGACTTACACTCTTGAGTTCACAACGGTCCTTGTGACTCCACTGGTTTTATGCGCACACAGGCCTACTTATCTCATTTATACTGCCTTCTAGGCTTGTAGAGCTCCTTGAGTTTGTGACTTCTGATGCAAACAATCCACATTTTTATTGGAATTAAAATATACATACACACACACATACACACAAAGAGAAGAAATAAGAGGAGTTCTAAGAAAATAGACAATGAATATCTATTATATACTGAAAAATCCCTTATTTCTGACAAGGTATATAAAGTCGTATGTGATATTACCACACAGTAATTGATGCATGTATATGACTAAAACTTGATCCTCATTTTCATTTGGATTTTATTTCAGGATAACAAGAACAGGACTAAAACATCCTAAATCCTCAACTTCCCACAACGTTATGTTCTCCTTTTTCAACACACATGTGGATCAGGCCATTTTAATGGACTCTTAGAAGGAACTTATAATAGGAAGAACATAAATTCTGAGCTAGTAATTCTGGCCAAACAAATACATTCAAAATTGCCATCAGAGTCTTTTGGCTGTGCTTCTGCCATCGTCTTTCCTCCAGAAACAGGAGGAAATGTTTTGATCGTTTTGATCCAGCTTTTTCAAGCAAGTCCAAGAAATTTTTAAGAAAAAGTTGGATGGTTTAAAATTTTCATCACTCTGAATCCAGTTATAACACAGGTGACCTTGCAACACACACGCAAAAGATGAGGCATTTTTAAAATTTACTTTCTTGTATTATTTTATGCAGAGTTCTATAGTTATCAGTATTTCAAGGTTTTAAGTAAAAGGAAAGCAAAGCAGAATTATGGAAAACAATATTTTTTGCAGCACTGAAGAACGGGCTAGTTAGATTGTCCTTATTTTAAACACACAGAAGCAACATGAGAGGTGGGGCTGTTGAGAATCTGTGGTTGAAGTCCTGTGACAACACTGGAGCTTTAGCCTGGCCCTGTGACCTGACGACCACTTCATTGTAACTCTCAAGCTCAGAACCCACAGTGAAAGCAGCGGACCAACTTGCATCCATCCCTGTGGTCTCAAAGCACGACTATGTCGCCCACATGGGCCTCATCACAATGCAAGTCACACACTACCTACACTCCAGGACAAGAACCTTCAGCCATTGTTGGAGCCAGACTTTAGAACTGAGAATGGAGTTCGCCCCCTGGGATGTTGATCCCATTAGGACATAACAGAGTATATAATACAGGCCCAGGGATAGGTGACAAGAAGTGCGTGTGTATTGAAAAATATCTATGGAAATGCAAACCCACACTTTTCTGTACAGATAATATTATTTGGCGTGACTTTATAATTTTACTACACAGAAACAGACGCAACTCTTGGAGACTCCGCTTGCTTGTCATGTTTTGCCTGAGCATGTGCAGAGCCTTTCCTTTGCTCCAAACTGAAGAACAACTTTTGTTTGTTATTAGCTGACAAGAAGGTCAAGCACAATTAGGGGCTGTAACTTTTCACTGTGCAAACACTTCAATGATTCTGAGACGAATCTATCTTTGTGAAAGGTAGAAACTGGATGGAAAAAATCAAAAGTAGCCATCAATTAAAGAACAAAGTAAAAGAGGGTCCATCCATCCTACCAATTTTCTGTTGCACCTGCTTTTTTCTTGGGTTCCACAAGGCTAAGCAATATTTTAGAAATTGATACAATCAGAAGCTTTTAAGTCTGAGTGGTGGGATTTTACAACCCACAACCTAGAACTCCTTTAATGTGTAAGCCATATTCTATATGCATATTAGGTATGCATTGTTCTAATTTAAGATATATGTGTGCGTAGACTGTGTATAAAATGCTTTTAAATGTTCTGTGAATAAGGTCCTTAGTTTTTGGTTCACCTGAATCTCAGCTAAATAATTGATTTGTATCATAGACATTATAATGCAATTGATATTTTAAATGTAAACAGTACAAACTGATCTATGATGACGTGGTGGGGAGATTTATAGATATGTACATCATGGTGACTTTTTGTCTTTTAACAATGGACTTTTTATTTCTATTTATGAAGAAATCATAACTACTGCTTTCAATGTCTTTTTAAAAGTAGTTATTTACCAGCTAGGAAATATTCTGCATTTAAAATAGAATCTGACTATCTGGGAAGTGTAATTACGTTTGTCCTTATTTGAGCCGGTTGTCTTTCAGTAAAGCTAGAGAATCTCTCCAGGGAGAAGTAAATTGAAACATTGCTTCCCAAGGGTTATCGAACCTTGTCCGCTTCGTTCCTATTGATACTTTAGGACCTATAGACTTTGTTACTAAAAAGAGAGAGAGAGAGAGCGAGAGCAATATAATGAATTCATCAGCTTCTGTATACGGCCTCTCGCCTAATTTTCCAGGTTATTTAATTTATAAAGCACCGTGACTGGATTTCCAGAGGGAATGGAGAAAACACACTCCAGTTCTTCAGAACTGTCACCCTGTTGATGCGCGTTTTCTCTTCCTCATCTCCCTTCCTCTCTCTATTCCCTCCTTTCTCCCCTTTCTACTTCTCTCCTTTTCATCTCCCTCCTTCTCTCTCCCCAAGACAGCTACTAGTTAGTGCGAACTGGCTGGAGTCGGCGCGGAGGGCACCAGTGCCCATCCTTCCTGCAAACACCAATGTTGGGTTGAGTGCACCCTGAAGTGAGGGAGGGTGAATCAGGCTGCTGCGTCTTAGATGTCCTGCTTTGCATTTTTATCCTCAGCTACACAACACATATCTAACAATCTCATATGCTTTTTTATTCAACCAGTAGCTCTTTTATTTAATTTTTAACATGACAAGTTACAATTCTTATGTTTTTACTCTGCTTTAATTCTCTATTTCCTGTTACCTGTGATTGTTAAATAAATCATACTTGAGGGAAAATATTGTGAAACATTTGGTGTCTGATATAATTCAATTTGGTGGGGCATTGAAAAGTTGGGGAAATCAGGGAAAATCCGGTAGACATCTGTTTTGATATGAGTTCTGTCAGAAAATGGTTTCTGCTCTATTAAAGAAATATTCATTGAATATTTACTATTGTGACTGTTATTCACAAGCTCCTGGCTAAATGCGTGTTGCAGAGAGGAATGTGGAAACCTAATCTTATCTCTATAAATTTCATCTCTTATAGTGGAGATAATTCATACACATAAATAACCAAAATGCCACATATAAAAGTAATCAGATGCAAGTAAAATGCACCTCTGGGTATTAAGGAAGGTAAAAACTGTTTCCATCTTCCAGGCTTCTAAGAAGACTTCTTTGAGTAGATTGCCCACGAGTTGATACTCCCTTTACAAACAATAATGTAGCTCATACTTGTTGCCTATTTTCTATGTACAGCCTCTGTGAAAACACTTAACACATATTATCTGTAATCCTCAATAATCCAGCAAAGTGGGTATCGATATGAGCAGGGAAACCAAGTCTCAGAGAAAGAGCGCAAGGCCAGGTCTCAGGTGGCAGGCTCGAGGCCGGATTTGCTTCTGGGTCTCTCTGGCACCAAAGACCCCTTTCTCTTTCTACTGGATCTGTGTAGGGTGGAGCAGAAGCACAGTGGAAAGGAAAGCTTTGTGAAGAAGAACAAGGTGAATAAGGTAACAACTGAGAATAAGGGCGTCAGGGTCCTGGGATCGAGGCCCGCATCGGGCTCCCTGCTCAGCGGGGAGCCTGCTTCCCCCCTCTCTCTCTCTCTGCCTGCCTCTCTGCCTCCTTGTGATCTCTCTCCCTCTGTGAAATAAATAAATAAAATCTTTAAAAAAAAAAAACAACTGAGAATAATAAAGAAGCAAAGAGTGTCGAATCAAGGTGAAGACCTAGAAAGTTCCTACTAATTGAATTAAGAGTAATTGGTACAATATGCGTCACCTCTCAGGCTCTGCCTCCACGGTGCCAAAGCACTCCATTCAAATATAAAAATGTATGTACTCATCAGATGCATGACATTTAACTGACTTTTTACTTCAAGTGTGATTCCATGATAAATTTCCACATAATAGCAAAATCTTTCAAAGGCCACATTTTAATTCTGAAATATAATTTAGATATAGAACATTTATTTCTTTTGGAAGCTATATCAAGCCTTCTGCTCTCGAATTGCTTTTCTAAGTATTACAAAGCCGATCCACCATCTAGTTCAAGCCCTAAACAACAAAGACAATATATATTTTAGAGTCAAAAAACAAATACCTGCTCATGTCCCATATCACACATTACATATGTGTGATTTCTTTGGAGGGAATCCAGAATATTTAAGCTACAAATCCTTATGGACCAACATGTATATTTAAAGCTCTATTTGGGGCCGTTTGTTCTTTAGTAACATGAATAAATGTTTAGGTTATTTGCTTTAGATTTGTGATGTTTAGAGAGCTTCCTTTTCATCTCAGGCTGATACATTTTTTTTTTATCTCTGATAATTAAAGATACCATTATTTAGTGTTTCTTATAGTATAGTCTCACTATGGCATGAACAGTATTTTCTGGCATTGTCTCTTTTACTCCCTATGAGTGCTCTCTGAGGAATTTTATCCCTGATCTATGGATGAGGAGTCACGACAGAGGGTGAAATAATGTGTGTAAGTTCACACAGCGCCTCAGGGGAGGAGCCAGGATTTAAAATCGTAGAGAATGTGATCCCCAAACCACGAAGCCAGACTGCCTCTGGCCACCGCGGGAGGGTCTGTCCTGTCTTCTCCACCCACCATATCCATTACCTTCCTTTTCTCCCCTTCCTTCCATATCCAGACCCTTGTCTTTGAAAACTGCCACGGGAGGGAGCCGAATTGCCAGTGACCACCAGCAGGGGCCGCTGCACGTCGGTGAACCCTTGAGTCGTTTCGCCGCAGAGAACGTGCCTTTGATTTCTGTGGACAGAAGAATCACTCTTGCATGCTTAATACGTGACCTTAAAAATGTGTTTTTTCAAATAACCTATTGGAGCTCAGTCTAGACTTTGCTACTCGGAGTGCGTCCCCTCCCCCCGAACTTCTTAGAAGTGCACACTCTCAGACCCCATCCAGACCCACTAAACTGAAGTGGGCATTTCAGAAGATAACCGGGTGATTCCGGTGCCCATCACTGTTTGAGACAATATTTAAATATTCGGGAGAGACGTCTGAACACCCACTAAGCACTCAAACATGAGGTCGTGTTTCTCCACACTGGACGAGAGGCTCCAGAGTTCACGCTCTCCACACGGCGCCGCTCTCAAAACGACTTCGAACCGGACCCCGGGGGACCGCCGAGCGGGACAGACTTCGGTTCTTCGGGTCTTCGGTTGTGGAGGACCTGACTCCAGCCCGGTGCGTGGGTCAGCTGCGTATTAAGTCCTCTCACTTCTCGAGCGCTGTAGGCCCACGTCTTTGTCTTCAAAGAGCACTGCGTTGTTTAGATCTGGACGGGCTTACCCATCTTCGGCTTCTCCGCCTTCGGCTCTGTTTTCATTTGTTCGCTTCTGTTCACCGATCCTAAGTGAAGTCTCCTCAAAGCCTTCTTGGGCCCTTTCGCGGCTTCTGCACAAAAACAGTTTCTCCTCGTCTACGCCAGGGGTCAGCAAACGTTTTCTGTAGAGGATCGGGCCGCAAACGCGCGGGCTGCGCAGGCCACCTTCCCTCCCAGGGCTTCTCCTCCCGGGGCCCCCTTTCCTTCTCCTTCTCTTCCTTCCTCCTGATTCTTTTCTTCTTCCTCCTCTTCCGTTTCTTCTTTCGGAACTCTTGAAAAACGGAGAAGTCGTTCTCCGCTTCGGGGCGGGGGGGGGGTGTCGCACGCGGCAGATGGGGCGCTCGGGCCGCCGCCGGCTTTCCACAGCGCGGCTTCCGCGATCCAGGGAGCTTGGGGCCCCGGGGTAGGAGAGGAGGCTGCCGGCGGCAGCACCGGCCGCTCCCGGGGCCGCGGCTTCCGCAGGGCCTGCCGCCGCGCGGCCGAGGACCGGGGAGAGGAGTGTTCCCTGGGCGCGGGCACGGCACACGCAGCAGTCCCGGGGCGGCGGGCACGGCACTGGTCCCCAGGCCTCGGCTGCATCCGCCTCCCCTGGGGGGGCTACCGAACTCGATCGCTGAGGCCCGGCCCCAGGGGCGCGGATTCAGGAGGCGTGAGGTGGGGCCCCGGGGTGATGCCCCTGCTGCCGGACTGGAGACCTCCCTTTGAGAACCGCTGGCTTACGGGGAAACCTTACACTCCTTGCCATCACACTCAAAGCCCCGCAGTCTAATCCCAGCCTGTCTTTGGGCCACAGCTTGGATTCACTTCGCCATTCTCCCCGTTCCTGGATTTCTTCTGTCCTCGAACGTGAGGCCTCCTGTGCAAGGGTCTTTGCCATCTTTACCTGCCAAACTCTCCCCCCCTCCCCCGGCCTCCAGGGCATCCTCTGCACATTTGCCAGCCTCTTCTTATCTCTCTGGTCAGGAGCCTCAGACCCTCCTCTAGACGAACACTGAGCCTTTCCCCCTCCGTGCATGACCAGGCTCGAATACTGTAGCCTGCCATGCCACACCCTTGCTCCCAGGTTGTAAGGTAAGGAAGCACTGAGCCTTAGGCATGGTAGGTGTTCAGGAAATACGGGAATGAATAAATGCGAATGAATGATGGCAGGCAGGAAAAGTTTATACTTGTTTGTCTTAAGTGTTTGATATATGATTGAGTTCATTCTTTTCCAATAACATTTCTAGTTAATTCAATCAAAATGAGACTCACTTTTCAAGCACTTTAGATCTAAGTAATTCCAAAAAGCCATTTGCGTTTTTTCTCAGAGCAGACAAATAGGGAGTGCATTAATTCTTAATTAATACTTAATAGCTGCTAAAAGCAAACCTGAATTCTATGAGAGAAACATTAAGATCTCCCCATCTGTCTCTTGTCTACCCTTGGGGAGATGGGTCTGCTGTGTGAGGTATATTATTTGTAGCAAATCTTACCAAATTTGCTAAGGAGAAAAGCTCACATTTCCTGGGTGATTTCTTTTTTTTTTTTTTTAAGATTTTATTTATTCATTTGACACACAGAGAGAGATTACAAGTAGGCAGAGAGGCAGGCAGAGAGAGAGGAGAGAGGAGGAAGCAGGCTCCCCGCTGAGCAGAGAGCCCGATGTGGGCCACGATCCCAGGACCCTGGGATCATGACCTGAGCCGAAGGCAGTGGCTTTAACCCACTGAGCCACCCAGGCGCCCACCCTGGGTGATTTCTTATAGCCTCAATGATTAATAGTGGGAACCATACAAGCTTTGGAGCAGGAATGATCTCAATTCATAGTATGTTTCTGGTGGTTAGTAGCTGTTGGCCTTAATGTTTCCTAACCTCTCATCATGAAGACTTTGAAAGAATGGCGAAGTAATAGTGAAGAATATTTAAAGAATCTGGACAGTACCTGCCACACTGTTGGTTCTCAATTAACATAAATTAATGTTATTATTTTATATTAATCCAGATACCATTATTTCTTGTTAAAGATCTGAGGCAAGAAATATCTTATCCATGGACTGAATTTGACCCCCAGTTCAATTTCAGACTTTGTCATGGTCTCTGTGATCTTGGACAAGCCTCAATTTTCTCCTCTTTGAAATGGAGATAAAGAGTCCCTATTTTACAGAATTACTGGAATGATGAAATGAAATGGTCCACGTAGGATGCTGAGAATGACTGACACAGTTTTTTCTAAACTGAGTAGTAAATATGAATTGTAAAAATAAGAATCTACCAAGATTCTCCTTTAAAAGAATCATCCTCTTCTTATAAAATTAATTTGTGATTATAGTTGCAAGAACATAGCATGGCTTTCACTTCAGTAGCAATATCCTAAAAGTCCACAGGATGGGGAGATTTCTCCATGTAAGGAGTAGGCAGGCCATTCTAGAGTAGAGAGCTTATTATCATCAACCCCATGATTTATGTCCTTACTGGAGGAGAGCAAAGGCAGAATTACATACATGCTAGAGAGATAGAGATAGAGATGGAGATAGAGTAGATTGAGATAGAGACTGATATATTAGTGCATGTATTTATAGACAGATACCTCTATTGATATATACATCGATATATGTCATGTAGATGTTCAATTCTAGGGGAAATTGTTTAATGCAAATATTAAGAAGAAAATATCAACTGAAAGACAAAATAATAACCTTTAGACTTCCAGGATGGCTTGCTAAATAAAACACATTATTAGACATCCAGGTGCACTTAGAAGCAACAATAGTTTCTCAAAAGGAAAACTACAGGCACACACCCCAGCAAACTCCACCGGTTTCACAGAACCTTCATTAGCAAAACAAAAAGGTCTTTCTTTGTAGAAAAAAAAAAAAAAAAAAAAAAAAAAAGGAGAGGACCTTTCGTAATGAGGAAATTGCCCATAAACAGACGCGTCCACTAAATGTGGTAAATCAGATGCAATCTAGAAGCCAAGTGGGTCAACACTGAAACCAACATCTTTAAACCCACCACGGAGAAAAGGGGCTGCTAGAAATAGGCAGTGCGCAAAAGATGCATTCAGATGGAGATGACTTGGCAGCCTGGGCAGGAACCCACTAAAACGAGATGTGTGGCCAGGCGAGCTGGCCTTGCCTCTCCCTCAGGCTCTCAGTCTCTCTGGCTGCCTTTCTCTTTCCACCTCCCGCCTGGCTACAGCCTGCTCTTCTTGGCCTTCTGTGGGAGGTCCTCACTTTCTTCCTTTAGTCTCCGTTCTTCTGCACGTCTTCCTTCATTCTCACCTAATCTTTCCTTAACAGAAGATAATATGGAAGTGATAATGGAGGGAAGTATTTATTTCATAGGGTTTCAAGTCTCTGTGCTTACTTTAATAGCAAATGGGTTAAATTCCTTTTTCTCTTTAAAAAAAGCTTCCCTTCTTATTTCAGCTCAGTTACATTTTATTTTTATTTTTTTTAAAGATTTTATTTATTTATTTGACAGATAGAGAGATCACAAGTAGGCAGAGAGGCAGAGAGAGAGGAGGAAGCAGGCTCCCTGCGGAGCAGAGAGCCTGATGCGGGCCTCGATTCCAAGACCCTGAGATCATGACCTGCGCCAAAAGCAGAGGCTTTAACCCACTGAGCCACCCAGGCGCCCTCAGTTACCTTTTATATATGCATTTGTACACATGTATTTTTGTATACATGTATGTGTACATATACATGCATACACACATATGTATAAATTCTGCACACACATTCATATATATATATATATTCCTCAACAGAAAAATATTTTAACTCCAAATTATACAATGAAGGAAAAAAGATTTGTAAAAATTAATATACTAATAGGAAAAAAAAGCATACAAATTTAGTTATGCTTTAAATCAAAATTTATTGATTTTGGATATTTTCCCCAAAATGTTGCATTAGATTATTTTATACCAATACAGCTGTTGGTAGTTTATGACAACAGTCTAATTTTTAATACTTCTCTGTCCATACTCTAAGAATTATTATTTTAAAAATCTCATTTAGCTATCCGTCGGTTCCAGAGAAATAACTTGTTCCAGTGAACTGCTTCTTATGAAAACTATATTGCCAGTGAAAATAGGTAGCTCAAGCCTGGTATCCTATGAAAGTCCAGGATAATTGCACTAGTACAGAATGGTTAGTAGAAGTATAATTAATAGTATAACTCTTACCTCAGTCATCACTGGCCTTCATGTCAAGTTTAATTTTTAGAATACTGAGTGTTTTCAAAAGCAAATAAAGGACCCATATAGTATTTAAAACACTTGACAAATACAACAAATGAGGGACAATTTCAAAATAGGAAATCTATGTCCCATTAAGACAAAAGAAGAAAGATAAGAACAGTATCTAGTAATGTAATTAGTACGATTAGAGAAACACATCCATAGAATTTATGCTTCAGGGAAATGTCATGTAACCCACCCACTACTGCAATGTCTTGACAAATGCCAGTCTCTTTAAAAGATAAAGAAGAAAGAGAAGATATTCTCCTGCAATTATTAAAGAGATGGTCAACCATCTATGAGCTTTATTTATTTTTTTAATTTTTATTGTCCCATTGTTTTGATTCATACAAAGCCATGTTATACCTTTGATATGTAGGGGAGGAAAAAGGTTTCTGGCTGGATCTGAAAGTTAAACTGATATAGACAGATTAACAGGAAAAAAGCATACACATTTATTTAATATTAGTTTTACATGACATGGGACTCTCCATAAGGAAATGAAGATCCAAAGAAACAGATGTGAGTATTATGCTAGGACTGAGGAAGAGTGTGGTCGTGGAAGACCAGGATAAGTTAAGGAGTAGGAGGTGAGTATAGTAAACTGGGGGGAGCTTAGCAGTGCTTGTTGTTTGGATTCCTCTTTGAGTCCCTTTGTCTTCAGAGACAAGGGGGCTCCTTTCTCCTGGGTATAAGGCACTCCTCACATGAGGGTTTTAGGGCCTGTTTCAGGGAGAAGGGCAGAGGGAAGGTCACCTTCCCGCTTCTGCCATTTTCTCAGACTCCTTCAGCTTACACTACTCAATGTGTCAAGGTGCCGTATCTTGCTGCAGTGGGTCCTGAATCCCATCACTACTCTTGAGGAAAAAAAATTATTTTGAAACATCAATAAATTGATTCCTCAGTTAGCTTGAGGAGAGCAGCAGTTCGAATGTTCTCTTTGGTTCTTCATTACGTAACATATTGTTTTTTAATGCCATGATAAGTATGGTTTATCCCACAATTGTGCATTTAGGTCTACGATAATTATGCTTGTTTATATTATTTTTACTTTGAGGGCCATACAAATCTGGGAGTGGTAAGTAAAAATTAGCCTTTTTCAAATCCTGGGGACTGTGGTGCAGAGAAAGGGAAAGGCCATAACAACAACAAAAAAAGCAATTTGTGAAATTATTTTTTAATTTATTAGAAATCAAGGAAAAGAAACTTAAAAAGATTGATGCCTTTTTCTTTAAGAAAAGATTATACCCACCATTGTCATAAGCTCAGCAATTCTTTCCTACCTTTTAGGTATTAAAGATTGTTTTTTAAAAGCACAGATTTAAATATAAGAAGTATTTTTAAATGAGTCACATAGTTTAAAAGGAGTTTCAAATTTGTTTCTTCTATTGGTTAAAGGTCATTTTAGTTTAAAGTCAATATCAAAGAATTAAAGTAGAACTCAGGGGTTTCTTTCCATTCCAGCATCATTAACAAAATTATCCCCCTATGCTTTAAGTCTGAAATGTAAAAACTTAGTTCCATTGCAATCTACAAGAAAATGCAAAAGCCTCTGGTTTCTAAGGAAGATGGGCTTTCCCATCCTAAAAACCATCACAATTTCTCAAAAAGAGCATCAACTAATAGAAGTGTTTGTTGAATTATTAGTTCATTTAGGACCACTTATTTTCTTTGGGCTCTAGTTTCCTGATCTATAAAATGAATCCTACCTTTCATACATATTTAATGTGATTATTAACTGAGAAACATAGGTGAGGCCACTTTATTAACTGTAAAGAACTGAACCAATATTAACTGGCAGGAGGGCAGGGCAATAATAGCATTTTCTTTTTTTTTTTTTTTTTTAAAGATTTTTTATTTATTTATTTCACGGAGGGAGAGAGATCACAAGGAGGCAGAGAGGCAGGCAGAGAGAGAGAGAGAGAGAGGGGGAAGCAGGCTCCCCGCCGAGCAGGGAGCCCGATGCGGGCCTCGATCCCAGGACCCTGAGATCATGACCTGAGCCGAAAGCAGAGGCATTAACCCACTGAGCCACCCAGGTGCCCAATAATAGCATTTTCACTTTTACAACTGATGTTTAAATAAATAGTTGGTGTGCAGTATGTTATTAATATGTATTTGTGGAACTAAACTGAATCAAGACCAACAGATTGGAAAAAGAAACAGAAGAATAAATACATATGATGGAATTTGAAGAGAAAAAAGGAAATATATTTGAAAGCCCCTCTTTTGTAAAAGAAGGCTCAGATTCCAGAATTAGAAAAACTAAAAATGAATTACTTAAAAGTTACCCAAATTCAAGATCTCCCTTTCAGTAGTAGAGGAAAATAAAACCAAAAAGAACTTGGCAAATACCATAGCATAAATAATTAGAAAAAATATATAAAATGAAGGAACAATATCTGAAAAACATGTCAATATTTATGTATCAAATATCTAAAGTGCTTCAGAAGGCAACCCAAGAGGAAGAAAATAAGACATAATGATGCAGGTGGAGGTGATGGTGGTGGTTTGTGTTGGTATTTTTCCAAGCTCCCATAGGAGCACAGCACTGACAAGTCAGCTTCTGGTTGTTATCCACCCATTTTGCACCTGGTGGAGAAAAAGAAAATAACAAACTATTCCAGAACATTGTGGAAACGTTCCAGAGAATTTCATACCATGTCACATAAATCTCTGTAAAGGGAAAAATCTGGTATGCAACTTAATAGCAACGAAGCCTGTATGCTATGATAGAATAAATTACCCAATTAGTGAGGTGTAGGAGGAAATTTTTTTTGGAAGGTCTTTTAAATCTTAAGAAAAAAACTACCACAACAAACAAACAAGCAAAAAAGATTTTTAGATCATCTTCTAAGGAGAAGTTTTAAAAGACAGAAAATATAATTGGGTACAATGCTAATGCTGTTAAATACATACATACATATGTGTGTCTATTTCTAAGTAAAACAATTTTGTTCTATCGACTGTCATATAAGCATACAAAGATACCCTTTTTCTCTTCTGATTCCATTCTCTCTTAATGCTGTTGCTTTCTGTCTATTCCTGTCTCTTCTTTTCTCCTTTGCTGCTTGTCTGCAGTTTCTGAAAGAGAGTCAGAGAGGAGAAACAGATCTTAGTGTTGGAAGGCGCCTCATAGGAATGTCTGGTCCACCACCTCATATCATTCTCTAGATTTTACTGTTCAGAAAACTGGGTCCCAGTGTTATTAAAGGGCTTCTCCAGGGCGCCTGGGTGGCTCAGTGGGTTAAAGCCTCTGCCTTCGGCTCAGGTCATGATCTCAGGGTCCTGGGATCGAGGCCCATATCGGGTTCTCTGCTCAGCAGGGAGCCTGCTTCCCCCTCTCTCTCTGCCTGCCTCTCTGCCTACTTGTGATCTCTCTCTCTGTGTCAAATAAATAAATAAAAATCTTAAAAAAAAAAGGGGGGGGGCTTCTCCAATGTCACACAGCTATGATCAGAGGAGGTGCCACACTGTGCCACATCACCTCATTCTTTAAGATTTTATTTATCTTGAGAGAGAGCACGAGCAAGCATGAGGGGAGGAGGAAAAGCTGAGGCAGAGTGAGAGAATCTCAAGCAGATTCCACACTGAGCCTGACACAGGGCTCGATCTCATGACCCTGACATCACGACCTGAGCTGAAATCAAGAGTCAGATGCCTAACAGAAAGAGCCACCCAGGCGCCCTGCCACATCACCTCATTCTATTTCCTTCTAGTAATTTATCACTATCTGACATGATTTCATCTATTTATTAATAATTTATGTATTAGTTCATGTGTATATTGACAGTCTTCCATATATCCATGGATTTAAGGACCTTAGCTATCTTATTAATACCTGTATCCTCAGGACTCATTCATACATATTTATTGAATAATAAACTAGAATAATGGTCTTTTGTTTCTAGAGTATACTCTTATAAATGATACCAAATTATCCTACAAAAAATACTATAGAATAATTAAAGCTATCTGAGTAGCTCTATCCAGCTACAGGCCTATCATAAACATTAATTAACCTAATTTATGCATTTTAAGCAGCAAAAACAGCTAGTGAGTACTAATGTCAACACTTTGACTTGTATTGAATAGTCTGTGCTTCCTTCAGAAACCTCAGGGAAGAATTTCCCTGAATTCATTGGGAAGCAGATACTGCTCATTGCTAAGCTGATATCCATGGTCACTTACAAAGAGAACGTTGACTGAGTTGGAAGGTAGCAATGTTCCTGGTTTACATTTGGGGCACCTGGGTGGCTCAGTCAGTTAAGCATCCAACTCTTGATTTCTTGGCTCAGGTCATGATCTCAAGGTGGTGAGACTGAGCCCCTTGTCAGTCTCCATGCTCAGCGGGGAATCTGCTTGAGATTCTCTTTCCCTCTCCCACTGCCCCTCCCCCCTGCATGCATGTGCCCTCTCTCTCTCTCTTTCTAAAAATAATCTTTAAAAAAATATTTACTTTCTCCAGCTCCTTTGCATTGAGGGGTAGTCTTATGGCACAGCTCTGGTCCATAAGACATTAGACAGGGGGCTCTGGGATAGCTTTGCTTCTCTGCTAGATTCTTTCCCTTTCTCTTCCCACTGTTCTTTTTGCTTGGAACAGACTGCATGCCTGGAGCAGCAGCTCTCTTGAGACTATGAAGTTACAACTCTGAGAATATTATGGAAAATGACAAGTGTCTGAAATACTCAGTGGAGTCTTGAGCCACAATTCTAGTCCTGGACATTTTATTGCATGACATAAATCAGCCTATATGATATTGTTTGCTGGGTTTTTGATTATTTGCTGTCAAATGCTTGTTCTGAATAAAAATGAAGAATCATTTGCCAAACATATTCTAATATTCTGCTACTTCTAGGATTCTAATCCTAGTGACATGTACTCCTGGGGTTCACTGTGCTCATTCCTTCAAATTAGGCTTTTATTACGAAAAGTAAGAGAAAAGGGAAAAAAGGCAAGGTCACATTTATAGAGTGAGAAACAAAAAATGAAGATAAATCCAATACCATTTTAATACTATTTTATATCATTTAATACCATTTTCCCCCCTCAAGTTTCTAGGCTTCTTTGAGTTCCCTCCTTTGCCTACTTCTCTCTCTACTCTCATGTTCATCTGCCTTCTACAGACTAAGTCTCTTTATCTGCATAAATCAAGGATGAAATGCAATGAGGAAAGTGGTTGAGCCAATGTCTGTCCACAGAATGAAGAGGACTCACAATATAAATGTCAAGAAAAGTTCTAAAGTTGAATGGTACCTCTTTACAAGATGCAGTCGAGCACCTATGCATTCATGTAAATTATTTAATTCACACAACATTGCAAAATAGAAACTTTCACCCTCATTGCTGTGTGAATTACGTGGGATGTTTGCAAACTTTAGCTTTTTAACTACTTGCAATGTCACTTAAAACCAAAGATGCCCTCCAACATTTTCCTAAAACTCTTCTTCCTCTGATAATTAGTTTTCCAGAATATTATGTTTGAAATCTAATAATTTAATTTCTTTAAACAGATTTCATATTTTGCAGCATAGACATTTTTAATAATATATCTGCTTTCAAATTAATAATTTAAAAACTGTTTTTTAGAATCAGGGTTTTAGAAAATAAGAGCATTTCTTCCTCCCTCATCTTTAGAAAAAGCAAATATTCAAAATCATTATGAGCATAAACACTTTAATGTAATTAGGCATGATTTTTCTCATTACTCAGTTTGCACTTATACTGCTTTTAGATGTGGGTAAAGAAACAGAATTTTTAAATTAATGCAATATAAGTGGTTTATTTATAAAGTCATAAATCCATATTGCAATTAAATGAACTCTATAATACACTTATTTGCTATGACTATACCCAAAACCAGTGTTTCCAAACTTCATTCAATTGTATATTTTTGGTGATTTTGAGGTACCACCTCTATTTCTCTTTAATATTCTAATATTTTTCTTTAAAGTGATTTAAAATATATTCACACATTAAGCTTGCCTCATCCTAAGCAACAATAGCAATAAAATCATGACTATGTATCTTTTCTAATATATATTATGACAGTATTTATAAATATAAAAGTAATTTGTCCCATACCAACCTAAAATAATCTGTTTCGACAATGCAGAAAACATTGCCATAATTGAATTAAAATTTAAAACAGATGGTGAAAACTTTTTTAAGAACAGAAAAACTCTGAGAATTTTGTTTTTTATAAAGACCCTTACACTGTCCAACTCTTTGAAAAAGAAATATACCAAGAAAAAGGGCTTACATTATTATTGCCTAATAGATAGAATCCTGGCCTAGAATTCTGCTCCACCCTGCTACATTCTATGCTTCAGTTTCTCATGTTTAGGGAAATTAGGGAAAAAACTCAACATATCTCCCCGACATAACCTTTCTTAGATTCAGTATACATAATTAAAGAGGATCCAACAGCAAGTGGCCAGAATGATGAGAAAAGTTGGGAGGACCTGGTGGTGTTTTATCGCAGAGACGAGGCCACTTAGGAGAAGACATCACTGTGCTGAATGGCTGTGATCAAGGAGGTAAAGTACAGAAGAAAGAGTTTCACACAGAGAAGAACAGTTAGAGCTCTTTGGCTGGGTTTGGGGTTCAGCTGGAGTTATTCAAGAAGGGAGGAGATCTATCACTGGTCTATAATGTTGAAGAGGATCATGTGTTGGGTAATTCTCAGATAGACAGCATCAGGTCTTTTCCCACCTTGATAATAAAAATAGGAACCAATTACCAAATGCTCCCTAAGCTGGACTAAGAATTTTAATGTGTCTTATCTCATTTAATTTCCATGATAATCCATAAGGGTATGTATGATGGTACCCATTTTACAAATGGAGTAACAGTCTAAAATTTGATAGATGTTGATTGAATTTGAACCCAAGCTAGAGTGACTCAAAACTCATCTACTAGCCATTTTATTATACTATAAATGTGGTCTGAGAAAGATAAAATTTTTGTTTTGTTTTGTTCAGAAAGTTTCTTTGACCATTCAGCCAAACTGAGCCAAGCTGTCTTCTTGAAAAAAATTTGTTGTAAACTATAATTGTGTGAAAAGGAAACTGAAAAGCCATTATCTCAGCTGGCTTCCTTCAGATTTCTGAGAAAGCCAACATATTTCCCAAGGAAAACTTATGCTTTTAATTGTAATCTCTGTTTTGAGAGTAGAGAACAGAGTGGAAGAAACCAACATTTCCTAAAGAAAACTTATGCTTTTAATTTTTATATTTTTGTGTTTTTAATAGAGAACAGAAGAATCCAGAAGCCATGCTACTTATTTACCCAAATGATGTTACAAAATCAGCAAAAGCTTTGATTTCTTTTATTTGTCTGAATCCTTTTGGGAAAAAAAAAATTTGGAAAGTGTAGGCAAGGAAACGGAAGGCAAATTTTATTTTTTAGCACCTTGGGGTATCTCAAATAGTCTCAAGGGGTATCCGAATGTTTTCCACAAATAATTCAAAATCATGAAAACAATTGTGTCTTAATCATGTTTTAAGTAGAAATAAATTTAGGAAATCAAACAGTCACAGCAGGTGGTCTAGAAACTCCAGAAAGCTTTGATTGAAACTGGCTTAATAACAATAACAACAACAACAAAACCCATAACAGGCTATGGGTAGGGGTGGGGGGAGGAGAGGAAGGAAGGAAGGAAGGAAGGAAAGAAGGAAGATGGGAAGGAGGAAAGATACTTGGATCTAGAGTACTCATTCATACTTGGTCACACTACTTATCAATGAGTTTTGCATTTATTTTCTTGGGGAAAATATACTAAGAAAAATGATTGTTATCTCTATTGCATTGTCTAATAGATTCATATATTTCTCTTAATCTCTGTATTATAAAACTTGCATTCAAAATTAAAAACAATAGTTTTATTTCTTTGAATCTTGACATAAG
This sequence comes from Ailurus styani, assembly GCA_002007465.1. Lineage (NCBI taxonomy): Eukaryota > Metazoa > Chordata > Mammalia > Carnivora > Ailuridae > Ailurus > Ailurus styani. Next base: position 2,696,485 of record LNAC01000004.1, on the reverse strand, counting down.
ATCCCACAGTGCATTTCACATTTACTTTTTTCTTCCCATTTCAATTTCCCTCTTTACTGACTTCTGAGAAATCTTTTCATTTTTTTCATCCATGAAACATTGACCCTTACCAATATCATCACTGTGGGAACCAAATGGGCATTCCACCATTCTCACTAAATTTTGTGGCATAGACACTTTACCCTGAAATGCCATAAATCATTAATGGGGCGCCTGGGTGGCTCAGTCAGTTAAGTGACCGACTCTTGGTTTCCCCTCAGGTCCTGATCTCAGGGTTGTGAGATCGAGCCCAGTCTCAGGCTCTGTGCTCCACAGAGTCTGCTTGAGATTCTTTCTCCCTCCTCTCCCCCACCCGGTCCCTCTCCCTGCTCACGCACACACTGAGCTCTCTCTAAAATAAATAAGTAAATAAAAATCTTTTAAAAATAATTAATATTGTCCTGGACGCCAGAACTTTAAACAACCAAAAGCCTTATTCAATACATATATATATATATACTTGGAAGACCTTGCTTTATGCTGATGCTTTACCTTCTCTACTAGTTCTAATGATGAGAAATTATCTTTCCTTTATTTTTATAACCTCCAGCAAAGTCGTTTGCTGGAGATAAATTCAATAAAAATAGTTATTGAGTTAATGAATGACTATATGCATGAATTAATGGAATTTCTTATTTAATGATAATAGAAGATCTATAAAATGCTAATGAGTCCTTAAAATGAATAGGAAATAGCTCATATTTCAAGTAATAACCAAAAAAGTAGCAGGGGAGATTTGGGCATATTTTATTTTAGATTTAGCATTTTTCTTTCTTAACAGCTAGTGGAAATGCTGGGAAATACATCTCTCACAGCTCAGAAAAATGAGACTTCTGCAGTCCTTTAACCATTAACATGCTGAAGGGAAAAGGATGGTTAATACCTAAAGACTAATATATTATGATCTTTTGAATCAAGAGATTGGGCATTTCTTCCTCATTTTGAAATGAATACCACATACCGTTCTGTATACAGAAACATGATAAGTGAAACTTAAAAGTTTCCTTAAAGACTTCCTCTGTAAGTTAAACCCAGACACACCATGTCTAAATGTATTTAATATTTATTTTTTACTCTTAAAGTGAAGCTATTTACATTTGACCTTAGAAGGCAAACCACATCAGTAGGACATGAGAGATAAAGCTCCTCAGTATTAAAGTTAGAACACTCACATGTTTGCAAATGTCTATGCAAATGTCACTAAAAAGATAAATCACCATAAAATAAATGTTTATTCTTTAATTGTAAGTAATATCGAACGATCTGTACTTGGTTCTAAAGTTCAATCAAGGAAAGCTTCCCAGGAGGTGTATTACTATTGTATGAGTGTGGAGAGCAGAGGTGGAGAATGCTTCTGGAGGACAAGGAGTGGCCTTCCATGGGATTTTCAGAAAAGTTAATAGTTCAGTTATTCTCAAGAAGCCTTCTTGCTGCAGACCCGTAATTAATGTTCCCACTGCTCCTCTCTTTCGTTTACACCTTCTTCTTCTTCAGGGAATGCTGATTCATTCTGGCCTTTCAGATGCTTAACCCCTGAAATTATAAAAAATTATGCTCTATTTAAGTGAAATTTATTTCTAGCAGATTCATTGCTTTGCTGCAAGATATAAAGAAAATGAGTGGAAAGTTTTCACTGGTGTATACGTGTTTTCTACAAAAATTTCAACCATCTAACCCTATATAAACCTTTTAATTCACTGAGAAAATCAAAACACACCCAGCCAAATTTCCATTAGAGACAGGCTTCCTTTATAATTAAATCTTCTCCATTAAGAATTGCATCACAGCCTATTAAAAACCTGTTAACTAAAAATCTGCTCACAGGCTCTTATTGTAATTCTGATATATCATTTAGTTCAAATATTTCTTTTGGCATCCCTGAATTCCATTACAACAAGATCCATTGAAGAAACCCCTAGGAACAAAGGGGTGTGTGTGCCATTTCTGTAAAACTTATAAACAACGAAAGAATCACGATATTGTTAGTCTCCTTCAGGAATCAGAACATATTCATTTGATTACGAAACTTCTGTATACAAAATTCTCCAGTAATTTCCCCCACAGCCCACAGAGAGGCAAAACACTGGCACACCTCTGCCTGCTCCACAGGCTTATAGATTCTGGCTTCTCCCTACCTATTTGGTCTCATTCCTTCCCAGCCCTTCCTGCTTCCCCCTTTCACAGTAATTTATGAGTTACTAGTTAAGGACACTAACCTACCCTTCCACATTCCTGATCATTCCAGGCTCCTTCAAGCCTCCATGCTCTTTTCATTATCTTCTCACTGCCAAATAGCTGCTTCTTACTCACCCACCCGATATTCTCCGGCTCCTGCCTCCACCTCAGCTTGCCTCCTCTAGAAGGCTCCTCTAATTCCACAGGTGGATTTGACTAGGTTTTTCTCATATTTCCCTACTGCTCTTGGATCATTTTCTCTTATATCAATTACCTTGTAGAACTGATTCATTTACATATCTTTCTCATTAGAGCAAACTTCGTGACGTCAAGACTATGTAGTTTCAGTTTGGGGTCCCAAGCACAATGCCTGGCAAATCCATATTGACTGAATAAATGATACAGTTAATAAATAACTTGGTCTATGTTTTTGGCATATTCTTCTTCAAGATTTCAAAATTAACCCAAATTTGGAGTATAAACCAGAAGGCAACTACCACAACTATATACTCAAAATCTAAGAATTACCTTCTGTTTCACTTCAGTCTTTTCCATTGAAACATCATATCAGTGGACACTCCGTGCATTGTTACTTAACATGAAAATTTTTATACATATTTTATATTTTAGAAAATTGGTTTATAAGATTTTTCTAAATATTACTGAACAATATTCTGATTAGAATTGATAAATGAAAGGAAGTCACTGCTCATGTTTGCTACAAAACAAAGAAAACTCAACAAAAGTGTGGATTTGCATGTACTGCAGTCAGCAAGCCTCAGAATGCTGTTTGGCAAAGAACAACATCCTTGGCCTTGGTGGATTATCTTGCAAAAATATTTGATCAGTTGTAACAATATTTAAATACTTTAATTTCATCTGCAAACACACATCACTCACAATTCCTGTTGACCCAAAACTGTAGATGGACATTTATTATTAACAAATGGGGCTTATTTTATATTATTATAAATTACAGGGTAGGAGGGAGATGTCTAAATGATAAGCAGAAGGTAAGGGAATTCATTCATTCAGTAAGCATCCAATCAGTTACTCTGTTAGTCTTACATACCTTAGTCACTAAACCTCACAATTCCATGCCAGAAATAGCTGGATAGTGAAATTTAGACTTGAAGAAGGTAAGTGATTTGTTCAAGGTTATAAAGATGGTGTAGTTAAGAGAAGTTATGACGCATCGTATTTCCTCAGTATACTGATGACTGACTGAATGAATAGTGAATGAGGCATAAAGTTCCATTGTCAGGAGACCCCCAAACTCATTTTCACCTTTAGCTTTCTGGATGCTGATATAGATTTTCCTGTCATTCTCTAGGATTTATTATAGGTTTACAGTACCTATTAACCGTGCTTAGACAATGTTGGGATTCCCTCTGGAATATTAAAGCACAATAATCATTCAGGCACATTTCACTCTCCTAAGCTGAAATTATCTGTTTCTCTCCCAGTTTGTAAAGGTTCTATTACCTCTAGAGCTCATCCCTTTCACCCACAAGGCAACTACAGAGTAATAAAGTTGTGTTTAAGACAATTTTCTTTAAATTAGAGTAAATAACTTAATGGCAACATTGATTCGTTTATATGAGGGGCTGAAACTTTAAGAAAATATGGTAACCAAAAAGTCCAACTTACTAAATCATTAGTCATCATTTCTCTTACTTGAGTATAGGCCTACTTGTTTTTCCTCACCCACATTTAATTTATTTTATAACCAATGATGGTCACAAAGTTATATGAGGAAGCCTTTTTAAAAGTAAAATCACTCACTTGGGCAAACCTTGGAAGATGCCTTTCTTAGCCTTTTTCAAGTGTGACATTATTTCTAGGTGAAAGATTTGGTGAGATGGGAGTTGATAACATGAGCATCTCTACAGAGCCACACATTCTTTGGTTCTCAAAGCAATTTATACTCATGTCATCTTTCCACCGAATAACGGATAGTTGGTTAACTTGTGTCTTAAATCTTTTTTCCTATGAGTAATATTTGTTTGGTTGCAGAGACAATAGTACTAAATTAAAGTGTGAGGTCTGTGAGGACCATCTAATAATTTCTGTCTCCCCATGCCCTTCTCCTATTCCCAAACACACATATATTTGTATTTACATTTTCTTTAAACCTTCATTTAATATTAAGGTAATTCTGAAGGTGGAAGAAAAGAACTTGGTCTGGGAGTCTGAGAAAATCCTCGGAGCCTCCTCCTGTGTGGAATGCTAACAAGCATATATTGAAACATCTCACCTGCTCAGGACTGACTCTGCATCGCATACAGCAAAGAGGCTCCTGGAGCAAAGAGACTCAGCCAGCCCTGCACACAGCAGAAGGCCAAGAGATCCCAAAAAACACAACAGGCGTTCTCTTCTCCATAGCAAATGAACACAGGAAAAGGAGCCAAAGGTAAGACCAAGATATGCAGTATAAAGGAATGAAGAAAACAGAGTTGGACAAAAGGAAACTAGACTGAGTAAAAGAAGAAAAGGAAAGGAAATAAATGTTGCCCCAAACAGAACATAATCCTCCTGCTTTTCTCCATTCTGTAGATCAGGTGGTGGTTAAATGTGAGTTGGATGAAGTTGTGAAGTGACTGAGTGAAGAATTGTGAATAATGAATCCACAGAAGGAAGCTTATATTTGGCAAGTCATGGGTCAATATGTTTATCAATTAATTGGAGTGAAAGAAAAGGCAGGCTTATTTACATTTGTGGGTGAAATAACACTTGGAGGGAAAGATGGCATGATGAATGATAAAACTAGTATTCCCAAAGCTTTCTGAGAGTGGGGAAGAGGCTGATGTGGGTAAGGTGCTGGTGAAAAGGGAGTTTTGTTTTTAGATTACTGTGCTTCTAAGAAATAGAGAATGAGGGCGGCCTCAGTTGATTAGTTAGGGGTTTCAGGTGATCACATTTCCAACACGACCCAGTAGAGTCACCTGTTTAGGGACTAGGCTCTTGGTGGTGTCAGGAACATTCCTAAGAGCAGGCAGCCATTTAAGGAATAACTCCCTAACCGTAGGTTGGCAGAACTTTTCTGGAATATGTTGCCTAATTGTGAGCTCTCTGTTTCAAGAGTTCCACTGAAGAAGGTAATTGAGATTAAAAGTAGTCTTATGAAATCGCTTTTCTAGAACAATTGAATTTGAAACTGGAATGCCTGGCATAGAGAAAATTAAGAGAGGACAAAAGAGGCTGCTATTGAATTCCTAACACACTGGAAAAAGAACTGAATTCATCTATGTAGCTCCTGAGAGCAGACATAGGGTCAATAGTGGACATTTATGTGCTAAGGGCAGATTACAGCTCAATAAAGAAAAGAAAATCCCTAAACTCTTAGTTTGCCCAGCACTAAACATGTGAGTGAGCTTTCATCACCATATGGGTTCAAGTCTAAGCTAAATGTCTATCTCTGAGATGGGTCATAGCAGGAGGCCTGCACTGTGTAACAGGGGGGACTGACCATCTCGCTGACCCCGAGATGATGCTATTAATCCATAAAAGAGATCTTCTTTCTACTGAAAAATTTGCTCTGCTATGACTACTTTAAATTACAAAAGAAGTAATTATGACTTCTAATGACATAAATGGCTCAAATCCACATTTTAAAACTAATTCACATTGGGAGTAGCAAACGTAAATGGACTCTTTTTTTTTTTTTCAACCACATACTTTAGACCTTAAAAATCATTCTAAAGTCCTCTAGGGAATATGTGGGTGGATTTTATAGAGCCTCTGACCCTTTTGGAATTCTATTTATAGTTGTATTTATGCTTTTTTGGGGAAAAATGCCCATAGTTTTCACCAGATTCTCAGAGGGGTCTCTGACCCACAAATAATTGTGAATATGAATCCTGGTCTAATCTCTTTAGCTTAAAGACAAAGGAGCAACATCAGATGGTTGGTTAAGTGACTTGCTTAAATTCACATGGCAGTCATTGGCTGAGCTGGGACACAAACCTTGGCCCCTAATTCCTATTGGGGGCTCTTCATCTAGTTCACCAGGACCCAATCTTGCTCTGTCATTGACCTTTTTCCAAGTTAAAACCTGAAGGAAAATCAGGCAATAAGATCGTGCCTTTTTTATTATTATATTCCTTGAAAGAACTTTACATAGTTGATAGATTAAAGGTAATTGCCAGTCTTTTGTTGTTGTTACTGTTTTTGATGGAATTTGGAATCAGAAAGATATAGAATTTAATCTCACCCAGGAACATTCCCAGAATAGAACCAAATTACAAATAACGTTCAGATTATCAGAAAAAAAGCAGCCTTTCTCTCTGCCGTGCTCAAACCTGAGACAGGATTGTGGGAGACACAGAAAACATATCATGGCCTAGTCTGGGAGATGAGACCTAGTAGTCATCAAGCAATATGAGTTAAATACCATAAAATAATAAAGCCCCTACTGTGTGTTAGGCACAAGAGTGACAAAACTACAGATCAAATGGGGATGAAGGTGAAGGGGTAATGATGTATACATAAATGAAGTTAATTCTGTGAATATGTGTTACGGATACGTGTATCTACAGATGTGTAGATACAGTACTACAAATAACAACATCTGGAGAGTTCTGATAGGGAAAAAAGAGCTCCAACTTGGGAGATATTAACTTGGAAAGCTATTTGTTGAGAAATACACTGGATAGAATAAAGGAAATAGCAAGTCTGAGTTCTATATAGGAAAACTACTTGCAAAATACAATTAACAGCCATTCATTTTCTGAAGGTCTAATCTACTGTGTACAAAAGAGTGATTTCAGTGTCCCTATAAATATTATGTTCTAGGGGCAGCTGGGAGGCTCAGTCATTAAGCATCTGCTTTCAGCTCAGGTTGTGATCTCAGAATCCTGGGATCAAATCCTACATTAGGCTCCCTGCCTGGCAGGAAGCCTGCTTCTCCCTCTTCTACTCCCCCTGCTTGTGTTCCCTCTCTGGCAGTGTCTCTCTCTGTATCAAATAAATAAAGTCTTAAAAAAAAAAAGATTATGTTCTAATGGTTCCTGGTATATTGACCCTTCAAATTTTATCAAAATAATCTTGCTAGATATACTTGAGGGATATAATGTATCTTATAACATGGTACAGCAGGGGGACAGCTGGGTGGCTCAGTTGGTTAAGTGACTGTCCTCGGCTCAGGTCATGATCCCAGGGTCCTGGGATCGAGCCCTGAATCAGGCTCCTTGCTTAGTGAGGAGCCTGTTTCTCCCTCTCCCTCTGCCTGCCACTCTGCCTACTTGTGCTCTCTCTCTCTCTCAAATAAATAACATCTTTAAAAAAACAAATGAACTATACATGATACAGCAGGACCCATCATCTCTCAGACTGAAAATGTGCTTTCCATTTCCCAAAATGGTTTCATATGTATTTGTTTAATCTTCTTGTCATTAGTTTATAATGCCTAGCTATACATTAATACACTTAGGGTCACAGAGATCAAGAGACATATCAATTTCATTCGGAATGAAAGATAAACACATTATCATGAACTGAACTCACCTTAAATCTATTCCTTTCTACTTTATCTGAAGTAAATTACATATACACAGTACAGTTAATCTCTGTTCTAATATGGTGACTGGTCAGTTAACATAAACTACAAATCAACACATAGTCATTTCATTTAATATCCTATTACTTAGGGAAGCATTTTTCTGGAGAGGAATAAATGTGTGATATGCTTCTCTCTTCATCATACACAGAAATAGGGGCAGCATGTTTATGTGATATTCGTAACTATTTGTGAGTATTACATATCTTGTGTATATTTTTACTATGATACATTTCACCAAAGTTCTTGCCCAAGAGTAAGTCCTAGGTAAAAGATTTAGCAGTAAATACAAAGGAGAAGGTAGTGGAGGATGTACCCTTACATACTGTTTGTTAGAAGTGTGAATTCAAATAATATCTTTGGAGAGTAGTTTAGTCTTACTTAAAATGTAAAGTGCCCACATTTTTGTCAGTAAGTATGAGGTAGGAGTCAAAATTTTGTGAGAATCCTACTACTCAGCCTAGGATGAGAATCACTTTGATGGACTGAGTGCCTCTTTTGCCCTCTATAATCAAGTGCTCTTCTAATACTCCCTTTTGCTTCTAAGCTAATGCATTCCCTATGAACTCAGAAATAGAGTTAAATTTTTAAGCCCACATATAATGGAACTAAATGTGTTGTGCAATTTCACTTTAGAAAGGGACAGAATGACTCCCTAGCTAGCAAGACATGACTGCCATTGATTGAACACAATAGCATGTCTAAAATAAAGAATGCATCAATCAGCAGGTGTCAGTGGTTAGCCTTGAAAGCACTAAAAATAAAATAATGAAAGGGAAGTTGCATTTACAGCCACAGAAGCTAATGCTGTCTGTGTTTTTTAAGCACGCCCATAGGAGGGTGTCCTGCGCTAGCATTTTAGAAAGGGCTGTCTTCAAGGCAGGGTAGTTTTCTATTGAAGCAATGATCTCTATAGACTACCATAGCCTGATGCCAATATATGCCCAATGACATAGCCAAATCATCCAGCTTTGATTCCAATCTCACTGAGAAACCTCTGACAACAGAGCTCCTTCACAAGGAGAAATGACCCCGACTAGACGTAAAAAAGGTAGGAGTGAGTCATGGAGCTATCTAGAAGACTGCTCCAGGGAAATGGAACAAGAACTATAAACTCTTTGTCTGAAGCATGTCTGCCATGGTTAAAGGACAGCAATGATCCTGGAGTGTCAGGAATGAGGCAATAGTAGGAAGTAAGCTCAGAGAGCTGAACTCAGGCTGGGAAGAGGAGGGGCCTGACAATGGAGGACCTCAGGGGATGTTATAAGTATTTTAGCTGTTATTCTGGGAAATTACTTTCAAATATTTTTTGGTGTTCTTGTTTGTTTGTTTGTTTGTTTGAGTAGAGGAGTGACATGATCGGATTTTCAAAGCATTTTCAAAGACTCACTCTATGGTCCAAGATGTAAGAGCTTAGAAGGCACCACTCTATTCTAACCAGTAAAAAGCTGAACAAGCTGAAAAAAAAATCAACAACTCTTCTAAGATCCATTAGAGGAGCAAGGTTGCAGAGCAAACCATTGCCAAAATATGGAAACACAGAAAGGTCGATGACACAGCTTGTCAGAGCAGAAACCCATGTGGAAACCAGTGCCAGGGTAGAAAAACCTGAACTAATATTAATTGATGAATGCGTGAAGGCTCACTGTAGACAAGACAGACAGATTAAAAACTCCAGGGGCAGGAGAGTAACAGTTTAGGGCCCTCACAGTCTTGTGTATCTTATCTCCTGGAGCTCTACTAGGTTCTCACAGTAAAAATCAGAGAAAAATGTTCTCATGCTTTTGAAAAGGAAGGGGGATAGTGGCCATTTTCAAAAACAGAGCATTTCATTCTTAACAAGGTCTGCTCTCAGGGGGTTTTTACCAGAGCCTAACCTTCTGGGATTATATCAAAGACTAACCTACCTGAGGGGGTGGGGAGAGAAATACTGACTTCCATCCCCTTTAGCCATCCTATCCCACCTAAGTGGGGAGGAGGGCAACAGAGAAGCACTGGTGAAGTTTACAGTCCACAGGCACAGGTTCGCTAAAATGGTGAGACTTTTTCATAGACCATAGAACACTTCCTTCCCACCCCTTACCATCATGTTAGTAAAGATCTGTGTACCACAGTCCCTTTTTTTGTGTGTGTGAATTTTTTAAATTTAATTTTTTCAGTGTTCCAAGATTCATTGTTTATGCACCACACTGAATGCTCCATGCAATATATGCCCTCCTTAATACCCACCACCAGGCTCACCCATCCCCCCACTCCCCTCCCCTCCAAAAGGCTCAATTTGTTTCTCAGAGTCCACAGTCTCTTATGGTACATCTCCCCCTCTGATTTACCCCAATTCACTTTTCCTTTCCTTCTCCTAATGTCCTCTATGTTATTCCTTATGCTCCACATGTAAGTGAAACCATATGATAATTGACTTTCTCTGCTTGACTTATTTCACTCAGCATAATCTCCTCCAGTCCCTTCCATGTGGGTATTCATTCTTTCTGATGGCTGTGTAATATTCCATTGTACATATGGACCATATCCTCTTTATCTATTCATCTGTTGAAGGGCATCTTGACTCTCTCCACAGTTTGGCAATTGTGGACATTGCTGCTACAAACATGGGGGTATATACGGCCCTTCTTTTCACTACATCTGTATCTTTGGGGTAAATACCCAGTAGTGTAATTGCAGCATCATAGGATAGCTCTATTTTTAATTTTTTGAGGAATCTCCACACTGTTTTCCAAAGTGGCTGCACCAACTTGTATTCCCACTAACAGTGTAAGAGTGTGTCCCTTTCTCCATATCCCTTCCAACACTTGTTGTTTCCTGTCCTGTTAATTTTGGCCATTCTAACTGGTGTAAGGTGCTATCTCAATATGGTTTTTATTTGAGTTTCCCTGATGGCTAATGATGATGAACATTTTTTCATGTGTCTGTTAGCCATTTGTATGTCTTCTTTGGAGAAGTGTCTGTTCATGTCTTCTCCCCATTTTTTGACATGATTATCTGGTTTTTGGGTGTTGAGTTTGAGGAGGTCTTTATAGATCTTGGATATCAGCCCTTTGTCTGTAGTGTCATTTGAGAATATCTTCTCCCATTCCATGGGTTGCCTCTTTGTTTTGTTGACTGTTTCCTTTGCTGTGCAGAAGCTTTTTATCTCGATAAAGTCCCAAGAGTTCATATTCACTTTTGTTTCCTTTGCCTTTGGAGACAGGTCTTGAAAGAAGTTGTCATGGTTGATGTTGAAGANGTTGCCATGGTTGATGTTGAAGAGGTTACTGCTTATGTTCTCCTCTAGGATTTTGATAGATTCCTATCTCATGTTGAGGTCTTTAATGCATTTTGAGTTTATCTTACCACAGTTCCTTTTACCCAGTACATCATGTTTACCTTTCCACAAAAATGACAAGGCACCTATAGGCAAAAAAACACAGTTTGAAGAGACTAAACAACCATCAGAACCAGAGTCAGATGTAACAGAAATGTTGGAATTATCACACCAGGAATTGCGTTTTAAACTATAATTAATATGCTAAGGACTTTAATGGAAAAAATAGATAACCTGTAATAACAGATGGATAATGTAAGGAGAGAAATGGAATTCTAAGAAAGAATAAAAAAGAAATACTGGAGATCAAAAACACTGTAACAGAAATGAAGAATGTCTTTGACAGGCTCATTGGCAGACTGGACACGGATGAGGAAAGAATCTCTAGCTTGAAGATATGACAAAAGAAAATTCCAGAACTGAAAAAAATGAAGAGAAAAATACAAAAGAGAATATGCAAGAACTGTGAGACATCTACAAAAAGTGTAACATACAGGTAATGGGAATACTGGAATGAGAAAAAAGAGAAATAAATAGAGGCAATATTTGAAGACATAATGACTTGAGAATTTCTCTCTAATTAATGTCAGGCACTAAACCATAGATCCAGAGAATTCCAAGCAGGATAAATGTCCAAAATACTACACCTTTGTACATAATATTCAAGCTACAGA
>LNAC01000004.1:2492062-2683397 GCA_002007465.1 Ailurus styani | reverse complement strand
TCTCTCTCAAATAAAATAAATAAAGTCTTAAAAAATAAAGTTCTTTAAATATAGAGATATGTACAGATTAAAATTATAAATGGGTGGAGAAAATATATTTTGTTGACACTAATCAAAGAAAGCAGGAGTAACCATGTTACTTTTTCACCAGCTAGACTTCAAGACCTGATCTTAACTGCCCACCTGTTTGTACTCACTCACATTTGTCCCACTTATTTCTTTAAATTCTTTTTTCCAGCTTATCTCTAAATTCAGGCAAATGGAAAGCAAAATTGCCCCTTGAGAGAAAGTGACTGCCCAGACTACCCAGACCAGTTTGAGCATAACCCCAACTTGGACCTACACAGATGGACCATGGAGTGACCTCTAGAATGACCAACAATTACACTTGCATCATTGTAATACTAAAATCTCTGCCCAAGGAATACAAGCTCCATTTACATTACATATAATGTATGTATAGGCATGTTTCCATAAAGGCACACCTTATGCCTGCCTCTACATATAATGACAAGGCTCCCTTTTTAAAATATTTATCCTAACCCTAAATAAAAGGAACCCATCCACACTTGTTCAGGGAATCATGGCTTGGGAAGTTACTCCCTGCGATCTTCTTCTTTGCTGCAAAAATAAAGTTGACTTTGTGCGACAACTCCACCTGGTGTATCTGTAACTCACTGAGGAGCAAACTCATGTTGGTTTGAGTATGCTTTCAGACTGAATAGACTTCAAAGCAAGGAAAACTATCAGAAATAAAGCAGGGTATTATACCTGACAAAGCTACAATTGAGATAAAACCCAACTCTACATTCCTAATGTCTGAATCTAGACAAGGAAACACAACTGACAAAAAGCTTACAACCTTGAAGGCCACTTTCACATAAAACTTTTAACCACATCTTTTAGTAAGCTTTAACATTTCCTGAAAAACATACATTGTTTTCCTGTTGAAATCATTAAATTTTTTCACTCCTGGAACAATGCATTAACAACATAGATGCTCAGTTCATTTTAAGTCAAGAAATAACTGACTTCAATCTCACTTTCATTAAAAGTATTTCCCATTCAAAATATACATAATTTTCAACCNAATCTCACTTTCATTAAAAGTATTTCCCATTCAAAATATACATAATTTTCAACCCCGTCATTTTTTTTTTTCAGATGCATGAAATTCTGCCCCACCCATTTAAGTCACATCTTCTATGGCGGAAGAAGTAGAGTGTTCTTGGTCTGAAGTTAGTTTGTTCTTCTCAGCCTCCTATACTTTTTTAGATTACCAATCTAGTCTTACTTAGGAATTCAAGAAAATGCATAGTAAATCTTAAAGATGGAAAGAAGTGGTACTTGCCCCAGTATATAATGTTGCCCTGATCCCCAAACACAGGTAATTAGTCCCCTTGGGTATATACCTTTTACAACAAACGGATTTAAGTACTGTGGTCTCCCCATTGTTTCTCCTGTTACTTAAAATTTTCCGTTATTGGAAAGTGCTAATCCTGATGAGTTGCTAGTTAACATCCAGTCTCAAATTCTGTTCAGTTCTCTCCATATCCCGAGGCTGTTTTCCTCCACTTTGTCTGTGGAAGGCCTCAGCTCAGTTTGCTTCTCATTATGCAGCTTGCTGCCGCCAGGAAGCTTCTGAATGACGACATTGTTCTGCCCTTTCATCCTCTGCCCGACCCAAGGACATGCAGTTCACACTCTGAGCCTTGCAACTGTTTTGCTCTGACCCTGCTTTTCTGTTCATTTACCATTGTTCTCGTAGGCATTCTTGTTCACAGGCAGCTTAACTCTCTGACCATCCCTTTAAATAACAGCAATTCATTGTATTGCCATGGGTCTCACTGACCTACTTTCTTCTTTGATGTGCTGCCCTAGAGTTGGTCTGTTTCACTTGTCTCCCATATGTAAAATCACAGTATCTCTTCTTTTTACATATCTTTAGAAAACTCTCCTTAGATGAGCTGATACCATTTTAATTCTTTCTTCTTAGATTTTGATTTTATTAAGAATACTCGGTGCAAAGGAGGAAAAGTATACTCATCCTACAGGCAGTAGCAATTTCATATAGTTTACATGAGGAAGAAAAAAATTAGCAAAATTTTTTGCTTAAAATTGTAATTTTTTGTTATTTCTATCCTATGATATTCAAATGTAATAACTAGGAAAAAGAAGTATTCACTTACCTAATTTCCTTAGTTTCTCAACACTTACTGGAAAAAAATTCTTTTCATTACCAAAATTGGAACCCCTCCAACCCAGACATTTTAAGTCAATTGCTCTAAAATCATGGCTTTCGAATTTTCAAATTCTTCTCTTAAAAAAGTAAACAATCTTAGTTTCAGTGTATACACATTGCATTTGATTTATAAAAATTTGTTATCTTTGTATTAGAAAACTTATTAGAAAATTATTAATAAAAATTAAAGTTTTTCAAACCCCATATTCAATTTCATTTAAACCCACAGTTTGTGGGCGCCTGGGTGGCTCAGTGGGTTAAAGCCTCTGCTTTCGGCTCAGGTCATGATCTCAGCGTCCTGGGATCGAGGCCCGCATTGGGCTCTCTGCTCAGCAGGGAGCCTGCTTCCTCCTCTCTCTCTGCCTGCCTCTCTGCCTAGTTGTAATCTCTCTCTCTGTGTCAAATAAATAAATAANTTTAAACCCACAGTTTGAGAGGAAGAAATCTCTCGAAGAATGTTTATGACTTATCACATCCCAAAATGATGTAAAATCATTTCAATTTGTTCCCCAAACTNCAAAACCCACAGTTTGAGAGGAAGAAATCTCTTGAAGAATGTTTATGACTTATCACATCCCAAAATGATGTAAAATCATTTCAATTTGTTCCCCAAATTTACTGCACATCTAATTAAGTTTTCTGAGTTACTTATTTTTCTTTCTCCCTCAAACAATAGAAACTACTCTGAGGAAAAAATATATAGATAACTGATAATGTAATCACCAGATTTTAGAAATAACATGAAATTATTGAGAATAAACAGCACTTTTATTCTTGGTTTGATACATGGACTAGAAATAAGTTTCTCATTTACTAACCCCAAAATGGGTTTTGACATTTACTAGCAGCATCTCTCACACAAAATGCCAGAGGGTCATTTGGCTAAATCTAAACCTTACGCAAAATTGGCCAAGAATTAAACTTTTAATATTTCTCCAAATGAGTTCATATATACAATCACAGATATATTTACTGAGAAATTTATTGACATTTTTTAAAAAGTATATCTCATTAAACTTCACACGTATTTGACTACTGGATCATTCTACCTGGATTATGCCATGAATTACTCTTTTTTGTAAATATAGCTATGAATAATTTACTTGTATCATGTCATAAGTTTTGTTGTGTCAAATGAAAATATTGACAAATCTATCCTTTTTGCAATTCTGTTTTGGCATTAGTTCATTTGTTAATATAGGGAACCTGAGAAAAGGAGACTGGTCAGGCCCCCCATGTCAGCCAGAGGGTTTATTAAGAAAAACGTATAAACCAATGGACACAGAAGGAGAATAGACTGGCTCATGGTCTACTTTCCTTCTAGTCCCCTCCCCATACAACTATTAGCTCAGAGAGCTGCCATCCCTTAAGTAGTGATTGTGTTGTAAGAAAGTGCATTTTCTCAATCACAGTAGTACAAAGGTTAAAAGAACTTTAAAAGGTAGTCTTGAATTTAAATAGCAGCCCAGCTTCCCCCTAGTACACACACACACACACACACACACACACACACACACACACACACACACACCATCTCTACCACCATCACCACCATCCTATTAAGACATGAAAACCAAGACCTGTTTTCTGAAGTCTCATAGCAAGTAGCAGTTAATCNAGGTTAAAAGAACTTTAAAAGGTAGTCTTGAATTTAAATAGCAGCCCAGCTTCCCCCTAACACACACACACACACACACACACACACACACACACACACCCCATCTCTACCACCATCACCACCATCCTATTAAGACATGAAAACCAAGACCTGTTTTCTGAAGTCTCATAGCAAGTAGCAGTTAATCTAGAATATAGGTTGTGAGACTTTCATTCCATATTCTCTGCATCATACTACACCAGACACAGAGAGTGCCTGGGAATCCCAGCAGAATTCCTTTTCCTGCCTTCTCTTACCTAACTATGATCTGGTTGCCTGATATCTGCTAAGAGGTAAATCGCTAAGAGGTAAAATGTTCCATGGTATGTGGAAACTGGGCCCTTTAGATACTCTAATGAATGTTCAGTGACATTGATATGAACTGTTACTATAATAATTTAGGCATATTATATTCTACTTCTATAAACTGACCTAACAAAATACCACTTGTAGCATTGATTCTATGAATTTTTAGATCCAAATCTCTTAGAAGTAAATTTTCAAGACACAATCTTTTTTGCAATTGGAGGCTGCATGTTGTGAAAATTTGCCAATAGTACTACCCAAATATAATTAGAAGTAGGCAGAAATAAGAATTATAATTTTCTATGTTTCTTAATAGGATTTGTTTATTTCTCAACAAATAATATTATCTCCCAGGTATTCCTGGTGTGTTCTTATATAATGAGTATCTATTGATTAGTCTTTTCAGCAATGCTGTCTACCCTCCCCTGTTTACAGGGAATGACTCCTTTCCACTCACTTTCCTTCAGGAACCACTCCAAACACGGGGAACCATCAGCACTGCCTGGTTCTTATATTACCTTGCCCTCTGGCCATCATGCCAAGATGAGGGGCACTTGACCATGCTGGACCAATCATAATCCCTCCCCCATGATTTTGCTGTCTGANGTGTTCTTATATAATGAGTATCTATTGATTAGTCTTTTCAGCAATGCTGTCTACGCTCCCGTTTACAGGGAATGACTCCTTTCCACTCACTTTCCTTCAGGAACCACTCCAAACACGGGGAACCATCAGCACTGTCTGGTTCTTATATTACCTTGCCCTCTGGCCATCATGCCAAGATGAGGGGCACTTGACCATGCTGGACCAATCATAATCCCTCCCCCATGATTTTGCTGTCTGAAACCAAGTCATTACATGAGAGTTTTGAAATTATAGGTGGTTCAAGATGTTAAACTTGCTTGTCTTGATGACCATACTTCCTCCATGAGGAGAGGGCTCATCTGCAGGGAACTTTGAGGATGATGAGGTTGACAGGCAAAGTGAAGGACCTGGACGACATGGCAGCCTTTGATTATCTATTTCCTGAGGCACAGCTGCTTCCTCTCCCTTCCTAATAGTTTGTTTTCCCTTAATGTAAAGTAACTGAGTAATCTTTCAATAAATTTCCCTTTTGCCTGAACTAATTAGATTTGGGTTTTGACATGTAAAACCCAAAGTGATCTGAATAGTCTATTCTCCCTATCTTATATCTCCCCTGGAAACTTCTTTTGGCGTGGAAGACAGAAAAGAGAAATGGAAGGTAACTGGGGTATTTCTTTTTTGTTCTTTCTTTTCTGCCTCGACTTCCAGGTTTGAATGTAACATATGGTGAGCTGAGAACCAGACAAAAATGGGAAATGTTCCATTATGTCTCAGGATTGTCCTTCAGATTAACTCTAAACCTTAGACTCATTACTAGAACCAAGGAAATAGAGAAAATTTAGGAGATTTTTTTTACAAAATCAGTAACTGTCTCCTTACAGGCAAGGCAACTTTTGAAGGATGGATATCATAGATTTGCAGGTCAGAGGTCCAAATCTTTGCAACTTATTTCATGCTTTCTTTGGTTCCTGAGGCAATAATTTTATTATTACAAAACCCTGAACATTTGTGGTCAGCTCTCATTGTGTGGATTTGTAAATAACCAGATGACAGAATTTGAGTGGTTCTAAAAGAAGTGTTTTGCCCAGAACTATCACAACTTAGGCTTTATAATGCTTAAAATTTGTCAGTTTTCTCAGATTAGACATCTACTTCAATAAATTGTGAAGACATATGAGATATTGACACACATGATGTCAAAGCACATTAAAAGCAATCTCCTGAAGACTCTAGAAAAACATAGCAAAGAAAAAGTTTTTAAATGCCCAAGCTAGCTCTTGAGCTTCCTCCTTATCATTATTTCAATTTGGCTTTGAAATACATGTAAATAGGATCTATAATTTTTGATGCCATACTTTTGCTGTTGTTCATCTATGTTTTCCCACTCAGTTTATCCTTACATTATGATCTCAGCCAAGTCTAGGTAAAATTAAGGTTCAGCTAATGCATGACTTACTTCAACCTCCTGGTGGAACATTTAATCTATCTTGGGGTAGAGGATTACTTTGGAAGTTTCCTTTTCTTTCCTTTCTTTGCACCTTCATCCTATATTATCAATGTTTATGATTAACACTAGCTAACCTAAAATGGACCTCTGTTCTGATTTTCCTATTATTTTCCTGATTCTAATTCTATCAGCCTTTTTATTAATAGTAATAACATAGCACTTTTCAATTTTTCAAGACAATAAACGTATTTTTCTATTCTTAACATACTGCTGAAATGTGGGAAGGGCTACTGCTATTATTCTCATTTTACAGTTGGAGAAATTGTGTCTGCCAAAAATTAAATGACTTGCCCAAGACCCCTTAGCAAGACAATATCAGAACTAGCATCAGAACTCAAAATTCCTAAATTTTAATCTAGTTCTTTTTCTACCAGGGCATCCACTTTCTCGTTCCCTTTGGGTCAAGATCTCATTATTTGAGTTACAAGCTCTTCCTAATTGAGGATCTTCTTCCATTCCCTTGAGACATAATATGGTGAAGATTTTAACTATTTTTTTTCCTGGAGAGTTTGTATTTTTTTCTCACACCCCTGAAAAAAGGTTCAAATAATGGCAGTAGGTGAGATGATATAGGAAATTAGGACTCTGTACTGCCTCTTTACATCATAATATGTAGATAGGTCTCTGTTCTCTGCCTTTTTGCAGGGCTGATGCTACAAAGGGATAAGGCAGATATTCTTCTAGGACGGTACTACTTTCAAATATTCTTAAGTACTTTTCCCATAAGTTATGGAAATGTCCTAGGAATTCCAACATCTCCTGAACTACTTCCTGTACCAACATTATTGCAAAATTGCAAGTGACCTCAGTCCTGATTATTTTCCTAGAAAATATCATCACTAAAAGAATGTAGAGAGACAGATTACATCTGTTGAAGAGTCGATTACTAGAATCAAATTTTTCATATTTTTTCCCTATAAAGTTATTTTAGGAAGCTTATTATGATCTCCTAATTGCTTTTAGATATTTGTTCTTAGGTTAATACTCTGTACACAAATAGCTATAGATTCTTGTGTGTTGAGACAGAACAGTGTGTACCTTTTTGTTACATAACAAATATCATCATAAGAAACCACATCTATCATATTTTAAGAAAATCCAAAATTAATGAGCATTTTTTCTATTTCCATTAGTCAAGAAATCTACAAATTAAGAAGAGATTGTGTTCCAAAATGTGTTCATAAGGTGTTTAGAACTCAATCTTTTTTTTTTTATAAGGACAGATGTAAAATGTGGGGAATTTTGTTTTATTTTTCTAGATTGTTGACATACAAATCCTCCAGAGGAAAAGACCTATGTTTGCTGTTTTGATAAATTCATTAATCATGGAGGCTGGGCCTTTGGGGCCAGGGTTATCAGTTGGTATCTAGGATTCAGAGAAAAATGTGGGGTTATCATCCATATGAAAGGAAAGGGAAACTCTGGCTTTTAGAAGAGGAGGGACAGAATCAGAAGGGCCTGGGCAATGTAAGGGAAGGGAAGGGGAGGGGATGCTATCTGTTGGGTCACATGAGAGGTAGAGATACTTGAAAGGAGAGCAATGTCTCATAAGAATTTGGGGAGCTTATGTTGGAATATTTGATATCAGACCCTGTCCTCATTTTCTCTCACGAAATTGTCAGTAAATTCTACACTGCTGTTTATACCTGTGTGCGATACATATACTTGAAGGATCAGGCGGAAAAAGAAAGGGAAGACATAGTTTGGCTTTCATCATAGTTATTCAGGAAAGGCTTCAATGCCTNCGAAATTGTCAGTAAATTCTACACTGCTGTTTATACCTATGTGCGATACATATACTTGAAGGATCAGGCGCTAAAAGAAAGGGAAGACATAGTTTGGCTTTCATCATAGTTATTCAGGAAAGGCTTCAATGCCTATTCAACCCACAAAGATCCAGAAATGCAAAACCAGAAGATCCATTATAAGCCAAATCAAGACTGGCCTTGTTTCTGTAACCAAATATATTTCAAGTTATGATGGGAGATTCCAGAAACAATTTCCTCAAATCGGGTTATTTCCCACAGATGGAGTAAAGGCTTGAATGACACTCTTAGTCCCAGTAGTAAATTAATTTTTTATTGTCATGTCAATTCACTCAAAATTGGTTTGGGGGTGGGGGGGAGGAAAGAATTCTCATCATTTGGCTTTATGTATGAGTGATTCCTAACTGGGGTGTTTCCTATGGTGTACTACAAAACACATCTGAATAGAGAATGGGATATATGTGAGTGCGCATGTACAGGAGTAAATACATGTTAATTTTATCTATCCCTTAGGGACAGTTGATAAATATTTCAAGTATACTCATCAGGACTAACACTCCAAGGAGAGCTAGTTGGCATTTGAAGGACCCCAATGGAAAAGCCACTTCAGAGGAGCACCATTTGTGACTCCAATCAATATAAGAAAGTTTATTAATCAGTATATAATGTGCTAGGAATAATTTTTCTTCAGGGAAATGAGTGTTAGTCAGATATTTCTTCTGGCTAGATACATTGAATGGACACACTTGCATTTGCATGAGTACGGTTGGAGTATCCAGTAAGCCTAATAGCATATATTTTTCAAAGTAGAATCTAGGGAGTCCAATCCATTCTGTGTGCAGTCTTTGTCATGTGGTTCTGCCTGGCAATTTAAATTAATCCTGCCACTAAGAAACTGTCCCCCTTGCCCTGAGTAAACTATTCATGCAAGCTGCTTGTTGGAGAACTTAAAAAGGCGGAAAGCTGAAATTCACTGAGATTTCAGAATAACTCATATGGTTCTGAGGGAACGAGCTGCTTGTTAATGCATGTTTGCACATATGGCAATATAGCAGCCAGCCATATTGATTATCTGAAGGAAAGAAACTGCGGTAAAGGAAACTGGAAATGTAAAGGCATAGAGACTGGATGGAGCTTGACATATTTAAGAAAAAGGAAAAGGGCCACTGAAAACAGAAAATAGGAGTGTATTTAAAGCCAAGTGGAGATTGTGAATGGAGGCCAGAGGATAGAAGTCTCCAGCTCACGTGGGGCCTGACTAGCCATAGTGAGGAGTTTCCTCTACTTCTAAGGATACTGGAAAATTCCACTGGAACACAAATTACTTATTAGTTGAATACTATCAATATTATAGATTGCAGACACATTTGCCCAAAGAGGTCAGGCAGGATGAAGCAGCCTTACCATGAAAAATAGTAGCTCAGGTTCAATAATAAATGGTGACTGACAGTAGATTTAAGTGGTGAGGATATCATAGTGAAGGGGTAGACTTTGGCAAATGAAGATCACATGCTTTATCTTGTGGGCCTACGTCCTGGAGGGTGGTGGTGAGGGGACAGCCTCAGATCAGATCCAGGTGATTGCTGTCACGCAGAGATGAGTCAAGTATTGCCACATCCTCCTGCTTTCCAAGACAAGCCATACCTCTGAAACTGTGAGTTAAATCTAGTGTTTAAATGATGGCAACTTATTAAAAAGAAAATAAACTATTATATGAGATGAACAAATGATGAACTTAAATAGGGCTTGTGACCCATTTAAATAGGACTTGTGAGTTACTCTATAAATAACATCTGATCAATACAGTGAATTTTTAACTTTCAGTATATACGAAATCTCTCTTCACCTTACCTTTCTTGTAAGTTGCAGCTTAATTATTCCTACTTAAAGGTAAAAAAATAAAATCCTTCTTTTCTTTAAAGATTTTATTTATTTATTTCACAGAGAGAGAGAGATCACAGAGGGACAGGGAGAAGCAGACTCACTGCTGAGCAGGGAGCCCGATGTGGGGCTCGATCCCAGGACCCTGAGATCATGACCCGAGCCGAAGGCAGATACTTAACCAACTGACCCACCCAGGCATCCCAAAAGTAAAATCTTTCAAGCTAATCCCAACATTTTTTTTAATTGTACAACTCAACATCTATTTATTTCAACAAGTATTTATTGTGTGCCCGCCATATTCTAGGTGCTTGAAATATGTGAATGAACAAAAAGATAAGCATCTCTGCCCCTGTGAACTTTGTAGCACTGGGAGGACACTTCCATTTAAAGGATAAGTGGAAAAAGTAGGAAATGAGAAATTCACAAAAGAGATTGAGGGCGGAGAGGTGGAGAAGACAAATGATAAATGTAACGAATACATGAATTATGTAGTATTGTAGAAAGTAACCAATGCTGCAGAGAAAACAAAAATAGAGCAGGGTAAGGGGGATTGGGAGTGCCAGTGGTCTTGGGAGGATTCCCACACACATCCTCAACTCCAGTCTGCTCAGGGATCTGCCTCTGCCTTCTATCTAGAACCTCATTCTCTCCTCTCTTCATCACCTCCTTTCACTCAGTTTGTAAAATGTACTCAACTATCTTCTATCCTAAAAGTAAGCAAACAAGCACAAACCTCCTTTAACCATCGGTATTCCTCTTGCTTGTAGCTTATCCTGAAAGAAAGCAGCTGTCTATGCAGCTGAGCCCACTTTCTCACCTCCTGTGCTCTCAACCCCCTACTCTGACATGATTTCCATTCCAATCTCTTCACCAAAATTATAGTGACCTTTGACTGACCTAATCCAACTGGTGTTCCTCAAGCATTAACCTAAGGTCACCATTCCTCAGCCTTTGCCGCTCTTTCTTGAGGATTCAACTTCTCTTGCCTTCTGAGAGATCATTCTACTGGTGGTCCCTGTGCTGCACTTAAGTCCTCCTTCTCTGTCATCTTTGTATTCTATTTTTCTGCTTTTACTAACTTCTTAAATGTCAGTATTCTCCTGATGTAATTTATTACTTCTTTAAAGTTAAAAAAAAATCCTCTACTAACACAGGCACCACAAACTAAGCATATCCAAAACTATGTATGTATTACATACATACAAAAGTATGTATGTAATTTTAATTACATTTATTCTCTTTTAATATTGATCTCGGTTAACTGCTTTCAGTATTTGTCTCTGGGAAAGAAAGGCAAAACTTTTGAATAATTTGATCTGCCCTGAGAAACAGATTACCTCTTTTTATTTTCAAATTTTAATGTTTTGGTTTTTTTTTTAAATAATGGTGTATGTTCCTATGTAACTATGAAGATTGTATGTGTGAATAGAGGATTTGGGTGTTAAAAATTTAGTTTGAGGGCGCCTGGGTGGCTCAGTGGGTTAAAGCCTCTGCCTTCGGCTCAGGTCACGATCCCAGGGTCCTGGGATCGAGGCCCGCATCGGGCTCTCTACTCAGCAGGGAGCCTGCTTCCTCCTCTCTCCTCTCTCTCTGCCTGCCTTTCTGCCTACTTGTAATCTCTCTCTCTGTGTCAAATAAATAAATAAAAAATCTTAAAAAAAAAAATTTAGTTTGAGGCTTTATGTGTTATGGGAAACTTACCAGTTATCATCTGAAAGCACCGGACTTTCAAAACCTGGCATATTACCTAAATTTATTCTTAGAGAAATTAAGATTATATTGCCATTTCTGGGAGATTGCATTCAGAATGGTTTTTTTAATCTATTCATCCTACACTGTCTTTTCAAATAAGATTAAGTGTAAATAGTAAGCACAAAATTTAAAGAAACTGAGCTTGTCTAGTCATCAGAGGTTAGAGCAGAAAGAAATTTTCATCTGGTTTTCTTCTGTTACAAACACCAAATGTCACCCAATTTACTACTTGTTTAAGGTTGAAAAAACACCCTTCATCCATCAACACCCTGCAGCCTTATTTTAAGAATGGTATATTCAACTATGTAGCTTCATCTCTCTCTCATTCTTTCTCTGTCACACACACACACACGCACACACACACAGATTTATAGTTCAACAGAATCATTTAAAAGTAACTTGACATAATATCAGGTGACAAAATGAATTTTGGCTTAGGTTTTCAACTGCTAACTAATCAGAATTAGTGTTTATCTTTATACAAAGTATTTTTTTTGGATAGGTTTGTTAAGTCTTGAGAGACAATAATGTGCAAATGGAATATATGTACCAAACATGTATGCTAAAGGAAAATAAATCCATTTCTCCTTGAGAGACTAAATATTTATACTTGAAATGATTTGCTTTTGGTCAGATATTCAGATGAAAATCAAATTCAAATGTATAATTTATAAATGTGTATTAAGAGAGAATATACTATAAGCATATAAAAATGGAATAGATTTAAATAAATATAAATTATTTTAAAATATTTGTGCTATTGGAAGATAATGCTGGGCACAGATTTAAACTAAGGAAACTTATTTACGTAGACAATGAAATTATTCAATCTAATTTTCAGAGATCGATATGTATTCTTATTCATTTTGTTAGTAAGATAGAATATGGCTAAGAATAGTACCGAATTAATTAGCAATATAGTGGTGATTACTGTGGTTAAAGGAAGCTGCCAAATGGTTATTTACCATGTTTCTCTGTGAGTATTTTTGTATACTTTAAATAATTCTTTATGCTGTGTTAATGAAAATGAGACGATCTATAGTAGTATCTATATCTCCTTGCGTTTATAAAAAGGCAAAAAAAATGTGCCCATTTTTAAACTGGATTGTTTGTTTTGGGGTGTTCAGTTTTATACATTCTTTATATATTTTGGATACTAACCCTTTATCACATACGTTATTTGCAAATATCTTCTTGTATTCCATAGGTTGCCTTTTAGTTCTGTTGATTGTTTCCTTCACTGTGCAGAAGCTTTTTATTTTGATGAAGTCCCAACAGTTTATTTTTCCTTGTTTCTTTTGCCTCAGGAGGCATATCTAGTAAGAAGTTGCTACTGCCAATGTCAAAGCGGTTACTGCCGGTGTTCTCCTCCAGGATTTTGATGGTTTCCTGTCTCAAATTTAGGTCTTTAATCCATTTGGAATTTATTTTTGTGTATGGTATAAGAAAGTGGTCCAGTTTCATTCCTTCGCATGAATAGGTATTTTCCAAAGAAAACATACAGATGGCTAAGAGGCACATGAAAAGATGCTCAACATCACCAATCATTAGGGAAATACAAATCAAAACTATAATGACCTATTCACCGCATACCAGTCAGAATGGCTAAAATTAACAACACAGGAAACAACAGGTGTTAGTGAGGATGCAGAGAAAGGGGAACACTCTTGCACTATTGGTGGGTGGTGCAGCCACTCTGGAAAACAGTACAGAGGCTCCTCAAAAGTTAAAAATAGAACTACAATCTAGCAAGTGCAACACTAGGGGTTTACCCAAAGGAAACAAAAATACTGATTTGAAGGGATACATGCAGCCAGGTGTGTATAGCAGCATTATCAACAATAGTCAAATTATGGAAAGAGTCCAAATATCCATGAACTAATGAATGGATAAAGTATGTACACACACACACACACACACACACACACACACACACACACTGGACTATTACTCAGTCATAAAAAAGAATGAAATCTTACCATTTGCAATGATGTGGATGGAGCTAGAGAGTATTATGCTAAGTGAAATAAGTCAGCCAGAGAAAGACAAACTATATGACTTCATTCATACGTAGAATTTAAGAAACAAAACAGATGTACAAAGGGGGTAAAAAGAGAGAGGCAAACCATAAAACAGACTCTTAACTACAGGGAACAACCTGAGGGTTGCTGGAGGGGAGGTGGGTGGGGGATGGGCTAAATGGGTGATGGGTATTAAGGAGGTCACTGGTTGTGATAAGCACTGGGTGTTGTATGTAAGTGATGAATCATTACATTCTATATCTGAAACTAATATTGCACTGGAATTTAACAGGAATTTAAATAAAAACTTGAAAAAAAGAAACAAAACAATGAACATAGGGGGAAAATAAGAAAGAAAGGCAAGCCAAAAAATGGACTTATAACTATAGAGAACAAACTATGGTTACCAAAGGGGAGGTGGACAGGGGGATGGGTTAAAGGGGTGTTGGGGATTAAGGAGGGCACTTGTGATGAACATTGGGTGTTATATGTAAGTGATGAATCACTGAATTCTACACCTGAAACTAATATTACACTTTATGTCAATGAACTGGAATTTCAATAAAAACTTAAAAAAATTAAAAGGCAAAAAAGCTAATTGTGGAACAAAATACACAATCCATGAACAATTATGACTATTGAGGAAGTGCATAAAATGTTTATCTCAAAACTGGCAAAATTTAAACTTTCCTGGAAAAGGACTAGCTTTTCCGACTTGGAAATATGCACATCTAGCAAATATTCATTCTCATGCTTGGAATAATTTGAGACACCAAGAGACTTGAGGTACTTGGGCCAGTTAAAACCATACACGAGAATTAATCTCTTCCTCTTACTACTCTTTCCAAGCTCCTGCTGAGTGGGAGGGTTCTTCAAGGATTTGGCTTCTATGTACCTGCAACTCCAACCCAGAATTTATGACTGATAGTCCTTTTCATGGCAGTATTTAGTTGTTCTTGGGTTGAGATAATCTAAACAGCTGGAATCTATTTCAGAATTGTCTGGTTCTCTCAGGATATGCCTTTGCAAAAAAAGCCTCCTGTTCAGGGCTGGATTTTTACTGTAATCACAGAATTCAGTTTACAAAACCAAGCCATAAATGGTGTTCCTGCACAGGACCAGTTTGACTTGGTTGCCTAAATAGAAGAAACCCCAACTGCTTATTCATTCTTTTTCTCCACTATTTGAGATTATCTTAATTATACACACACATCTATATCTATATCTATATCTATATCTATATATCATATCATATCATATCAAAAAGTTGTAGTGTAGAGGCCTAATTCCTATTGAGATTTTGTTAAGATATTGAAAATGAATTTAAACATGAAATGTTATGTGCACCAAGTAACAATTCTGATTCATTTACACCAAACATGTTTACAGTGTGCTGTCTACTAGAAACCCCATGAGCAAGGTTGTTTGTCTTAGTTTTGATTACATTGAAACAAACATGTAGAGCTAAGGAAAGAAACACATTACTAAGGAGCAGGGCTAAAGGAATAGTCGATGCAGTTGAAATATCCATGAAGCTTTTCAGGGTAAGAGGAATTGAGTGATAAGAAAATTGCCAAACCCTCAGTCAGCCCCACCAGATGTCATTCCTTGGGTTGTCATGGGAAATCATGCACGGATCTTCCTTAAAGCCTTACTCTGTGTCACTATCACCTTCCTACTCCCCATGAACTTGGATGACCATGCAGGTGGATAAACACCACTCATGGGACAGCTATGGATGAACATCAACAACCCTCCTCTAAACTTTATCCAACTGTGGTTTCCAGTTTAGTGACAGTTTAGAACTCTCTTGAAATGAAATTGTGGACTAGAAAATTTCTACAGCCAGAGTCTCCAAAACATGTGGAAACTATGTTTTTACTAGTCTAAAGCATGGTGGTCAGAATAGTAAAGTCCCTAAGTAGGAAATGGAGAGTTGTTATTGTCTCCTTCTTTGTTATCCCAGGAAACCATAGAGAGCAAATGTTCAAGGCAGTTGCCTGAGAGAGAGAGAGAGAGAGAGAGAGAGAGAGAGAGAGAGAGCTTTCTGTAAAGCTTTGAATCTTCCATGCAATAGTCTGTCTACAATTAGAGAATGTATGTAGGTTTTAAAATTTCCAGAATAAAGTGAGGGAGAAAACCACCATGAAAGTTAAAAACAGCTACTAAGAATTACTGGAAAAAAATTTATTACTCAGAACATAGCCAAGGAGAGATTTCTCCACTCCCAGAGGACAGGGCTA
Source organism: Ailurus styani (assembly GCA_002007465.1). Lineage (NCBI taxonomy): Eukaryota > Metazoa > Chordata > Mammalia > Carnivora > Ailuridae > Ailurus > Ailurus styani. The sequence continues at coordinate 2,667,434 of LNAC01000004.1, read as the reverse complement.
GCATTTGGACTAGGTCACATTCATAGCATCATTTGCAGGAGCAGGTGATTACCATCACTCCATTCCTTAGCCTATGGTTATGCCCTATGGGAACTCATTAAGTACTTACTACCTTTGTGTAGCTTATAAGGCTTTATAAGTATTACTAATTTGAAGAAACAAAGAAAAATATATGCTATCATAAACTGTGGAGTTGTGACCAAAAGTTGTGTCATGATTAATAAATCTACTTCTCATTCATTCAGCAAATATTCATGCAGTATACTAAGTGCTAAACTGTGTGTTAGGCTCTGGGAATCCAGCAGTGACCCATGCAGACATGATCACAGCTTATAATCATTCATAGTCCATTAATTCACTCAATGGGTTATTTCTGGAGTATCTGCCCTATGGCAAGCATTCTTCTGTATACTGGAATATGCAAGTGAACAACAACAAAAAAAATTCCTGACCTTGTAGAGTTTATTTTTAGTTGAAAATTTCCAATAATAAGCACCAAACATGATAAATAAATAAATGATAAAATATGCTAGAAAGATAAAACTATCATGGCAAAATATAAAGCAGGGGAAGGTATCTCAGAAGTTCAGTTCGACTGGTTGTAATTTTAAACATGGTAGTCCATGTAAGTTTCATTGAGAAGGTGACACGTTTGAGAAAAGACTCAAAGGAGCTCGGAAGTTGGTCACACAGATATCTAGACAAAGAAAGTATTGGGGCAGAGAGAACAGACAGTGCAAAGGCCCTGAGGAGAGTGGATGACTGGCATTTTCAAGGAAGATAAAAGAAGGCACTGTGCTTCAAGCAGTGAGCTAGTGAGAAAGTCGCAGGTTAAGAGGTCAGAGAGGTAACAGGAATCCAGATCCTGGGCTTTGCAGGTCTTATAAGAAATCTAAAGTATCACTCTTGTTGATGTAGTTAGAATAGACTATAGTGTACAAAGTTAAAAACAGACCCATTGAAAGGTAATTGCCATAATCCAGGTGAAGACTATTGATAGCTTAAATGAAAGTGAAATATCTTCTGAGAGGAGAGCCAATGGGATTTCTCAGTAGACTGGATATGAAATGTAAGAGTAAAAAGAAGTCAAGGAAGACTAAAGTTTATGCTCTGAGCAATTGGGAGAATGGAACTGTCACTAACTGGGAGGAAGAAGGTTGCAAGAGCAGCAGGTTTTGTTTTTGTTTTGGGTTTTTTTTTTTTTTTCCTCCTTAGTGAGGTTGTTGCTAGAGATCTGGAGATCATGGTTTCTGTTAGGGGCATATTAATTTGAGGTGTCTGTTGCATATCTAAGTGAATATCCCTTGTATTTCCAAGGTGGTTTGATATGTGAACATGGAATTCAAAGGATATAAATTTTGGAATCAGTTGTTCATAAAGGTACTTGGAGCCGCTAGGCTGGATGATATTGATATGATCTGAAAATGGATAGAGCTGAGGACCCAGACTAATCGCTGGGTTATACCACCATTGAGAGGTCTGAGAGAGGAGGATAAAAAAACAAAAGGAACCGAGAAGGCACGACCAGTGAGGTGGGAGGAAAACCTGGTAGGCGCAAAGCCTTGAAGTCACTGAGAAAAAGTACATCACTGAGGAGGAAGTAATCATGTGTCAAATCCTCCCAAGTAAATCTTGTGGTAATTCACCATAGTAAGGTGAATTTTTCTTACCAGAAAAATCATAAAAAATATGATTAAAGTCCCAAAAGAACCATTTGTAATAGACCTTCTCAGTGATATGTAGTAACTGACCACCAGCTAGTAATAAATTTTCTTTCAACTCTACAAATTTTAAGTTGTGTGGTGTTCATCATTTCTTGCATTGATTCATATATAAACTTTAATGGCCTAGTCTTAATGTAGAAGGTATAGTGTCAAATATGCTAATATACTAATATCGTAAGGCTATCTAAACTTACCTCTGTAGAGGAAGAAAGATACATTTTTTTAAAGATTTATTTTTCTGAGAGAGAGAGAATATACACAGAAGGGAGAGAAGCAGAAAGCAGAAGGAGAGAATCTTCAAGCAGACCCCTCACTGAGCACGAAGCCTATCACAGGGCTCAACCCCAGGACCCTGAGATCATGACCTGAGCCAACATCAAGAGCCGGACACTTAACTGAGTCAGCCAGGTACTCTGAGAAAGAAAAATTGTATCTTTATACAATTGTAAAAAGAATTGTATATCTTCTTTATATAATTTTGGTATTACTATGGATCTTCCAATTTGTTTGCAGAAGAATATATTCTTTACCTGACAAGAAAAATAGAAGGAAAACTTACTCCCTCAATACTACCCATCCATGAAAAATTGTATCAGTCACATAGTAGGTCTTACATAGGTAGTTACTGTGTTAATTAATGAATTTATATGTTTATCTGATATGAGATAGATTTAGATATATTAACTGATATTTTGTGTACAAATGTAGCACTCTATTGTTTAAATCCTTCAGTTCCTACTTTGATTTAAAACTGCCTTTCTAGTGGTTAGAAATGGTTACTAGTAATCATTGTTAATATTGCTGTATTTTTTTCCATTTTCGCTGTAAAATTGAGATCATACAACAGATAAGGCAGGTATCCTTGTGAATTCAGGTTTTTTATCTGAATCCAGATAAAACACTTAATGTTTTTTTTTTAAAGATTTTATTTATTTATTTGACACAGATAGAGAGATCGCAAGTAGGCAGAGAGGCAGGCAGAGAGAGAGAGGAGGAAGCAGGCTCCTTGCTGAGCAGGGAGCCCGATGCAGGGCTCAATCCCAGGACCCTGAGATCATGACCTGAGCCGAAGGCAGAGGCTTTAACCCACTGAGCCACCCAGGCGCCCAAAACACTTAATGTTTTATACAGTTATTTTTTCCATGTCATGTTTATAACAGATCCATAAATGCAGAATTTTGTTTTAAGAGGTTATTTTTCTGTTTCTTGCAAAAGTGGAATCAATTTATATTCCAATAACAACATATGAATGCTTCTTTTCCCACACTCTCACAAAGTTTGAATATTTTCTTTATAAAGAGAATTCTAAGTTTATAGGTATTTTATTTTATTTTTTTTTAAAGATTTTATTTATTTGACACAGAGAGAGAGATCAGATCACAAGTAGGCAGAGAGGCAGGCAGAGAGAGAGGAGGAAGCAGGCTCCCTGCTGAGCAGAGAGCCCGATGCGGGCCTCGATTCCAGGATCCTGAGATCATGACCTGAGCTGAAGGCAGAGGCTTTAACCCACTGAGCCACCCAGGCGCCCAGTTTATAGGTATTTTAATTTATATTTCTTTAATTATGAAGGAGATTTAGCTATTTGGGGAAATTAATATTTTTCTATGAAGTTTTCATGCCTATTTAATTCATTCTTCTTTTATAGTATTTGTTTTATTGTCCCCATTTTCCAGTATGCCATTTATCTTTCAATAATGTTTTGGTTTTCAGAATATTTTTTATTCACGTCGGTAGTCCCCTCTTTCATTTTTTATTCTCTGTAAATTTTCACCTTAACTTTTCATTTATGTTTTAGATATATTCTATAAATATATTTTTATTTCCAGACTCAATATTTTATATGTACCTACATTATCTTCTAGGTTATTTTACACTATGATTTTAAAGTTTTTATTCTATGATACATCTAGAATTCATTTAGAAAATATATTTATCAATATGCTTTCATTTGACCAAAACACTAAAATAAACTGGTGGGCTAAACAGACCAAACGTGTGTTATGTGATCAGCTTTCTTATCTGTCCCTTTTCTGTTTTAAAACAAGTTCCCTTGTGGCATGTTGCAGTGTAGTTTATTCACTGAAGAAATACCAAATATTTGAACTTCAAGAAGCATAACTGGGGTCGATTCTGTCATAGAGTCAAAACCGGCAGTTGCTTTAGATAGAAAAAATATTTCATGCAGCAAATTCTTTAGGGATTGCTTTTAGTGTGAGAAGCTAGAAGCAATAAAATACATTTCCCAGTTTGTATAAAGTGAATTGAACCAGAATTTAATTATCTCTTAGAATTATCATCTTTGGCACCCATATTCACATTTATAGTCCAATGCAGGCTGGAGGGTAAACCTACATATCAGTAAAAATACTGATAAACATTTTAGAAAATAATTTTTAATAACTACCTATTTCTTACAATCAAAGGATGAATATTCAGAATGTTTTACTTTTATTGGAGAGAGCTGTACATTTCCTACAACTAAAGGACAAATACTTAGAAGTTTTACTTTTATTGGAGAGAGGTGTATGTATTTATGTGCATGGAGATGAGTGTGTATAAGGGAAAACTTGAAAAATAAAATATTTAAGGGAAAACTAATTTTTGTCTTCAATTATTCAACCTTGTCAATTAGAAGACTTAACCCAAAAATCTATAAATAATGGAAATATGAAAATTTAATCTTTCATAATTTGATTTTCCCAGACTTTAGCAACATGAAGATGTAATGGGATCTTAAAATCAGTGATACTTCAAATCTTTTTTGACTGGTGGACCCTCCTTAGGCCTCTTTAAAAATCCACTCTGCCCTGGTCCTGTGTTCCAAGGCATCCAGGACTTTTCAGGGTGTAAGTGTGTGACGGATGTTTACACATACGTGTATTCCATCTGAACTGTATTGACTTGGTCCCACCAGGTACAGCAGTCTCCCACTGGGTGTCACCAGACTCCACTAAGTGCTGCAGCTTCCCGACAGGTGCATCTTTGCTCCATAAAGTGTTGTCAACTAGACTCCTCTTGATGTCAAGGCAAAGGGTGGTCTGGGTCAAAGTAGGATATTCCAGTTTCATATTCCGGTTTATTAGAGGGCCCCCCTAGTAATATTGCTTAGGTCTCTGATGTTTGATCGTGTCTTTACTGGAACAACTCTTTCGATCTCTTAGTCTTTCAGATTTCTCATGCTAGCATATTCAACATATATTCAGCACTTATTAAGCCTACATTCTTCTAGGACTCAGACATGCAGCCAATAAAAACAGAGCAGTAAACAAGTGTGAGTGACAGAATGGATCTTGATCTCAGATTCAGGCCTCATCTATGACCAAGGCTCTCTGACCATATCAAACTGAAACTCCGCGAGGTGGGTCCCTTTGTCTTTCAGAGTAACTTTCCAACTGTGATTCCTATGCCATAGACATTCAAATATGCTTCAGAGGCAATGCTTCATGATTTTGTCAGACATAATCTGAATCCTTAACAATCAGGTGAGACTTTTGTTACAAAGTATTTTCCTAACTATATTCCCTTTGACCACCTTTCTATCACTTTAAGAGGAAATGACTTCCAATATCACGTGCATATACTCGTCTGTTGCGTTAGATGTGTTTCTATCCTTTGTGTAGGTGGAGTGAGAATCCCTAACCAGCTCATAATATGATTTTGTGTGTCCTTTTGGGAAATAGGGTGGCAGGTAAAGGACAATATGCAACCCTGCACAAATTTCAATATGTTGTTATTTACGTTCTCAAAGTAATAACTCAGTGTTTATTTCTTTAAGCTGATTCAAAAAAGACATTTTAAAGATGGATGTGTATATATGTAGTTTGAACTTTTTGGTATTTATTTTCATATGAGGCTTCTCTCTTAGACATTTTTAACCTACTACTTTGGAGGATATTGTTAATATGTGAAATAAAACATGTATCCATAGTGAAATAATCATGGTCTTACACAGGATATGAGGTATATATAAAGAGCTGTCTGAGTGTTTTCAACCACACACATTAGATTAATGTACATTAACATCCGTTAATGTAATTGTTGCTAAATGCAGTTTTTATTGATGGCGTGATATTTTTAAAATATCATAACTTTCCAGAAGTTATGAAAGCTCATCTCTATTTTAATCCTGCTAGTTCTATCTCAGAATTAAGGCTCTCTCTTGTTCACTTTACTGAGTGATCACTTTCAGCTGATCCAGCATGCTTCAGAATCTCACCTTCAATAGGTGCTGAATATATGTTGATGGTTCCAACATTAGAAATACAAGGATTTTAAGAGCTTCTATCCCACTGCTCTAATTCTTTCTGCCCAGATACCTCATGTAATTTCTGCACCATAATGGACTGCATACTCCTTAAAAAAAATTTTTTTTAGTATAATTGACACACAATGTTACATTAGTTTCCGGTGTGGAACACAGTGAGTCAACTTCTCTGTATGTCCTTCCATGCTCACCACAATCATAGCTACTATCTGTCACCACACAATGCTGTTACAATTTCATTGACTGTTCCCTATGCTGCACTTTTATTCTCATTACTTTTTCATTCTGTAACTGCAAGTCTGTTTCTCCTGCTTCCCTTAACCCATTTTGCCTATCCCCCCCACCGATATCACATCCTCTTTTTTTTTTTTTTTTTAAGATTTTATTTATTTCACAGAGGGAGAGAGATCACAAGGAGGCAGAGAGGCAGGCAGAGAGAGAGAGGGGGAAGCAGGCTCCCCGTCGAGCAGGGAGCCCGATGCGGGCCTCGATCCCAGGACCCTGAGATCATGACCTGAGCCGAAAGCAGAGGCTTTAACCCACTGAGCCACCCAGGCGCCCCACATCCTCTGTTTTATTTTAAGATTTTACTTATTTATTTGACAGAGAGAGAGAGATCACAAGTAGGCAGAGAGGCAGGCAGAGAGAGAAGGAAGCAGGCTCCCTGCCGAGGAGGGAGCCCGATGCGGCCCTCGATCCCAGGACCCTGAGATCATGACCTGAGCCGAAGGCAGAGGCCTTAACCCACTGAGCCACCCAGGCGCCCTCACATCCTCCTTTTGAAAGAATTAAAAGCAGAGCACCCACCGATATTCACCTAGAATCTGAGACCCAAAAACACTATTATGGACAGCCACCAACTATTGAATGCTCAATGTTTGTTGTTTAGTTCTTGTAATACATTTTAACCCCTTTTTATAGATAAGGACACCGGAGAGGACTAGGCTCAGAAAGAGTACATCTCTGCCTTAAGGATTTGCCCAACAGCAACTAATGACTCAGAAGCCAAGCTTTTCCTAACAATTGCACACACTGCACCCAAATCACACGGTTTTGTTAAAATACAACAGAATCTGGAAATACACTTTAAATGAAATGAGCCATAAAATGAAACAAAAAATAGGTGCAAGAATTTTAGAGAATTAAGGTCTACAGGATTCTAAAGTTATATCTAATAGTTAACATTTATTAAGCATGTGTTAAGGCATAATATGATTCCAAAACATTTTATGTATGGTTTTTCTCATTTAATTTTTATGTCAAACTTACAGGTAAGTATAATCTTAATCAACGGATGATAAAGCATCATCTATAGGATTAGCAAATTTAAATAACCCTTTCAAGGTCACATTTTAATGCTAAGGAACTGAGGCCAGGGTTGTACAATGTCTGGACAGAATCCATGCCAGATCACCATGTCTTTGTTTATATCTTATAGATTAGAAGCATAGTAAATATTTTCCTTTTCCCCCAAACCTTCTCCTTTCTCTATAACAGAGCTAGCTTACATGCAGAACTATTAACCCTTCTTTATTGTATATTATATCCCATATTTTTTCATTAAATCATTAAATAGACATAATATCTGAATTAAAGGAAATGTAGTTATTTTTATGCCCTCTGAAATATGTGTGTGTGTGTGTATGCATGCATTTATTGTGATTTACTGTGTGACTGTATTATGCTATTTCTCATTTGAGTGGATATTAAATAAGCCTGACCTGGAAGGGAGAAGAGAGAGTGTAACAAGTTAATTGCCCTCATGGTACACTCAATAGGGCCAAAAGGTTGATTCAATAAAACAGTGAAGGAGGAGGAGTTAATAAATGCATTGGTCTTGAATCTTGGGAACTGAAGGACAGGGAAATAGGGTTGATGATAAAACTTATAAGAATTAAGGAATCCAGTGGTTCTCATTTGGGGTAAAAATGAGGGCAGTTTTAAGTGGCTTGTGTTTAAGGTACAGTGGCCACTGTATAATTTGTAACTGGGCACCTGTAATGTGGGTGAAACTGCCTGAGCTACAAATAAAGTTTGAGAAGTGAACCTATGAGTTGTCCTAGGAGGCATGTAGTAGTTGAATAGTGCCCCCTAAAATTCACTTCCACTTGGAACCTCAGAATGAGACCTTACTTGGAAATAGGGTCTTTGCAAATGTAATCAAGATGGGGTCTTACTGGATTGGATACCAATATCCTCAGTCCAATGATAAGTGTCCTCATAAGAAGAAGGGGAGACACACAGAGAGGACAGACCGCATGAAGACAGAGCCACGGGATGGAGATGTCTGCTACGTGTCAGGGCACAGCTGGGGCCACCAGAAGCGGGAAGAGGCAAGGAGGAATTCTTCCCTAGACCTTTTGGTGGGAACATGACCCTGCTGATAATTTGGTTTCAGACTTCCGGCCTCTCAATCTGTGAGAAAATAAATTTCTGTTGTTTTAAGTCATTGAGTTTGTGGTAATTTGTCAAGGCAGCCCTAGGAAACTGATACAAAACATATACTTTTATATCAGCATTTTATAAATGAAGAGAGTGAAGCCCACTAGAATTCAAACCCAGACTTTCTGACTTCAGAGTTTTGTACTTAACCACTACCTGTTCTGCCTCTATTATTTTTTTATTACCTAATAAAGAGTGACCTAGCCTGTGTACATAGAACTAGAAACAGCACAGCTCTCCCTAGAGGCAAACTGTCACTCAGAAAATAAAAACAGTAGGCTCGAACCACTTTTCCATATCTTGCTATTTGATTGTGAAGCGATTATTTACCGTCTTGTCAAAACCTAACATAGTAAAATAAACACTTTTACTACATACGTAGCAAAAGAGAACTATCAAAGACATGAATTTATGTGTAATAATCTAGGACAAACTCTACAACTCATTATCTAAATCTTTTTCATCAGAATACACTGTTTACCTAGCTTTACTTTTATAGCCCAATTTAATAGGTTTCTGGGACCTACAATTTTATAATAGGATCAACTATACTTCTGATCCTGTCTCCATATCAAAAAAAAGATAAAGAGGATTGGATTGTAGATTGTGTAACTATGGTAAAGTCAAATCATATTAACTTTTTTTGATAGAAGTTATATGTTTTATATGGTTGGACATACATTATGTGGCCACGCTTTTAGAATTTTTGGAAGGGGCTTTGTTTCTCTTTGATACTCTGGATCATTTGGTTCACTGGAGGAGAAATCCAAATTTCTTAGTAATAGTGATAACTACAATTAATAGCTATCTGCTATATGCCAGGCACTATACATACATGACTTTATTTAGCCTTCTGAGGCTAAACAATGACTCTCTGAGAATTTTATCTTCATATTATAGATGTGAACAAGAAAGAGCAGAGAAAATAAATAACTTGAAGAAGACTATACAGATTTTTGTCAAAGCTGGGATTCAAGACCATGTTTCTCCAACTTTTGACCTCTCTTTTTTGACTACTGTTAGTGTACTATACCAAATGAAGATGGTCACCAATGCCATAAAAATGAGATGCACAGGACTTTAATTGATAAGTTTGAAAAAAGATGTTTATTTCTTCACAACTTTCACTTGCCACCCCTGTATTTAGAGTAAAGGTGGCTTAAAGCCCCCTCTGAATAATACCCTGCCTTATGGAGGGCTAGAGCTATTATCGTGGACCTGATAGGCTCACGAATCTTACTTTTGTTGGGGTTGTCCAGAAAAAATACCTGCCTACTGTCCTAAAGCCTGCTTTTTATTGCAAAGAGTAAGATAGTACAGGCACACAAAGGTAGAATGATTAAAGACAGAGAGTAAGAAGGGTGGCTCACAACTTAGGAAACAAAACTAAGAAGGCTTTCTGTTGCTTATTTCTTTAGTTTAATGCCCTTGCACAGCTGAAATGATACATGTTTCTCTTAAGAGGTTCTAGTTCATAACATTTTCTATCATACTTTTAAAACTTTGCGAACCAGCAGAGGGAGCTATATGGTCACAAGCAGTTTGTTCTTTTTAAAATGATGTAATAAGTACTGAATGTGAAGCTCTTCTTTCTGGTTTCATTGCCAATGAAGAAAATATGACCCTCCCCCCTCCTTGCCCATATAGTGTTTATTTAAGGGATCAAAACACTCCTGGGGGGTCTATTGGCCAATTACCAGGGCTACGTAGAACAGAACGTTATTTACACAGCACACACTGGAGTGGCTCCATGGCATCTGTTCTGTTCTATTGAGTAATTATATAATTACGTGAAAAATATATTTATCTCAGAGATCAGAAGGGATTGAAATGACTGTCTGGAAAAGTAGGAATGCTGATATAAATGCAAAGAATTCTTTGGTTTGGCTTTACAAGTAAAACATGGGACCTGTGGTGATTCAACAATTAATTAATCTTAGTAAGATGAGAGAAAGCTTTGGCATTAACAAGGCCCTGCAATATTTACTTTTGAAATATTTTTCATTGCTAACTTCAATAAATTGATATGTTAATTAAATTTACTTGCATTAAAATGAAGGTTATGTGGGTGTTTCTCCATTTTATCTTGGTTCAGCTCTTAGAAAATGTATCTTAATAAAAAAAATCATTTAAGTTTATGACATTTTAAGTTATTCAAAAGCAAATAAACAAATAGCATACTGTAACAATGTTTAAGTAATATAAAATTTGAAACATATTTTGCCATGCTTTGGGATCCTTTGAGGTTATAAAACAGTTTTAGTTTTCTTTTTTGAGTGTGTATTCATGTACTTTTTAAAATGTATTCATGTACTTTTAAAAAATTTTTTAAGATTTTATTTATTACTTGACAGAGAGAGACACAGCGGGAGAGGTAACACAAGCAGGGAGAGTGGGAGAGGAAGAAGCAGGCCTCCCGCTGGGCAGGGAGCCTGATGCAGGGCTCCATCCCAGGACCCTTAGATCATGACCTGAGCTGAGGGCGCTTAACCACTGAGCCACCCAGGCGCCCCATGTATTCATGTACTTTTAAAAATTTGAATGTAGACTAGAATTTTTTAAAGTTTTCTTTACTTTTAGAACACATGTGTATGTCTAAGTAATTATAGCTTAACTAAATAATAATCAAATGACATTTTGCCTATCATCTTCTAAGAAAGACCAAAGTAAAATTAATTCTATTATTATTTTTTCATAATGTTGAGGATAAAGTTAATGTTATAACTAAAGTTAATGTTATAACATAATGTTGAGGGTAAAGTTGGTAAAAAGGAGTATGTAGGGATCAACAATATCAAATAGGCTAAGATTCTTTGGCAAACGAATCTCTTTCCCATATTTCTTCATGCCAGAATTTGTAGGTATGTTATAAAAATCCAGTTGAATTACTTAAAAGTTGAAAAATTATAATGTTGAAGACAATAGCATATGCAGGATACTATAGGCATACATAATTAGGAAAGATCAATAGAAAAAAATTTGGAGAGAAGTATTGCACAAGTGCTAATTAATTTATTGTTTAGAGGAGGAATTACATCAAGGAGTAATAGTAGGTTTGGAAGATGTAGAAAAAACTCTGATCAACTTCATTAGCCATCAAGACAAAGTATGAAAGGGGAACAGTACCAGAGAGAAATTTCAGATCCAATTCCTCTGACCATTCCTCTGACCTAATGTTCACATATGTTCTTCATTCTATAACATCAAAAGTAAGAGCAGGTATCTTTCACTTGTGAATTTAAAGAAGATGAACAGATGGAACTTCTCTTCTTGCCCCATTCTTCTAGAAGTTTAAAATCCTTGATAGATAGTCACCATTAAAGACTTTGACCACTGCCCCAAAAGATCTAGACTAATTCCCACAATAATAGAACAAAAGTTTTTTTTTTTAAAAAAAGAAGAAATGTTTTCAAGGCAAACATCAGCATACTAAATAGAGCTATTTATTATAGCATTCATTACAAATACATACGAAAAGTACATTTTCAATCACTTTTCAAAACTTTTTTTTTTTTTTTTTTTGCTGTACAGACTCTGTATTGAGACCTGTTGTTACACAAGGTAAGGGTCTTCATGCAGTGGTAATTTTCAATACATGAATATGTTTATTTTTCACGAAAGTATTGTAAGAAGCAAAACTGATAATCTAGAAATTATCAAAAGAACCCAAAATGGAATATACCTTTAAAATTTGAACTAGGATTCTTTGACTTCATAGTTTGACATGAAATGGACAGAATCTTGCACAGGGTCAACAATCAACAAGAATTTTAAATGAAGTGATATAGTCCTCCAAGTATCATAGTATGGAAGAAAGATTTATGATTACTCTATTAATTATTTTCTGAAATAGTCCATAAGAAGAGCATTTCAGTGTGGTTATCTGTGATAATAAATCCTGATGGCATTGGCAGTTGGGCTCCAGAGAGCTCACCACCCCAAAATGAAAAATAAAAACACTCCCTATTATTTCACAGTGACTCTTTTAACTTTCCAAACCAGATGAAATTCTTTGTAGGGACTGGAAGAAAACTTGAAAGTTGGTCTTCACCTTTAGATTTCTGAGAAAGATTCTAAAGAAAACCTCTGCTGCCGGTAGGAGGTAAGGTGCTGACGTAGGAACATTGCTTAAGTAGGCCAACTTTGTTTTCACACCCTTCCTAATGTCCTGGAATGACTAGAACGCCAGTGTAGGAGCTGTTAAGCTCTAGATCTCTCCCCATTTCCTGTTATCTCACACCCTCATTAACCCAGTCATCACTCTTCAAGATAACAAGGCTTCAGAAAAAGGAAGGATGACAGAGTGTGTGCATTTGTATTTCTGTGGAATGAGGAGCACATCCCACATTGAATACAAACTATTTTTCTTAAGCAGGATTTAAAATCTTTCACTGTGTAGTTTCACTTTCCTGTATTTTAAAATAGATATTATAACTAAAACAGTAGGAGTTTTCCTTAGTGACTCTAGCCCACTGTTTTGGTCATCTTTTCAACTGTGTGGTGCTATAGTTGTACATTTTTGCTTCTTTCCTGCTCTCATAGCTCTTGCAGTCATTTTACTTGTTACTTCTCCTGCTTACTTTTTTCCTTTCTTTCATTTGTCTCTAGACTGCCCGTGTCTAGGAGGACCAATAAGCTATCAAGAATTAAATATTTAATTATAGACTCAGCAACAGCCTCAGAGGCAGAAGAGACATGATGACGTCATTTCAAACGCTCAAAGTCCTTTGTCAATTCTAGTCCAGCTGTATGTAAAGCTAAGATGTCTTTCGGCTGTTATCCTAATGGAAACATGTGAGAGCCTTGCCCTATGATGGCTTCTTAGACATCAACAAGATAATTTTGTAAAGAGTTTTCTTTTTAACTTTTAAGTAATCTCTACATTCAATGTGGGGCTGGAACTCACAGCCCCAAGATCAAGAGCTGCATGCTCTACGGACTGAGCCAGCCCTGCGTCCTTCCATAAGATAAGTTTATTTTAAGTTTGGTTTTGAGAATAAAATCTTACAAAGTTACTTAAGAGTGCAGTGAGCAAAATTTATGTTAAAAGATGAAGCATAAGGAAAGCACAGCATGGCTCCCATTGGTGATTATTCCAGAAAGGAAGAGATATAGAATACAGATCATAAATGCAGTGCTTATCATGTCACTTTTATCTTGTAGGCTTAGTAATTTCCTGAAACTGTAACCTTTGGACATTCTTTCTTCTACTTGGTATTTTGTCCTTTAATGAAAAAAACTAAAATAGTAAACTTTCCTCAAAATTTGACCTGGGGTTATTCGTTTAAAGTAACACAAAGCTCAGAGCTTAGCACAGAGTTTGAGTTAAATAAATATTTGTATACTGATTGACAGCAATGCTGATACTTCTGCTATCCTGTAATAAACTTGCCACAGAAAGAGTACAACCAGCTCTGGCAACTGAAATGTGGGATATTTGGTCACAAGGACCTTTTAAGAAAGGAATTAATGAAACTTTTCAAAATTGTCTTGAGGCTAAGACCTTTTTTTAAAGGTTTAGACAAGAATGTAAGGTTTTATGAGGAAAATGTTTAGAAAAGTTTCATAGACAGGCACAAACTTGTAAAGAATGTAATCCTATCTTAAACTTGCCCCCCTAAGCACCAGTTTCTCAATTTATCTTGACATTTTTATATTATAACACATTACTAATTGGATTTTCATTAATTTATTTTGTAAGATGATATGATGACTATTTTGGCTTCTCCCAAGTCATAACTATTATTTGGAAAGTCTAAATGCATTAAAGAAAAAGAAAGTGAGGTTGGTACTAGCAGTTAGTCATTTTTATATAAATAAGAGCATTGGAAATAGGCAGGTGAACTGAGGCAAATAAAATCTAAGGTAGACTGATCTTTAAAAATTAGTTCTGTAAATAAACTTCTCTGTCCCTTCCCCCGGCCCTATTTTCAAAGCACTCAAGAGAACATGGTAACATATCAGGGAATCTTAAGAATTGTCCAAAAGTCCTCTGATGTCTTGGGATAAATTCCCAACTCCTGAGCACATGACACAGAGGACCTTTGTTTGACAAGTCCCCAGCCTCTCTCCTCCCCAGGTTCTACCCTCTGTTTCACAATGTTCCAGGTTCACATGCCCTTTCACATTCTGTGCCTCCCCATCTTCTCCATCTTTTGCCTAGAATCCACCCCTCAGGCTTCTATATGAAAATCTTGTTCATTCTCTCAACTAACAAGTGAAGTCCATTTCTTCTTCGAAGTCTTCCCTATCTGTGACAGGGTAAGCTAGTGATTTCCTCCTCTGCATCCAAATACGGCCATCCATATAATGTTATGGAACTTATCATTACTTCTTATACAATTTACTTTGTCACTTGACTACATTTTTCCTATGGGTAGAGACTGCATTTAACTCATCCTGAAATAACAGAGCCTAATACATGACCTGGCAGAGAGTAGGCATTTTATACATGGTTGTCGAATGAATAAGTGGGTGAATAAAATACATACCAGAAATTTATAATTTTTTTTCCATATGGCTAAAATTAAGCTATTAAACTCACATATTTAAACCAGAAAAATTATTCACTCACTGACTCAGCAGTTACTAAGAGCTTTCTGCAAGACAAATGGAAGACAAATAAGCACTGGTTGTGTCTTCAAGAAATTCGGTCTAGCTAAGTGGAATTACAGATACATACAAATAGGTGTGTATAATGTATTCTGAGTCTTAAACTAGCACAGCCAAGGAATTTAGAAGTGGAGCAGGGAACAGGAAAAAAAAGCCTTCTATGCAAATGAAGCTTCGGAGCAAATGCTTAGGCTAGAAACCATGTATTATTTTCAAGGAACTTAATACAGCTCAGCATTGCTGGGGCCTGAAATAAAAGTGGCAGGAGTGGGGCTAGACAGATATGAGGGGTCAGATCTTAAACAGCTCTGCACAGTCTTTCCAGGGCCTTATTCTAAAGGAATTGGTACACATTTTTTTTTAAAGATTTTATTTATTTATTTGACACAGAGAGAGATCACAAGTAGGCAGAGAGGCAGGCAGAGAGAGAGGGGGAGGCAGGCTCCCTGCTGAGCAGAGAGCCTGATATGGGCCTCGATCCCAGGACCCTGAGATCATGACCTGAGCCGAAGGCAGAGGCCTTAACCCACTGAGCCACCCAGGCACCCAGGAATTGGTACACATTTGAAAGGTTGTAAAACAAAATGTAAAGGGATCAGATTTGTGTGGTCAGCTGTCAAGGGTTAGAGGGAAGGAGGAATGGAGAGAAAGATTAAAGGCAAGCTTAGTCTGAGTACAAAATTGTTATTATATAGGGACCTTTAAGGTGAGTTTAAAATACAAAATAATTAAAAACAAAGATGCTAAGCATTCCATAGGAACTTTAGTATAAAAGATCTTGTAAAAACTTTCCATTAAGTTATGAGGTTGAGGGATCACTGGATTTTACTAGGGCAAACAGGATAGATGGGTACAGTAAATGGAAAACATGGGGCCTATTGTTATTCTAACAAAAAAGCAAAAAAGACTCATGTCACAAGTTAGCCTTGTAAAGATGAGTGACATTTCACACGGGAACCCTGCTCTTCTGTGAACCTCACTTTCCTCTAAAATAAAAAATTCTGCTTACCTTACAAGTTTGCTGTAAAAAACAAATAAATTATATATAAAAACATGTACGCTGCAGCACTACACAAGCATAAGATACCATACATGTTACTTTTTTCAATCTCTGATTAAAGTAAAGCAAATAGCCAGTCTCCAAGAAGGTTGCAAATCTATTCCTAACTCCGCATCTATAAAACAGTAATAAAAATATCATCCCAGAAACGTTGTGCTAAGTTTTAAATGAAGGAAGGCAAGCCCATAAAGACAACATCTACTCTAAGGCGCTGTTTTCTCTTCCCGGAATTTCCATTAGCATTAATAAGAGCGGAGTGTGTATGTCTGTATGCTGATTGTGTAGCATTAACCCTCCTAAACGCTAATGGATATGACCACATACATTTCTGCAGAGCAAGAGATAGATTTCTCTATTTTTACTAACTATGCACTGATGCAAACATACATTTTACAGTATACTGACTCAAATAGAAAATAAAATTGTAACATGAGGGCTTCTTGGAGAAATAGCTGATTCTAAGACTAGGACAGGAAATACACAGATGAGCTTGGAGGATCTTGAAGTGCCAGAAGGTAAGAATATGCTAAAACAAGCAAACAAAAAATTAAACGACAACAAAACCCCCACAATAATGCGTATGTCCAAGGGAATAGGAATTAACTGGAAAAGCTCCCCAAAACCAAACCTGGTACAATTTGTGCAACAAAATAAAGTCGTGCTGATTTATAATCTAAAGTATAAAATAAATATCCATGACTCCATACTGATAAAAATAAATGATTAAATAAGTAAATAAATGAAGGAGAAGAATTTGTGTAGAAGAATTTCAAATAATTATAATTATATTTTTAATAATTTTTAATAATTATAATTTTATTATAATAAATAATATAATAATAATGTAAATAATTTATACATTTCCTTCAAGAAGGTGGAACACAATTTCCCCCTCATTAAGTGTGAACTACACATGGGGACTTCATTCCAAAGAGTACAGGATGGAAAGGAAGTAAAAAACAGTAACTTTCCTGTAGAGCAGCCTGGAAAATGCCACCTCAGCCAGCGATCAAGTGATCAACATCAACAGTGGAAAGTCAGGTTAACTGTAGGTACCTTGGATATCACGTGATAAAAAGGTCACTTTATATCTGCAGTCCTTCTCCCCCAAACTCACAAACCCAGTCTAATCAGGAGAAAAACATCAGACAAATCCCAGTAGAAGGACCTTTTAGAAAATACCTGCCCAGTATTCTTCAAAACTGTCAAAGTCATCAGAAACAAGGAAAGTCTGATAAATTGTCATAACCAAGAGGAGCCTAAGGAGACTTGATAACTAAATGTAATGTGGTATCCTGGTTGGGTTCCTAGCACAGAAAAAGGACATTAGGCAAAAACTAAACAATAGTGAATAAAATATGGACTTCAGTTAATAATAATCAATATCAGTTTCAATATCAATATCAATTATCAGTTTATTAATTATAAAAAATGTACTATACTAATATATGGTATAAAAAGTAGGGGAAACTAGATGCAGGGTCCATGGGATCTCTGTATTAACATAATAATTTTTCTGAAAATCTAAAACTGTTCTAAAATATAAAGTTTATTTTTTTAAGTATAAATTGAGCTGGAAATTACTGTTTTAAAAGTAACATTATTAAGAGGAAAGACACAGATGTGAACCAGAACTTTTAAAATGGAATCAAATGCAAGAGGATTTCCAAATGCTTTGGAAAGTGTTGTCTGGATAGTCCATTAGTGGGACTTCTTTAAACTTAGTATTGCAGCAGAGGTCCCATGCAGTATTTCACTCTCTACATTAGGCTGTCATCCTAAGTGCTTTTCAAGTTCACATGAGCAGAAGGAATGAATATGGTGAGCTATGTATTCTGCTTTTCCATGACCCAGTCCATTTTACTCTCCAGGCACATGTGTAAAGATAACTGTTCCTTCTGTGATATGAAAGTGGCTTCACTCTCCTGTCCCCCAGGCCTAGTGAGTCTTCTCAGATCCTCTGATGATTCTGTCAAATCCCTATTCAAGGATTCACTTGGATGTGTTCTACCTGTCTACTTAAATGTTGCTTCCTTTAGAGTGGTCTCCCATTGGGCAGAGACTTTGCTTTTCATCTCTGTAAACATGACACTTTATTGCAGTATTTGATACACAGTGGAAGCTCTTACGTGATTTGTGGAAGTATATTATTAGTGCTTATACAACTGAATTTTACCATTTACATATTTGGAAATGATCTTGACACTGAATCTTAATTCATCTTTCCAACCAAATGCAAAA
Organism: Ailurus styani; assembly: GCA_002007465.1. Taxonomy (NCBI): domain Eukaryota; kingdom Metazoa; phylum Chordata; class Mammalia; order Carnivora; family Ailuridae; genus Ailurus; species Ailurus styani. The sequence continues at coordinate 2,649,091 of LNAC01000004.1, read as the reverse complement.
GTTTATCTCCTTCCCTGTTTCTAAGATAGGAGGCAATCTTTAAAGTTGCATATTATTTATATAGCAATGTAGATTTAGAAGATTAATTTAAAAATAGGTAAATATATAAAAACACATGAATAGAACCATATTCACAAATAGTGGTCTCCTTTTCAAAATATAAGTAGCACCACATGAGATTAAGTTTCTTGTCCCAAATATTAAAGTTGCAATTTAACTCATCTCAGGATTCTTTGGACCTCTCAGCCTAATAATCATTGACAATGCTATAAAATATGAAGTCCACTCATACTTGCTGGCATTTTCTTCTTGCTTCACTCTCTCTCACTGTTGAACTCAGAAAAGAAGACATCATAGTGGCTTTCAAGAAAGGGACATTCTCAGATCAGTTCCACACCCTGACACCACTCTCTGCACTTAAAGATATGAGGAAAAATGAAAAATACTTAGTGGAAGAAATTAAAGAGAAGTGAAGGAAGTGGATCTAGAAATAGAAGCATACTCTTTAAAAAAAAAAAGAAAGAGGTAAGACTTGTGTATCTTTAGACTGTTCCCTGTTATCTAGAAATCTGTTAAAATGTTTGTGTTGCATAAATAAACTCTACCCTACACAGTAAATAAATCAAGCCAGCACAAACAATAAAGCCAAGGTTTAGAAAGGCAAATATGATGAATACCTGGAAAACACCCACAGAAGGACAGAAATGTTTAAAAAAAAGAATGTAGTATGGTAGAGATTGATGAGAAATTAAAAGATCTTGCAAATTCTCTCCCTGCCTTCAATTTGACTATTCAGGGGGTGATAAGAACAGGTTGGTCTATACCTTCTGAGTATTTTTTCAGTCACAATTATAAGGGGTTGAAATCAGGAGGAATGAATTGGTTACAATTCAATATAAACATTGTTACTCCACCTTGGTTGGCTAATTATAGGTTGAATTTACATGATGTGATTCCTGCTCATCTTTGTGACTAGATATATATATTGGATAATCTTTAGCAGCCCCTAAATTGACCACTCACCATCACTTTGTTCTTCTGTTTTTTTTGAAATACAAGATTTATAAATTAAATATAAATACTTTTGAGAGATCTGTTAGCTGGGAAATAAGGGACACAGTGCTTGAGATGAAGGGAAGGAAAAGCCAGCTGGGTTTTGTTGAAAGGAACTGAAAGGTTAAAGACTAGCCGCACAAATCTACCTGAGTCAAGTGTAAATGAAAGTGGAGCAGATGCTTCAAAGCTGGGTGATCCACATGCTTATCGGGTGGGCATTCTTAGGTGGATCGGTACCTTATAGGATTGGGCACCTCTAACTCTAACTTTTCAATTCCTACCAGGATACGAGCAAAACCCTGGCAGGTATTTCATTCTCCCCCAAGTCCTTTTGTCCCCCCTCCATCTCTCTCATGGGTTCCTTCCTCCCTTCTCCCAGGTTCAGTGGAAATGGAAAAGGAGTGCACCTGACTCTTCATCCAGGGTTCAAAGTAGTTCCTGCCTACTCCATGCCTGTTCTAAACACTCTCTTTTCATATATTGTTTTCTCATGTCTTTACAGCAATCCTATGGGGTAGGATTTTACCAATGAGAAAAGAGAGGTTAAACTCAGCTGAAGCTGAACAGTTAATAAATAAATCATGGCACTGAGGTTTGAACACTAATCGCTTGCCCCCCAAAGTCCATGTCCATTTGTGTTGGGTCTGGTAAAATTATTATGATCAATGGCTTTTCCTAATTTGAAAATTATCCTTCAGTTATTATTATATGTCACATTCTTGCCTCTGTCTTCCACTACCCTTTAAATACTTATTTAACCTTTTTATGGTTTCCCAGCCCAGGTTATTCCTTATTTGCATTTATTGCTTAAGTACAAAAAGAGGCTGAGTTAAGATAAAATAGGAAGATCACAACCATCCTTGAAGAAAACAGAATGTAGGGGTTCCAATGCTACAAGCTTTCGAAGACCTCTTTGAATACCAGAAGAACAATCTCTGGACGCTGAAGTAACTCAAACTTTCTTTTAAAGAAATTACAAAGAATGAGAAGAAGATCATTTTCAGAAGTTCACATAACATCTGACTTACTATGCATTAAAAATGGTAATGTAATACTAATAGGGCCTGCTATACAATGCCATTTTCAGTCAGCTGCTTTGCTTCATGTTCAAATTTCCTTTTTAAATCGATAGCACTTGCTTTGCTCTCTTCAGTTGAAGGCATTTGCATTCCAGTAAAACACGCACACACACAAAACGAGGATGGAAATGAGTCAGCTATTTCCTGTCCCAAGACTCAAACCTACTTTGCTTTTCTGAAAACATGGTCCAAACTATCCAACAATTTAATTGGCTGTGCTGTAAATTGCAAGGCTGACCACCATTATAAACACCAAAAAAGTGTACACGAGTATTCAGGAACCAGCTGTCATTTTTCTGATAATCCTCAGAACTTTCTACTCATGTAATTATAAAGCACTATATTACAAAGGGTAATGGAAATCTGTTTCCTATGCAAACTTCAACTTTTGTCATTTTTATGCATCACATACATTATAAATTTATGACTCATCTGTATAGACGAAAAAATGTAGTCAGAACAAAATATCTGAAACACAACGATGTATCTAATGATAGTGTTCATAATATCTGCTGGTTTATGGGATGGAGCCCTGACATATAAGTCTATTTGATAATTGGTTGAACGGCAGCTTTCAGGGGGATTGATGTCAACAAGAGAGAGATATGTATGTTACAAGGCCCTCTCTTTGCAAACATTCTGTTTGATATGTTTATTATAAATGTGGATAAAAATACCAAAGATAAGTTTATCTTATCTGAGGATGACACATGATTGAGATAAGAAATGGATGATAGAATCACAATACAAAATGTGACATGTTCATGTGACAGATTGATTCTAACAAGAGGAAATTAAATTGGGATGACAGCACTGTCTTACTTTTTGGATAAAAAAAGACAATGTTAAGGTGGGAAATGCATGGTGAGTAAGAGGGCTTAAAAGCAACACATAAAAAAGGCTTGTAAGTTTTTATACTAAGTTCACTATATTTCATCAAAGCATATGGCTGCCAGAAAAAGTTAATAAGATTTTAGGTTGCATTATTAGAATTAAATAATCTGGAAGGAAGAAGGTGCTAGGCATAATTGAAGTCTGTTCTATTCTGATCGAACCACACTTAAATATAAGGTTGCTATTGAATGATGCACTTCTAGAATGATATAGGCAAAGTGGGGCTTATTAGGAGATCAAGAAAGAATGTAAGAATGGCAGGCATAACTGACATTGAGATATTTTAACCTTGAAAGAAGGAAATTAAGGGTGAGGCGAGGACACAATAGATGTCCTGAAATATTTAGACAGTTGCCATTTTAAAATTTGCCACAAACAATAACAAGACATAAAAACAATACATGACTACAAATTTCTAGGACACTCAACAGAAAAAAGGTCTTTCTAATAGGCCAGAGAGATGGTAGATATCATTAGGAAATGACTCATTCACCAACACTTGTGCATTGGATATATGTTTAAAAATTATTTTAAAGTATATTTATAATGCTTATATCCCAAGCATTATGTGAAGCCCTGCAGATATGGTAGTAAATAAAATAGACACTGTCACTGTTGCCACATACATTACTTGCAGTCTAGTTGAAGAGAAAGACATGAGTAAATAGCTGGACATCATATTTACTTGCTATGAAAGAACTTTAGAGATTATAACTATCAATAGAGAGTTGATAGCTATAGAGAATTTAGATTGGAGGGTTAGCAAAAGCTCCTTTCAGAAACTGATCTTTAAGGACAGGGCTTGAATGATAAGTAGGAGTTAGCCAATGAAGAGTGAGGATAAGGAGGAGGCAGGGAAGAACATTCTAGGTGAAGGGAAGAATGTGTGAATCTCCTGAACCAGGAAAGAGCTTGGTGCATTTAGAAGCTGGAAGAATACCAGCATGTCTGCGACCTAGTTGGGGAGAAAAGAGGCAGACTGGAGCCATGGGCCAGTAAGCTTTGAAAACTTTGCTCTGGAATAGGGATTTTACCTAATGGCAATGGGGAGCTATTAAAAAGTTTTAATCAAGAAAATAGCATATAAAAGTCCACAGTACTTTTATTCTATGCTACAGTATAGAAAACTCATGGGAGGCAAGAAGAGAAAGAGTAGATGTTGAGTAACCAGCATAGCTTAATTTATTGTACTTCCCCTTATTGCACATCGTGGGTACTGAGTTCTTTACAAATTAAAGGTTTGTGGCAACCCTGCATTAAGCAAGTCTACTGGTACAATTTTTTAAATAACATTTGCACACTTCGTGTCTTCATTTTGGTAATTCTCACACTATTTCACACTTTTTCACTGTTATTTTACATTATGGTGATCTTTGATTAGGGATCTTTGATGTTACTACTGTAATTGTTTTGAACACCAGGAACTGTACCCCTGTATGATGGTAAACTTAACTGGAAGATGTGTGTTCTGACTACTTCACTGAACACTTATTACCTACCTCTCTCCCTCCTCCTTGGGCCTCCCTATTCCCTGAGACACAACAATATTGAAATTAGGCCAATTAATAATCCTACAATGGCTTCTAAGTACTCAAGTGAAAGGAAGAGCGCAAGTCTCTCATGTTAAATCAAAAGCTAGACGTGATTAAGTTTAGTGAGGAAGACATGTCAAAAGCTAAGATAGGTCAAAAGCTAGGCCTCTTATGCCTACTTAGCAAAACTGTGCATGCAAAGGAAAGTTCATAAAGGAAATTAAACGTGGTACTCCAGTGAACACACACATGATAAAAAAGTGAAACATTCTAATTGCTGATATGGAGAAAGTTTGAGTGGTCTGGATAGAAGATTAAACTAGCCTCAATATTCCCTAAACCAAAGCCTAATCTAGAGCAAGTCCTTAAATTCTCTTCAGTTCTATGAAGGCTGAGAGAGATGGGAGCTACCAAATAGAAGTTTGAAGCTAGCAGAGGTTGTTCAAGGTTGTGTTGTTTTGTTTTGTTTTTAAGAGAAAGAACACATGAGTGGGGGTGGGGGAGGGGTAGAGGGAGAAGGAGAGAGAGAATCTTAAGCAGGCTTCATGCCCAGCATGGAGCCCAGTGTGGGACTCCATCAAATGACTCTGAGATCATGACCTGAGCCGAAATCAAGAGTTGGATGCTTAACTGACTGAGCCACCCAGGCACCTCTGGTTCACAAAGTTTAAGGAAAGAAGTCAAGCCGTCTCTATAACATAAAAGTGCAAGGAGAAGCAGTAAGTGCTGATGTAGAAGCTGCAGCAAGTTCTCCAGAAGGATCCAGCTAAGATCATTAATGAAGGCGGCTACACTAAACAGCAGATCTTCAATGTAGACAAAACACCCTTCTGTTGGAAGAAGTTGTCCTCTAGGACTTTCACAGCTAGAAAGCAAAAGTCAATGCCTGGCTTCAAAGCTTCAAAAAACTGGCTAAATCTCTTGTTAGGGGCTAATGCAGCTGGTGACTTTAAGTTGAAGCCAATGCTCATTTACCATTCTGAAAATCCTAAGGCTCTTAAGAATTATGCTAAATCTATTCTGCCTGTACTCCATAAATGGAAAAACAAAGCATGAATGATAGCACATCTGTTTACAAAATGGTTTACTTAATATTTTAAAGCCTACTGTTGAAAACTACTCCTCAGAAAAAAAAACATTCCTTTTAAAAGATTACTGCTCAATGACAATGCACTTGGTCACCAATGATTTCTGACAGAAATGTACAAGATTAGAGTTTTCATGCCTGCTAACACAATATCCATTTTGTAGCTCATGGGTCAAGGAGTAATTCTGATTTTTGAGTCTTATTAATTAAGAAAGACATTTAATAAAGCTATAGCTGCATAGATAATGATTCCTCTGATAGATATGAGTAAACTTTCTGGAAAGGATTCATTATTCTTGGTGCTACTGAGAATATTCATGATTCATGGGAAGAGATCAAAATATCAACATTAACAGGAGTTTGGAAGATGTTGATTCCAATCCTCATGGGTGACTTTGAAGGGGTTCAAGACTTCAGTGGAGGAAGTAACTGCAGATGTGGTGGAAACAGCAAGATAACTAATTAGAAGTGGAATCTGAAGATATGACTGATTTGCTGTAATCTCATGATAAAACCTTAAATGAGGAGTTGCTTCTTAGGGATGAGCAAAGAAAGTAGTTTCTTGAGAGGAAACTTACTCCTGGTGAAGATGCCGTAAAGAGTGTTGAAAGGACAAAAAAGGATTTAGAATAGTACATAAACTTAGTTGATAAAACAGTGGCAGGGTTTGAAAGGATTGACTTCAAGTTTGAAAGATGTTCTGTTGTGGATAAAATGCTTTCAAACAGCAATGCATGCTAGAGAAATCACTTGTGAAAGGAAGAGTCCACTGACGTGGCAAACTTCATTGTCCTATTTAAAGAAATTGCCACAAGGGAGCCTGGGTAGCTCAGTTGGTTAAGCATCTGACTCTTGATTTTGGCTCAGGTCATAATCTCAGGGTCATGAGATCAAGCCCCTGGGATGGGCTCCATGCTCAGGAGGGTTGGTTAAAAATTTTCTCTCTCCCCTCTCTCCCTCTGCCACTCCCCCTGCTCACACTCACTTGCATGCTCTCTCTCTAAAATAAATAAATAAAAATCTTTAAAAAAAAAAAAAAGTAATTGCCACAACCACCCCAGCCTTTGGCAACCACCACCCTGATCAGTTAGCAGCCATCAATATGGAGGCAAGACCCTCCACCAGCAAAAGGATTATGGCTTGCTGAAAATTCAGACAATGGTTAGTAATTCTTAGCAATAAAGTATTTTCAAATGAAGGCCTACACATTATTTTCTTAGATATAATGCTATTGTACACTTAAGAGACTACACTATAGTGTAAGCATAGCTTTTATATGCACTGGAGAATACAAAAATTCATTTGATTGCTTTGTTGCGCTGGTTTTGAATACCTTTGAGTTATGCCTATATATCCTGGCAAAGAGATTATTGTGATTTGAAATACCGTGGTGACATTGGAAATAAGAGAAGAGAGAAGGTGGGAGAGATAAGAGATACTAATGGAGGAAACCTATGAGAGCTAGTGTTCTACTATTGAAGAGAGTGAAGGAAAGGAAGGGTCCCTGGAAGCTCTCTGAACTCAGCAATATTCAGCTAGGCAGATGGATATTCCACTTGTTGAGAAGGGAAACAGTGCAAGACAAACTGATCCGATGTTGAGAAGATTCAAAAGTCAGTTGTGAACATATTAATTTTGATCTCATTATCTCTTTGATCTCCATGAGACATGTTAGGTAGGTGATTGGATATTTGAGTCTGGTCAATCTTTAGACTTTCTGTAGGAGAATCACTTGGAACTTTTGATTATCTGGCTCAACCTTAGGCCTGATATACTGGAATCCTCAAGAGGACATAGCCAGTGTAATACCCTGAGTTTAGATGCAGTGGAAAAAATTCAGTCATCACTTGACTAGTTAACATTTAAGCTCCTTGAACACATTGAATGCCTATAATGTTATGAATAGAAAGCCAGCCAGACCAAGTACTAAATTTGTTATTAAGTTCTAAGAATAAATGTGTTGGACAAACCATGAAACACCTCTGAAGGAAGAGAGCCATATAAAGATTCTTCTACTTATATTACCATATTTTCATCATATGGTGCTGCTATCTTGGCCACAAACTAATTGACCCAGGTGCCAGACCCTAAAAAGCAACCACCCAATGATTCCAGTGGTCCTTGAGATGATCTTTCTTAAGAATCCAGCCCAACTGATTCACCATTCTGGATAGTAATTAATTTACCATACCATATTTTCCTCTTTGACCAGAGGGGAGGGGAGTGGGAAAAATTAAAACTAGAAAAACAGAAGCATTTGGATAAGTAGACCTGGACATATCTCCGTTTCCTGAAACCTGGTGGAGGCGTAAGTACCACTGTTACTGAAAGAGAAAAACTAAATGCACTTAGGAGACAAATCTGTCCATGCATTAATTGGAACAGAAATAGGTGGGATGTAGCTTCTCTCCCCTCCTGTCACTTTGGTCTCTGTACTTGATAATTCCTCACAACTGAGCAAAAGAGAGGAGAAGGAAGGAATTTGGCCAGTTTGTTTTTGTTTTGTTTGTTTTGTTGTATTTTGTTTTGTTTCACTAACCAGTTATTTGCTGGGTCTTTCATGAAGTCCTAGTTGGCCTTTTTGTCAGAGTAATTTTTTTAGAACTATTAATCACATCTGTTGCTGCTTTGCTCTCCCAGCAAACTTTTTTTTATACTCAATAATGTATAATGATGTTCCACTGCAATTTGAAGAATTACACATTTCAGAGCAATTGCATTATTGTATTTAGCATCTCAATAACATTTCCTTTGTTAATTCATCTTTCTTATGATTGAAGCTTCTAAATGTGCTCACAATGCACCACATGTTACCATAGCTTAATTTTGTCTTGAAATATTCATTTCTAGCTCTTGGGGACAGGTATACTGAATAAAACATGTGGATTTGGCTTTCTCTTTCTCTCTCTCTCTTTTTTATCAGAGCAGGAGATTTATCCAGGTATTTACTGGTTATAAATGAGGGCCTAAGTGGCTTGTACACACTGGTAGCCTCTTGAAAGAATTACTGTGCTTTCCCAAGCCTTTAACTCATGACCAAAATGACAGCCACTGAACAGCCATCTTGGAGGGACAGACAGTAGTAAAGTAAGGTCACATGTGAAAATATGCAATATGACTAACTTCCCTAAATGTTAGGATCCCACATTCTTATGATATTTGAGAGCTAAATATAATGAAAGCTCTTGGGACTTCCATTTTAAGAATGTCCTTTAAAAATAATATTATTATTCTCTGAGGATATGAGAACAGTATTACTTTATTTAGTTAAGCCATCCTAAAATAGAACAGAGGAAATCATTAAATAGTGAACATATATCTTTTACTGTTGCCCATTCATGCCAAAACTGGTGTGTCTTAAAAGTACAAGATGACTTACAATAGGAAATGTATCTTCAAATGATGGTATTTATCTTTGGAGAGGGCAGCCTGATAATCTCAATAATTACCCTGGAATAAAGTACAATACTGATGACTGTGTTATTTACTGCAGCCTTACAAACAAACAAACATGGTATTTTATAGCTGCACAGGAAGGAAGTCTACTGAAAGTAATTATTAATGTGTCCATTTATATTATACCTCCCTAAAAAAAGCCTCAAAACTAGAGAGAATACAGAGTGGAAAATTTCACTCTTAATGTAGACATCTCTCCAGACTGCAGAGGAAACTGCTCATCTGGCCTTTCCTGTAGTTGAAACTGAGCTTGATGAGCCACTGGGCCAACGGCCCAAGTGACAGACTGGAACAGGAGCTGCTGGACCGAGCATACTCTACCTCATGTCAGGAACATTTTTGTGTGAGAAAGAAAAGAGGCCTTCCCTGGAACTGGTGTCAGTCAAAATTCTGACATACTTAGATGTTCTTTTAGCAGTTCCAGTTTTGGGGGAGAAATCTGGGAAAATGCGAGGATCTGAGCTGGCATTTTTAATTGTTATTTGAATAGCTGTTACATGTTCAACTAATAGCTGGCTGATTGGGTTTCTTAGAGCTACTCTTGACACAAGGCAATGAGGCAACATTTTACATTTAATTTGTCCCAAATTCAAGTTATTCTACTTTGCATAATCTAAGAAAAAAATGGCAATGATCTGGCACCACCGTCAAGCATAATTAGGGATTCTGGAAAGATCCCTTCAAAGAAAATATGTGAGGAAGGGTAAAAGAAAAATCTTTGTCATTATTTTTGAAAATGAGAATTTCCAGAGTGAAGTTCTGAGACATCTCTACTTATTCCTTCTTCAGCTACCTATTTTACTCTTGATGAAACTAGTTATAAGTGGATAAAGTATCTTATTGAAAGTCTCATTATCAAGTTTTAGAGTTGAGACTAGATCAAGCTTATAATCAAGCATGTGGTCAATGAAAACAGAGAGCCTGTCAGCCATGAACTCAACACTCACAGCACCCCGAAACAGTACCTGAACAGTACCTTTCATAGCCGGTGGTGTGTACACGCTCTGCTTCCTTTGCTTGGGGGATGCATTTTGTGACTGGACAAAGAGAAGAGAGGAAAAGTGTTATTTGAATAGAAATTAGCCCTGTGAGGGAAATAAACACTTTTCCATATTTCAAAGAGCTTTCTGATTCCCCCTTTTATGATATATAACTCAAATCAATGAGAAATTATATACATGTTCGCTGACAGCATAGTTTTAAGAGATATATAAAGCGATTTTATCATAAAACTCTTCATCACACTCTTGAAATTACTCTTTTTTTCTCACCTAGTAGCATTCATTTAATTTTAAAAGAAAGAGAAAAAAAGACACCAATCCCTTTTATTTGAGGAAAAAAATACAACTCCAGAACAATGTATACTCCAAAAGCTATGTCCATGGGATAACTATACCTGCTCATAGGATTTTTGAGTGGTTTTGGTTAGATAATGAGGGTTTGGGTATGTAATACCAATTTATAAACTTCTGGAATTGGTATGTTCAATCTAACATCTCCATTTACTTGGAATTACAATGTTGAGATAATATTCTCTTCTATTTTCAACAGATCAATAAGTCCTTTCTTAACAATAGCGCTGTGGAACACTCTTACCTACAAACACTAGATCAGGGTTGTATGATTGATGAGAGAATTTTTGCATTAAAAATTCCAAAATTGGAACACAGAAACATATTTCATGGTTAAAACCACAAAATAATCATATGTATATGTGAATATATAAATAATATTATTTATTATGATAAAATACATATATGTGGTGTACATCCCAATCAGATTATGTCAAGATTCCTTTTTAATGGTGTATTGATTTATATTTCAGTGTGGCAAAGGCAGTGGTCTTAATCAATGAGTTTTCGTGTTTGGGTCATTTTTGCCTTGAAAAAGTTAGGTATAAATAGTTACAAGACCCTTTTTGGGAATTATTCTAGGCAAAACTAGAAACTGTTTCACTGACAGTACACAGAATTTGAAGTACCTTCCCTTTTATATACTACAGCTTATTTGCCCTCAAAAGTACCATCAAGATACAGATACTTATTTGATGCAAAAACAATATATTAAAAAGTAAAAAAATTCAACTAGTAGTTGTCAAGTCCATATCAGCTAAACAAATGGTACAAGCAAATTTCTCCAAAATAGAATGTTTCAGTACCACCAGTTCATTATGCAAAGGTATAGACAGAGTGACTACGTTAATGTTCAACATGTGGATGATTGATACTTCTGGTGTTCCTTTACTGTATTTAGTCTCATCTAGTTGATTTCAAGAAGCAATCACTTTTGGGATTTCTCATATACTTATTTCCATATACACATTCAATGATCATGTAGAAAATTAATCCTACAGAAAAGTTTGTTTAGTACCACATAGTAAAACTTATTAAGCAATAAAAACTGCTTTATATGTATGCAAGAGTTCAGTTATCAAAGCATTTTCACATACACAATCTCATTAAATTTTTAGAAAATCTCAGTAGATACTATTTGGTATTTTTTTTCTTTCTACATTTTTCTTGGGGTATTGCTCTATGCCTAAATAATACAGCCATGGGAATTGACCAGTATGTCTGCGTACTAGTCAATATTTGTTCTATTTTTGAGCATAAGTTTACTCACCTCCTTGTATCCAATATATTTTATATTATCAGCTCCCCTAGCCTCTCCTGGTTCCTATTTTCCACCTGAACTTGCACATGTGTATGTGAACCTCTGGCCTCAGGGTCCACTCTTGGCTTCACCCAGAAGACCCTTTAAGAGGTGCCTGCTCCCCATTTTCTTGCTCTAGGATTCCAACATTGGCTGGCCTTAGCCTGTAGTTGGTCATAAACAACTAGTCACTAAATTGAAAATATCAATACCATATCTTGACACTAAAAGCAAAGGTTTATTTTACAAGTTTTTTCAGTGGCTGGCATTTCAGGAGTTGAGAACCAAAGTAGCACAGAGGCAGAGAATTCATGAACCCATTTTACTGTTCTTTCAGTCAGGAAAAGCAAACTAGTTTTTACATCAGTCGTACTGACATATCTTATAAAACATTAACCCTTCCTAATTATGTTTTTAATTGATTTGAATACCTATTTATACAAAATATAAGAAAACTTACTTCAGCTTGGGTGTTGGTCACCCTCTTGTCATCTATTTCTGTAAGAGAAGTAGATATATTTCATTAGAAAGATGGTTTCTTCTTTATAATGTGCATATTAACATTTTGACAATTTGATAAAAATAATTTTATAATCCCCTTATTATTTTAAGACTTTATTTATTTATTTGACAGAGAGAGAGAGAGAGAGCACAAGCAGGGGAAGTGGCAGGCAGAGGGAGAGGGAGAAGCAGACTCCCCGCTGAGCAAGGAGACCTGTGCAGGACTTGCTCCCAGGACCACAGGATCATGACCGGAGCCAAAGGCAGACACTTGACTACCCAAGCACCCCGCCTTATGTTTATATAATATCTGTGGCTTAGGGAAAGGGGGATAGAAGGAGATGGTTTCCTTCTGAGATAATCTTTTCCCTAAGTTTTAAAAAAGGCATTAAAAAAAAAGGCATCTCTCTTGAAATTCCAAATTGCCCTCCTTCCAGTAATCCAGAAAGGAAACCAGGGAAATCACTCTTGAACCAACTGTTGGTGTCATCAACCTCACCCTGTTAAGGCAAAAACAGTCTCCTTTGTGGACTTTGCTGCCAGACTACTCACTGTAGCTTGTCAAATTTCCTCAAACTGGCCACTAAGTTGAACAAAGCTCCTTTTCCATTCTGCCCAATCACCCTGACTCTGAGAGTGGCAGCACCCTCTTTTCCATATGTCCCTGGAAAGAATCAGTTACTTTGTCAGGAAGATTTCTTATGACAAACCTAGGGAAACGTGTGAGCTCTCTGTATAAAAAAGAATGTGAGGAGGGGGAGAGAGGAGGAAGAGGTAGTCACATACTGCCTGCCCTTCAATGGGTGGAGGACCTCTGGGCTGAGTTTCTTTAGTACCTCCTCATCTACTTTACATGGATCTTGACATTTTAAAAAAATATTTAAATGTTTAGTTGACTTCCTTAAAACATTTGTCTCTCTCTCATCTGTACTGCAGAGGCTGGGTTTCTCCACATTTCAAAAAAGAGGACTTGGAGGGCTACCTGCGTGGCTCAGGCAGTTAATTATCCTACTCTTGATCTCAGCTCAGGACTTGATCTCAGGGTGATGAGTTCAAGCTCCCAAGTTGGGCTTCACCCTGTGCATGGAGCCTACTTAAAAAAGAAAAAAATAGGACTAGGAGACTCTTTTCTCCAACCAAACTGCAGCCAGATGTTGTGCAATCCACCGACTGCCAGGTCGCAGGGACTATTGCAGCATCACAATGACTGGAAGTGGCCAAAGTGGGTTCCCACTTGGGACCCCTGACAGGGGTAGGGGGTGATCGTCCAACTTTGCAAACCACAAGGCTCTCCTATATTACCAAAGCCTTCTGATTCAATTCTCCTGAAACATTTAGACACATAGAACCTAGAGCTCCTTAGTCTCCTACTTTTAAAAATGTTCACAGGCTTTGCAATTGCCCCAGACAGCAATTGTAAGAAACCCTGCCCCATGCTGGGCAGGGCTGACTGGCCCTCTGGCCCCTGTGAGGAGGCAGTCTGGTGCCGGCTGACGCACTGGTGACTGCTAATCTCAGGGAACACAGGACAGAAGTAGGAACACTAACCTGGTTTTCCTACAGAAGGCTGCGTTTAACCTTCCTGCACTTCATCCTAATTTTCGCTGCAATGGGAAGGTAAACCTTTTATTCCTCTGAATGACATATTTAATACTTAAGGCAGGAAACTGATCTGTGCTCAGGGGCATTAAATTTGGTCAACTCCAAGAGAAAGGCCTTAGACTTTGCACCGCTTATGAATTTTGGCACTAAATTCACATCCAAAGAAACGTGCGTAACACGGGCTCTGTCTAGAGCTCGCGATCTGGGTGGCATCTCAGAGGCCCTCTAACCAGAAGAACCCAGATGTCCTGCACAGGTGTGCGTCTTCACTCCACAACGCAGCCAGAGGACTTGAGAGTCAGCAGGTCAGTCAAATTGCCCTGAGCAGCCACTGCAGGCTTCTCGCAGAACATTTTAGATGCAACTCTGTGGCTTTCTTCTAGCTTCGCATTGCAGCTTTCTGAAACGGGTTGGCAGCACTTGCCTCCCTACATCCTGGAAGATAACAGGTCCGCACTCCAGGTTCAGCATGAGCATGGACAGGAGCCACGCCTTGGTTCGCACCAGTGCCACCGCCCCCCCCCCCATTCCAGCCATTAAAATGAATTCCTTCATGATGATTTCCACCCTTTCTCGAATCTGTCCAGGGTTGGTCCTGGCGTGGACGCACACGAACACGGTCCAGGTCCAGGTCCGTGTCCCTGTAGCTGGGTGTGTGTGTGTGTGTGGGGGGGGGGTTACTGTGCTATACACCGTGCTGCACACCCGGTGGTGCCTGATGAGCACGCTGACTTAGAGCGTAGCAAAAACTCTCGTGCTGGGCCGCCAGCTGAGAAGAAGCCGCCGCCTCCCAACCTGCTCAGCACGTGAAGGGATAAAACCTTCCTCCAAGAAGGAACAGCTCTCCAGTCCTGTCTTGACCTGCGTGAGCTCGGAGAACGGGGCAGGGTGATGTTGGACAGGTCGTTTTCCAGGCTGACAACCTCTCCCCGTGGACTATAATTCTGCTCTGTCTGCGTCCTCAGCCCCCTCACAGGTGGGCGGGGTCCCGGGAGGTACTTCCTGGCGCGTTCCACCAGGTGCGCATGCTCCGACCTGGCCCAGCCCGCACCGTGGGGTTGGGGTAGTTAGGAGTTTGTGAGGAATGAAAGACTTCTCCATCCATCCTCGCTGTATTTCTGTGACACACAAATGGTGGAGACCCACTGTGTTCTCCAGGTAAGTGGCCTCAGGAATCACCTCGGGGAGATGCGCTTCTGAGCCAGGCCGCCTATTGAGGGCCTCCAGCTCAAGCGGATAGACGTCTGCATCCCGTCTTCCCCTGTGAGCCTCGGGTGCGGGACCACGCCCACAGCAAGCCAGCCTCAGTGCGCTGGCCTTGACAGTCAGCAGACGCTGTGCGCGCGGTGCTCTCGACGCCTGGAGGACCACCAGGAATAGCCCGCGCTTTTCCGAGGTAAGCAGAATTTCTTTGCTCAGAATCATCAGGGGGCGAAAATGCCGATTTTTCCACTAAGATGTTTTGCCTCATATCTCCATACTGAATTAATGAAAATTCCTACCGTACAGAATTGCCCATGCTAGTTTGCGGAGGCCACCCGGAAGCGAGCTGCCCATTGTGGTTACTTCAGTTTCAAACTTTTCCGGTCCATTCACTGGAGCCAAAATGGGCGTGGGCACTGCGGGTAAGGGTGAAGAGAGCAGGGTACAGGGATAAGCACCGCCGCTGCTGAACTGTCTGCGTGCGCGGGCTCCACCCAGAGCGGCCTCCGGCTGCCTCCCCCACCTTAGCCGCCATGACTGGGGGGGGGGCGGGTCTCCCCGCCTCTTGACTTATTGGCCCAGTTACCCTTTCCTGACTCTTAGAGGAGTGCCAAAGCTGAGGGACTGAGCCCGTGGTCCAAAAGCTGAACGAGTTTATCAAAGAATAACTGCCTGAAGACAGTGATATAGATCTGCATTTATTGACATGAAAACATACATTATGTAAATTAAAAGGATTTCAAAACTATACATATGGAATTTTTATTTCATAAAGTTTAGATAAACTATCTGGAGAGAGGTGATAGAGAAATGCCTGTATATTCATAGGATATGTTCAGTATCTTAACTGGAGTTATCTCTCAGTGATTCAACAACTTGTTCCATCTTCTCTCTACCTGTACTATTTCTTTTTCTGGTGAACATGCATTACTTTTATAATGAAAAATTATATGTATCATGTGGATATATAGAAACACATACATGCAGTAAAATTTCTGTGTACGACCACATTTGGTATTGCATATAGTAAGAGACCAAAATCGACAAGCAGCAAAAAATACATAAATAAATAAATAAAAATTTAAAAATAAAAAATAAATAGATAAGCAGCTAGAATGAATAGTATACAGCACTATTGTTTATTCTAATCTTATGTCTCGATTACTAGATTTTTAGAAGTTATGGAAACTTCTAATGAATTTACCCTCCCTTGTATAGGGATAGGCAAACAGGAACTATTGGCTGAGGACAGCAATCACAATTGTTTGATGTAATCACTGGAAGTATCTGGGTGATTATCAGATAGCTGAGAATATACTTAATTGAGTAATTCTATCAGTGCAAAATCTTTTGCTATCATCTTTTAAGTAAATATCAAGTATGATCCACTTTAGCAATGCATGTGTTATGATCCATTGGATTGTTAAATGCCAGTGGTGGTTTCTTTCTTTTTTTTTTTTTTTTAAGATCTATTTATTTATTTTAGATAGAGAACACAGAGAGAGAGGGGCAGAGGGAGAGGGAGAGAGAAGCTCAAGCGGACCCCACCTTAAGCGGGGAGCTTACTCTGGGCTCCATCTCACACCCTGAGGTCACCACCTGAGCTGAAACCAAGAGTCAGAGGCTTAACCAAATGTGCCACCCAGGCACTCTGACTAGTGGTTTTTCTTAATATTTTATTTATGCCCTAGGAGTTTTCAGAATTCAGCCCAGGACTCAGAACCTATTATTTTAAGAACAAAATGGTATATAGTCATTCAGCCTTGTGCTTTCCTACTGTCTGACTAAAACAGTGTCTTTCCAAGGCAACTGTGTAGACCTCACTCATTGAATAATTCAGTGAAAAAGGTTTTTATTCTTCTTGGTTTGTTTTACTAATATTTGTCTTGAATTGATTAGGTTAGCCAGATAAAAGTCCTTTTTAAAAAAACATAGAATTTTGTTTTACATTATAACCCTTTTTTGTGTGACTCCAAAATAGCTTATATTTCTTCTCTACTCTGAATTTTTGGGGAGTATCAAAAAAAGAAACATAAATTACATTTTGTTTAGAATTCAAACATATGGTTTTTTTCCACTTCACTCATTTGAGGCTTGTTCTAATTAGCTGAGAGAAATTTAGTCTATTTTAGTCACTGGACAGCAAATTATAATCATACGTGTTTGTTATATGATCATATGATCATTTTATTTTACTGAAAATATTAGAACACAATAAGAAAAACTGCATATTTTGTGATTTCAGTTATTTCATACCAAAAGACAAAAACAGAAATAACTAATCCTAAAATGTGGTAGATAATTCCCTTCATCAATTTACAAAATTGCAGGTTGACGCAGCGAAGCAATGAAGCAACATTCCGCTATGTTGTTGCAATGATCTCACATTTGTTTTATTGATATGGGAGTGTCATAGGAGAAAGTAGTGGGGCCAGTTATCATCCAGTTCAATAGAATTCACACACAATAATGGTGGTTTTGTGAAATTCAATCCTATTGTGTATGATGACAAGTCTCTCTCTTACACACATACCCCTAGCTAGGTTATTTTATTTATCAAGGCATTCCTTTGGCATTATCTAAACATCACTACTAATAGATAGAGTTAGACCCAAATATGCCTGCTCAAACAGGAGGAAAGAAATCGAGATTTCCCAGTATCCTTTCTTTCTGTGGCAAAGACTGTAGGTTTGTTTTCACTGATTCTTATTTTATTTGACCAATTTGGCATGGGGAGATCTGGCCACCTACAGCATATGCAGAACTTTATTATAAATACCAATTTTGAATTGCTTTTGTGGTCAGTGGCACTCGATCCAGTGTGTGTACACTCCATTTAACTGCAATGTGATAAATTCAGTTTCTATAGCC
This sequence comes from Ailurus styani, assembly GCA_002007465.1. Lineage (NCBI taxonomy): Eukaryota > Metazoa > Chordata > Mammalia > Carnivora > Ailuridae > Ailurus > Ailurus styani. The sequence goes on along the minus strand of LNAC01000004.1, from coordinate 2,631,158 downwards.
TTTCTTCTTTGTAGCAGTTGCCATAAAAACTGTGCTTTAATCTGTTAGTTGCCTGTGACTGTTTGAATAATAGATTAAGAAAAATCAGATTCTCTCATCCCTACTGTCGCTACCAAAGGAAAGCTCAGGAATAAACATTAGAATGGTGTCTGTTAAACGTCTCTTTGCCATCCACATTGAGGTTTCTATTGGATTGTCTCCTTGTAGTTAGACTTAAGATTGTCACTTGATGATCTAACTAGTACATATTTCTCTACTTAGGAAGATGACTATAAAGTCAAGTGAAAAGAATTTTAAAGTCTAGAAAAATTTGGTATATAAACCCCACATTCTAGTTGGTCATCACACCATGATACCACCAATATATTACATATTATATTATTATATATTATAATTAAACTATAATTATTCAAAACCATCACTTAAAATAAATCCTAGATGAGAGATCATACTAATTTCCTGGATTACCTTGAACAACAATGACAAAAAAGACGAAGTAAATTTATTATTTATTTTGCTAAAATTTGTGTTAGATACAGTGTCACTTAATACTTTTTCTGAATTTATCATTAAAATCATCAATCTATAATTGATGCTTTATAATTTTTTAAAAATATAGAGTATGAATCAATGTATTATAATAGTTTTAAAGTTTTATAAAATATTAACCATCCATCTTCACTAAACCTGAAATATTTCATATACATCTTTATATCCAAAAATAGATGGCTTGAATATATTTGAAGAGTGGAAATAGATATGGAGAGGTCATTATTTGTCAACATTCACTCCTATATGCTAGTCAAATTTTTAATTAAAAAATATTTTCTGAGGCAGTGAGACTCATCTAATGTATCTGTAAGAATTTCATATGCCTTCACAGCAAAGTTTGAATTGAAAAATAGAGGTCATGTAAGTTTACAAAGCATGATGACAAAGTAATAATGTCTTAACTAATTTTTTTTTTTTACTTTTTAAAAATGTCCATCAATGGAAATACTGTAGCTCCTGTGGTAATGATATTTAGTTACCAAGAAAAACCAGGACCAGCTCTTCTGAACCTTAACACTTTTCCCTGAATAGTTCTGTACTGAAAAACTCCCTCGTTAAACCACAGTATTCCAGCTGCCATAGTAAATATTACTAAAAGTTGAATTTTCACCTCTTCTACTAATCTACTAAAAAGAGAGTAAAGACTACAATTGCACAGACTTTACACACTAGCCGGCATATAAATTATTCTTCCACCTTTTTCAGGAACACTAATAACAAATCGAGCACAGAAAATTGCAGAATAAGTCTCGTTCATAAACATGTTCTTTCCCCCATTTCTTTTTCTATCCTGTTGAGCTAATAGTATTTGAAATGAATGTTGCATCTTTTCCCTTCAAGTTCCTCAGTAAAATTCAAAGTATTCAGATAAGGATAGCTTATTTTCACATCCAACCTGTGTGTGTTGCTGGATTATGAAAGGCTTAGCTGTGGTTTTTGTTTTTGTTTAAAATCAGAATGTACTTCCTTCTCTATGGGAAGCTTCTCTGAACATTCAGAGAGAATGTTTTTGATTCTCTTCTTTTTAAAGTTAGTCAAGAGAAAATATTTGACTGCTATAATACAATTTGGTTGAAATTGCAGTCAAATGTGTTCTGGGATTCACACTCTAGGAAATGTATGTAAAGCATACCCAAATTGATAAATGATGTAGAAAAAAAAACTTCTACACTAAAATATTTTTCTTTGAAATTCCCTCTCAGCTTTACAATTGTTTTATGCTCCACCTTATTATAAAAATACAAGTACTGGTTTACTGATGACAAGTGAACAAGTATGACTAAATGAGGCAAAATTTGTATTTATTTTGGCAAGGGCCTAGAATAAGATAATTAAGCAAGGCTGTGGGATCGATGCATGACCTATTACCAGATTGTGACACTGATCGGAAAACCAGTGAGGGTGGCATCTGTATGGGTGTACCAGAGGTACTATTATGAGTTAACATGTGGATAAGCAGAAGGTTGCAGAGTGTCATGTGGGTGGTAGAGGCAGCATTTTTGTATCTGAAACATCAAACTTGAACGATGTCGACAGATAGAGTTCTGAGAGGCAATTCAGCCCTAAAGACCAGAATTAGGATTTCAGGTTACAGTACAAGCTGGCAGGATCATATAAAGGGTAAAGACCAACTTTCATGAAGTTAAACATTAAGACCAGGGACACCACCATCGAGAGTCTGGGCTGTTAGAGAATGTTTACTAAGAGACAACAGAAATTATATGGGATAGTCACAGAGCTAGGAAAGTAAACAGAACAACAACAACAACAACAAAAATACCTACTTTAATATTAAATTTTGAGGTTTTGCTTGGGGTAGTATGTACCAGTTCACAGCGTGTCAGTGATACCATGTATTAGAACTAGAAAAGCAAGATAAATTACAGAATGCATCAAGACCTGCAGAGTAAACTACGGAGATCAGAGACATTTCAGAGCTAGAGGCTGACAAGTCCTATTTGGCCACTGGCAGAGGGCCACTGTAGGGGAACAAAGAATCCAGTTATTTTGGTGATTGTGTGGCAGTAAAGCGATAAAACTGAAGACTTGCTCGCATATATTAACAGTTACATGTTCCACTCCTTGTCTAATAAATGGTGTTACCTGCATTGGCAGAAAACTGGGATACTATCCTGGATCCTTTGTGTACTTGCAATCAACTTTTCTTTTAAATTTTTCCTAACACTAATTTGTGGGGGGAAAATCAGTTTTGTTCTATAGAGGAGTACCAACAAAGGAAAGCAATTTACAGCCACCTTTTTGAGGTCCCGTAGAGATTTAATCACAAGGACTTTGGTGCTAACTTTGACAGTCTCAGAAGGAATTTACCATCAGATCTCTGAAAACAGCAGTGAAATCTAAATGATCGCATTTCAGCAGATTCTCTATTTTGGTATCTAACATATTTGAAGGTAGAACATCTTTCTTTCCAAAGACCCTTGGATCACAACTGTTGAGGAGATCATTTGTGGCTGTGCCATACAGAGGAGGACAGAGTTAAAGACGGAAATTCTATAGATGGCTTTACATCCACTAATTCAAGAACAATCACTGACCCATGAGTCTTCAGGACTGAATAAGATAAATCATTTACAAATGAAAAAAAATTGCCATGCATAGCTCAGGTCTTCATTCCATATGTGTCATTACCTTGTGGTGTTAGCATTCTAGCATAGAATCAGTTGGTCTAAAGTGCCAGAGAAATATATCATGTATTTCTTACATAGAGTAGAGGACTAGACCACTCATTGTTTCTTTTTAGTAGAGCAATGCAAAATCTCCTAAGACAGCTATAGTGAAGCCTCTCTTCATAACTTATTATCAAACTCTCCACTTTAAAAATGAGCTCTAGTCAGCAGCCTTTTTGCTGAAAGCCTGCTGGGCTCTGTTGGAGGCCTATCATTTGGGGCTGTGAGTTAAGCCACTAGGCAGTGGTTTCAGCTGTGTTTTTCTTTGAGCTCTTAGATTTAGTCAAAACTGGTGCCCAAATTAAAACCACCAGAGCAATGAATTTATATGCACTGGAAAGGGACATGGGGAAAAGAAGCAAACAGTAGAAATAGTTTCATCGTGTTGTGCCAAGATTCACACAGCTGTATTGTTCTTTCAATATTATTTATGCTTTCCACTTTTAATTGATAGAAGTAGAAACACAACCTCATTACCATATAGGTTTTTATCTCTCAGAGCCCCCTACAAAACTGTTCATTTTAGATGAGAATCAGGTACAAAGTATTCTTTATGGAAATAGTGAAGGAGATGACAAGGAAAACACAAAATGGATCTTGTTGGTTTATTAAGAACTCTCAACCAGGAGTTGTCTTTTGAGAGAGGTTAGAAATCTTCCAAACTACTGTTATGTTTATATTTCATCATTTCTGCTGCCATTTCCAAACACAGTAAAAGAAGAGCAGAAAAGTCAGATCATTTAAAACCTCAGAGGTCTGCTTTTCATTAGTATTCTTGATTTTTATAAACTTAGTTTCTCTTATAAAACATTTATCCTACCACAAAACCAGCTTACATGAGGGCCAAAGAACTGTTGCATCATCTTATCAGTTGTTATTTTCAATCATTGGTAAAATTTTTCTGCCTATTTGGAGTTTAGATTTCGCACATTTGCTCCAAGAAAAGAAATTGATTCTTTTATTGAATGTTTTTTTTTTTTTCAGGAGGGGGTGGGAAATAACATCAGTTTAATCATCCACACTTGTTTTAGTAATTCCAATTTTTAAAAATTCTATCTCCTTTTCATAGAATTGCCTAAAGAACTAATTATAAATTGCACATTTTATTTTTGTATCAGTTTTATAGATTTATTTAAAATTAATTATCAGATGTTTCAGGCAATGTGGACAATCAATCAAGTCATTATTTAATAAACACTTATTATCTTCTCAACAATGTGCTCTGTGTCATTTTGACCTAATAAACTTAAATATAGTTAGGATTTGAATAATTCACCTTTTAACCAATTTAAAAGCTAAAATTTAATTATTTTGTCACATAGGATATCACAAAGATATTCTTAGCAGAGACCCCAGATGAAGTCCTATAACTAGGTGCCTTATAAGTAAGACAAGGAGAAATGATTGAGGTGAACATGAGAACATTATTCAGAGGCAAATCACTCTGAACAGTAATGACAGAAAATTTCGAGGCAATTTTGAGAACTTTAGAGATGTGTCTGAGTAGCACTGGAGTGGGAAAAGAATTAGCTGCTTAGCAGTATTTGGAATATTTAGTATATTTAGTAGTCTTTTCACTCCATAGAATATTTCCTCTTTTTTTATACTAACTGCCAAAATTGACAGTGCCTTATTAATTCTGCTTATTTTTTAATCATTCTGTTTGATATCCTCTATTGAAAAACACTTTAATTTTTTTTCCAAACTCTTTTGTGTTTCAACTGTGTAGACACTGAATTTCAAAATAATTTTATCTGAGTAATTCTACTATGAGTAGACCATTGTAAAGTGACATAAAAGTAAAACAGCAATCTCCTTTTAACGAGAATGTTCTATAACAAAAGGCAAATGTCCCTTTTTTAGTTGAAAATGGAAGATATATTCCTAAAAGTTACAAAGTGTCACTATACACATTAAGTACATGGGGGTACCTATAACAACATAATATTTTCTTGGCTTAATCAAATGAAGGCATCCTATCACTGATAATAAATATGTTTCTATTAGTAATGGAAAGAAAGGCCAGTGGAACTATCTTTAAAATTCTACTCTACTTTACTTAACTTTTTGTAGAAAAAGTCTTAAAAGTCCTGGAAAATATAGAAGTTAGCTTTTGTCAGTAGATCATCTGTAAACATTTACCTCAAATTGGGAGTAATATTTTTTTAAGAACAGATACTTTAATCATTGAGTTTTGAAGATCGATGGAATTAAATATCTGTGTATTCAACTCTTGGCATTTTACCTGTACTGGAAATATTAATGTTCACACCATTTCTCAATTACTTTTGTCTCATGTATAATTTACTTGAGGATTTCACGGTATAGAAAGCAATGACTATTTATAGTAGGTACATGGAAGAACTATTAGAGGAAAAAGTACTGTAATTAGATACTACTTCAGTATATTTAGCACCAAGTTCAGATAGGACACAGAAAAAGATGTGTGTGTGTGTGTATCAGGAAGGAAAATAGCTTTATATTTATTTTTATGTCTTTAAACATTTTTTTCCTATGAATGGTGATATAAGAGGAAAATTAAATGAAAATCCATACTTAAATGCAGTTTATCAGTTATATGACAGATTGTTTTTAGCAAGGCTGTCACCAGGAATCTAAAATGTATCCAATATTAACAATAGTTTATTGCATGTATAATATGTGTATGGTATCCTGCTGGGAAATGGAATCCAACCCTCTAGAGAACTTAAACTCTATTGAAAGAGACTGGCAAAGAATCAACCACAGTGCAATGTGATAAATAAAGGCTGTCATAGAGGACGCACAAGGTGTGGTAGAAACATATGTCAGGGGTATCAAACTTAGCTTTGAGAGAGCCAGAAAGACTTCTTGGAGGAAAAAGCATCCAACCTGACATGGCCAGCAAAGGTAGGTGGGGTAGGGAAAGTTGATAGGACAAGGAAGTTGTGTGGAGTGGGACTAGGGAGGAGAAGAGATTTTAATCAGAAGAAACAATTTGTGGGAATGTCCTGAGATGTGAGAGAGCATGACAATTTTTTAGAAATTGAAGAAAACTCAAATATTGGACTATAGAATGCCAGGGTTAGGTTCAGAGAGAAGAGGGTGAAGACGTTGGATAATTTGGATTTTTGGACAGTAAGGAGTTGGCTAATTTGGGGTTTTGTAATAATATTAAGAAGTTTGGACTTTATTCTAAAGCAATGAGAAACCACTGATGGGTTTTAAGCAGAAAAAGGCATGATTAGATTTCCCTTGTAGAAAGATGGTTCTGACAGTTGTGTGGAGAATGGATTTTAGGACTCCATTTGGATATACGGCTAGTTTAGCTGGGATTATCACAGTAATTGCTGTGATAGAATACAATGATTTGAACGAGGTTAGAGAGATGTTTAAGAGAAAGATTGGACTGGGTTTTGTGATGGTGAGGGAGGTGAGTAACAAAAGAGGATAAGGAAGCTAAATATTGTATCAATTTCTGGCTCATAATTTGAGTACTCATGGAATTGCTGATTTTGAGGTATTTATTGACGATCCGAGTAGGAAGAGTTCAGAAATTGTCACTCTTAGAAGTGAAAGCAGAGTAAAAATACAGGTCTGGGAGTCATGAGCATCTGGTGGTCAGTAATGCCATGGGAAAGGATGAAAATGCCCAGAGGGTGGAGAATTAGAGAAGTGGCAGGTCCCTGTGACAACCCTAATAACAAAGTGAAGAGGTAGACTGAGGAAAATAAAAGCCTATAACACAAAGGAGCAGCCATGGGGTAGATTGAGAAACTTCACTGGTGATGTATATGATTTAACTCATTCTTCAGAGGGGACATGAATTTGTCCTGGGTTATCCATTCCCCTTTTAAACTCCTGGCATATGTGTAAACAGCTTACACAAGGCTTTCTGTCTAGATAATTTATATTATACTGTATCTGGACATGTATATGGTAAAAATGGATATTGTGTTGATCTTTTTCCTTTATGTTCATGTATTATGCTTGGTTTCAGCATGAATGGCAATGTAGCAGATAAATACTTTTTTGCCTATTTTTTGCTCTTAATTAAAAAAAACTATATTTGAGAAGGTTCAGTACAATAGCCATATTTCAAACTTTTTGAGCAGGTTTGGCAGGAGGTCAGGGATATCATAAGACTTGTTGGAAATCAGTTCTTGTAAAATAAAATGTTGGTGGTTTGAGAAAATAATTCAGGAACAGATGGATCAAATTTACTTCCACACACATAAATTTGAATATGAAGTGGTTGACCAAATGCATTTTATACTCATCTAAACATAACTCTGTGAATATTGAATTTTAAAAATGCTGATTTGTGTATTCTTTTACTCTTCTAATATTTGGCCATCTTCTTTTCCTAGTTAATTCCTTCTTTGATTTCTTTGGTGGCTCATTGTTTGGAGTTGCATATGTAACTTTAAGGAAGGAAGTGCAAATCAAAACTACAATGAGCTATCACCTCACACCTATTAAAGTGGTTATCAAAAAGAGAAGAAATAAGTGGTGTAGATGAGGATGTAAAGAAAAGGGAACCCTTGGACACTGTTGGTGGGATTGTAAGTTGAGAACAGTCACTATGGAAAAGTGTGGGGGGGCGCCTGGGTGGCTCAGTGGGTTAAAGCCTCTGCCTTTGGCTCAGGTCATGATCTCAGTGTCCTGGGATTGAGGCCCGCATCAGGCTTTCTGCTCAGCAGGGAGCCTGCTTCCTCCTCTCTCTCTCTGTCTCTCTCTGCCTGCTTCTCTGCCTACTTGTAATCTCTCTGTGTCAAAATAAATAAAAATAAATCTTTAAAAAGAAAAGAAAACCGTGTGGTAGTTCCTCAACAAATTATACATAGAACCACCATATGATCTAGCAATTCCAATGCTGGGTATATATCCAAAAGAAATGAAACCACAATGTCAAAGAGGTGTCTGCACCCCCATGTTCATTGCAGCATTATTCATAATAGTCATGATGTGGAAGCAACCTAAGTGTTTGTGGATGGATGAAGGGATAAAAAAAAAATGGGACTATATATATATATATATATATACACACACACATATATTATTATATATATTATATATATTATTATATATGTGTGTGTATATATACATATATATACATACATACATACATATGCCATAGAATATTATTCAGCCATAAAAAAGAAGGAAATTCTGCCTTTTGTGACAACACTGATGGACCTTGAAGGTATTATGCTTAAGTGATAAAAGTTACATGGCACAATGAGAAGATTGATTGCTCTTCTGTGAGGGCTTACTGAAGAGTCTGGGGCATGAACTTTCAGCTCTAGGTCTAGAGAGTTAGGTGCAGCCATATTCACCCTGCCCATCAGTGCTGAAAACCTTCAGGGAGAAAAATAGCACCACCTAGTGGAGGCTGGAGCTTATATCAAGCCCTGCCTCCTTGCATCCTGGAAGTGCCTTTCCACTGAACCAAGTCAGCCTGAGAATCAGCACAGCAGGCCCCTGCCCCAGAAGAGCAGCAAAAACACCTTGCTCACACCAAGTCTACTGACCATAGAATGCTGCAAAGCTTTCACGCTAAGGGAAACAGGATATAACTTCCTTTTTACTTTTATTCTTTACTTTTTATTATTTTTTCATTTATTTTCTTATTTTTTTCAATTCCCTTTTTAAAAATTTTTATTCTTTTCCATTTTTACTTATATGTATATCTTGTATATATGTATTTTATCTTATATATGTATATATAGAATATATATATTTTTTTGTATTTTGGAATCTAGATTCTTTTAACAAGCAAACAAAAACACACCCAAGATCTAGTTTGCTTTTTGGGTTTTGCTTTTTGTTTTGTTTTATTTCTCTTTCTTGTTTTCTTTTCTGGACAAAGTGATGAGACAGAGAAATTCATCCCAAAAGAAAGAATGCGAAGTAAAACTCACAGTCAGGGGTTAATCAATACAAATATAAGTAAGATGTCTGAACTAGGATTTAAAACAATGATTATAAGGATACCAGCTGGAATTGAAAAAGTAGAGAATACACTAGAGAATCCCTTACTGCAGAGATAAAAGTACTAAAATCTAGTCAGTCCAAAATTAAAAATGCTATAACTGAGAAGCAAACACAAGTGGAGGCCATAAAAATGAGGATGGATAAAGTAGAGGAGTGAGTCAGTGATATAGAAGATGAAATTATAGAATATTATGAAGCTGAAAAGAAGAGGGAAAGAAAAGTAATGGATCACAAAAGTAGACCTAGGGAACTCAGTGACTTACTAAGACATAATAACATTCTTTTCGTAGGAATCCCAGAAGATGAAGAGAGAAAAAGGGGCAGAAGGTTTATTTGAACAAATTATAGTTGAAAAGTTCCCTAATCTGGGGAAGGACACAGACATCAAAATCCTAGAAACAGAGAACTCCTGTTAAATTCAGTAAAAACCGACCATCACCAAGACAATATCATAGCCAAATTCACAAACTACACAGACAGGGAAAGAACCCTGAAAGCAGCAAGGGATGAAGTCCTTAACCTAAAAAAGGAAGACAGATCAAGCTCGCAGCCGATCTATCCATAGAAACTTGACAGGCCAGAAGAAGGTGGCAGGAAATATTTAAAGTGCTGAATGGGAAAAATATGCAGTCAAGGATTCTTTATCTAGCAAGGCTGTCATTTCAGTGTAGAAGGACAGATAAAGAGTTTCCCAGACAAACCAAAGCTAAAGAAGTTTGTGACCAGGAAACCAGCCCTGCAAGAAATTCTAAGGGGGACTCTTTGAGTGGAGGAAAAAAAAAAAAAAAAAAAAAGACCAAAAGTACCAAAGACTAGAAAGGACCAGAGAACATCATCAGAAACACCAACTCTACAGGTAACACAATGGCACTAAATTCATATCTTTCAATAATCATTCTGAATGTAAATGAACTGAATGCTCCAATCAAAAGACAAAGTGTATCAGAATGGATTAAAAAAACAAGATCCATATATATGCTGCCCGCAAGAGACTCATTTTAGACCTGAGGCAAATTGACCTGCAAATTTCAGACCTGTAAATTGAAAATGAGGGGATAGAAAGCCTTCTATTATCCTAATGGACATCAAAAGAAAACCGGAGTAGCCATACTTAGATCAGACAAGCTAGACTTAAAAAAAAAAAAAGACAGCAAAAAGAGATGAAGAAAAGCATTATATCATAATTAAAGGGTCTGTCCATCAAAAAGATATAACAATTATACATATATATGCCCCAATCTTGGGAGCACCCAAGTGTATAAATCAATTAATAATAAACATTAAAAAAACTCATTGATAATAATACAATAATAGTAGGGGACTTTAACACTCCACTTATAGCCATAGACAGATCATCTAAATAGAAAATCAGCAAGGAAACAGTGGCTTTGAATGACACACTGGACAGATGGACTTAACAGGTATATTTAGAACATTTCATCCTAAAGCAGCAGAATACACATTCTTTTTGAGTGTACATGGAACATTCTCCAGAATGGATCACATACTGGGTCACAGATCAGCCCTCAACAAGTACAAAAAGATTGAGATCATACCATGTGTATTTTCAGACCACAACATTATGAAACTTGAAGTCAACCACAAGAAAAAATTTGGAAAGACCTCAAATGCATAGAGGTTAAAGAATATCCTACTAAAGAATGAATAGCTTAACCAGGAAATTAAGGAAAAGAAAGTACATGGAAACAAATGAAAATGAAAACACAACAGCCCTAAACCTTTGGGATATAGCAAAGGCAGTCCTATGAGAAAAGTATATTATAATACAGGTCTACCTCAAGAAGCAAGGAAAAAAGTCTCATATAAGGCCTAAAGCCAGCAGAAGAAAAGAAATAATAAATATTAAAGCAAAATATATAATATAGAAACCAAAATGACAGTAGAAAGGATTAATGAAACTAAGAGCTTGTTCTTCAAAAGAATTAATAAAACTGATAACACTCCTGGCCAGACTTATCAAACAGAAAAGAGAAAGGACCCAAATAAATCAAATCACTAATGAAGGAGGAAAGATCACAACCAACTCCACAGAAATATAAACAATTATGAGAATACTATGAAAAATTATATACCAACAGACAGGGCAACCTGGAAGAAATGGACATATTCCTAGAAGCTTATAAACTGCCAAAAATGAAACATGAAGAAATATAAAATTTGAACAGACCCATAACCAGCAAAGAAATTGAATCAATAATCAAAAATCTCCCAACAAACAGGGGTGCCTGGGTGCCTGTGTTGGGCTCCCAGGTTAGCAGGGGTCTGCTTCCTTCTATCCTTCTGCCCTTCCCCCTGCTCATGCTTGCTTTCTTTTTCTCTCTTTCTTTAACTTTCTCTCTCAAATAAATAAATAAAGTCTTAAAAAAAAAATCACCCAAAAAACAAAAGTCCTGGACCAGATGGTTTCTCAGTGGAATTCTACCAGACATTTTAAAAAGAGTTAATACCTATTTTCAAACTCTTCAAAAAAATTGAAATGGAAGGAAAACTTCCAAACTCATTTAGGAAGCCAGCATTACCTTGATTCCAAAACCAGACCAAGACCCCACTAAAAAGGAGAATAAAAAGCCAATATTCTGGATGAACATGGATGCAAAAATTCTTAATAAAATACTAGCAAATTGAATTCAACAGTACATTAAAAGAATTATTTACCATGATCAAGTGGGATTTATTCCTGGGCTGCAGGGATGGTTCAATATTCACAAGTCAACCAATGTGATACACCGCATTAATAAAAGAAATGATAAGAACCATATGGATCCTGTCAATAGGTAATAGAAAAAGCATTTGACAAAATAGTACATTGTTTTTGATAAAAACCCTCAATAAAGTAAGGATAGATGGAACATACCTCTACATCATAGAGGTCATATATGAAAGACCCACAGCTACTATAATAATCAATGGTCAAAAACTGAGAGTCTTTTCCCTATGGTCAGGAATAAGATAAGCATGACCACTCTCACCATTACAATTTAACATAGTACTGGAAGTCTTATCCTCAGCAATCAGATGACAAAAAGAAATAAAAGGCATCCAAATCAGCAAGGAAGAAGTCAAACTTTCACCATTTGCAGACTATGTGATACTCTATGTAGAAAACCTAAAAGACCACCAAAAAATTGCTAGAACTAATTCATGAATTCAGTGAAGTTGCAGGATATAAAATCAATGTGCAGAAATGTGTTGCATTTCTATACACCAATATGAAAGCAGAAAAAGAAATCAAAGAATCAGTCCCATTTGCAGTTGCACCAAAAACAATAAGATACCTAGGAATAAACCCAGAAGTAAAAACTGTGTACTCTGGAAACAATGGAACACTTACAAAAAAAAAAAAAATGAAGATGACACAAAGAAGTGGAAAAGGTTTCCATGCTCATGGGTTAGAAGGACAACATTGTTGAAATGTCTGTACTCCCCAAAGCAATCTACACATTTAATGCAATCCCTAACAAAATACCACCAGCATTTTTCACAGAGTTAAATAATCATAAAATTTGTACAGAACCATGAAAGACCCTGAATAGCCAAAGCAGTTCTGAAAAAGAAAAACAAAACTGGAGGCATCCCAATTCCAGATTATAGGCTATATTAGTCATCCAGACAGTATGGTATTGACTCAAGAAGAGGCACATAGATCAATGCAACAAAATAGAGAACCCAGAAATGGACCCACAACTATATGGTCAAGTAGTCTTTGACAATGCAGTAAATAGTATCTACTGGAAAAAAAGACAGTCTCTTCAACAAATGGTGTTGGGAAAACTGGACAGCCACATGCAGAAGGATGAAACTGGACCACTTTCTTATACCATACACAAAAGTAAATTCAAAATGCATCAAAGACCTAGATGTGAGACCGGAAACCATCAAAATCCTAGAGTAGAACACAGGCAGAAGCCCCTTTGACCTTGCAATTTCTTACCAGACACGTTGCAGGAGACAACAGAAACAAAAGCAAAAATTGGGACTTAATCAAGATAAAAAGGTTCTGCACAATGAAGGAAATAATCAAAGCTAAAAGCCTGTGGAATGGGAGAATATATTTGCAAACAATGCATCAGATAAAGGGTTAGTATCTAAAATTTATAAAGAACTTAGCAAACTCAACACCCCAAAACCACGTAATCCAGTTAATAAATGGGCAGAAGACGTGAATAGACATTTTTCAAAAGAAGATATCCAGATGGCTAACACACATGAAAAGATCCTCAATGTCAGTCATCATCGGGGAAATACAAATCAAAACCATGATGAGATACTACCTCACACCTATCAGAATGGTAAAACTAACAACACAAGAAGCAACAGGTGTTGTCGTGGATGTGGAGAAAAGGGGGCCCTCTTGCACTGTTGGTGGGAATGCAAACTGGTTAGCCACTCTCGAGAACAATATGGATGTTCCTCAAAAAGTTAAAAATAGATCTACCCTATGATACAACAATTGCACTACTGGATATTTACCCAAAGGGTAAAAAAATACAGATTTGAAGGGGTACATGCACTCTGATGTTTATGGCAATATTGTCAACAACAGCCAAACTATGGAGAGAGCCCAAATGTCTATTGACTGATGAATGAATTAAGAAGATATGGTATATACATACAATGGAATATTAACCATGAAAAAGAATGAAATCTTGCCATCTGAAATGACATGGATGGAGTTAGAGTGTGTTATGCTAAGTGAAATAAGTCAGAGAGAGAAAGGCAAATATATGATCTCAGTCAAATGTGGAATTTAAGGAAGAAGACAGATGAACATATGGGAATGGGGGAAAGAAAAAAAGGATAGAGGGAAACAAACCATATGAGACTCTTACAGATAGAGAACAAACAGGATTGATGGAAGGAGGTGGATGGGGGATGGGCTAGATGGGTGATGAGTATTAAAGAGGGCACTTGTGATGAACACGGGGTGTTGTATGTAAGTGACGGACCACTGAATTCTACTCCAGAAACTAATATTGCACTGTATGTTGACTAAAATTTAAAGTAAGAAAAAGAAATGTCAGAAGGAGAAAAGCAAATACTGTATGATCACACGTATAGAATCTAAAAAATACTTGTAGAATCTAAAAAAAGCTAAATTTATAGAAACAGTAGAATGGTGGTGGCCAGGCTCTGGAGGTGGAGGGAATGGGGAGATATTGGTCAAAGGGTATAAACTTCCAGTTATAACAGTAAAGAGTGTAATGTCCAGCACAGTAACTACAGTTCACAGTAGTGTATTATATACTTTAGTAGTAAAGTATTATATACTTTAAAATTTCTAGGATAACAGGTATTAAATGTTCTTATCTCACACACACACACACACACACACACACACACATGGTAATTATGTGAAGTGATGAATTACCTTATAATCATTTTGCAGGATGTACATGTATCAAATCATCATTATACACCTTAAACTTACACAATGTCATGTGTCAGTTATATTTCAGTAAAGCTGAGAAAAAATTCCTGCTCAAAAGAAAAGCCTTTCTGTGAATCCTGACAGACTGTCTTTCAGTATCAGCTTAAACAGCTTTAGCAAAAAGGATTCAATTGAGAAATTTTTATATAATCTCTTAGAAAATCTCACCATTAGAAAATTGTTTTCTGTTCTGAGGTAAAATCTACCTTCCTGGAGCTTCAGCTCACATCTTCATTACTCTTATCAGCGGATGGCCCTCTTAAAGCTGATTTTCAGAACTGAGCACTATATTCCAAATGAGGGTATATCATGGTTCTCTTAATATCGCAAAATATTGTATCAGCGGCCATACATGATAGGCTCACACAGCCTATTATCTCTTTGCATCTATAGATTTGATTCACATAAACAACTTCTTTGTTCTTTCTTTATTTCTTTGACTTTAAATAGTTAAAGAATCTCGTATTCTTCCCTGATGTATTTAATCTGGAAGCTTTCAAGCCGTCTAAACACTTTGCAAGATTGTTTTTGTCTTTCATTCTACCATCCAATACCTATATAAATCTTTCCAGTTTGGGGTCTTTAGCAAGTCTTCACTACTTAGAGTCAGTAATAAAAAATATTGAACAAAATAGCTCAAGAAGAGGCAAATCACTAAGATATGTACCAGGCCCATATATATCCACTAATCTTTAGTAGGGTTCCCTAAAATATTATGAATTGCCTAAATGCACTATAATCCAGGATTATTTTCCATCCTATATATATGAATATCGGTAGATACTTGCCAAATATATTACTGATATATCTATGTTTTGAACGTTGCCTTGGTCAATTAATATAGTATAATCTGCTAAAAGAATAGAAATAAGGTTATGGGAACATGATTTGGTTTGTTTTTTTTTTTAAGATTTTATCTATTTATTTGACAGAGAGAGAGATCACAAGTAGACAGAGAGGTAAGCAGAAGCAGGCTCCCCGCTGAGCTGAGAGCCCAATGTGGGGCTCAATCCCAGGACCCTGAGATCATGACCTGAGCCGAAGGCAGAGGCTTAACCCACTGACCCACCCAGGTGCCCCACATGATTTGTTTTGAATGAGCCTACTTGTGTCTTGGAATCCACATTTTTAAAAGCCTGGAATAGACTTTCCTTCAAATTAAGGTCAAATTAACAGTTCACAGTTTCTAAACTCCACTGTTTTCTTAGATATAAACATCAAGACTCCCTACAGTCTTCTGCCAGCTCATTTATTTTACTTGTGTATTTAAATGTTGACGGCAATAGCTCTTTGGTCACAATTGCTATTCTTTTATTATCTTGTGTTGTACTTTTTTTCTGAGACTGGAAACCTAAACTTAAGTAACAAGCAGCACTTTCTTTTTTGTTGTTGTTGTTACTAACCTTACCTTCTTTTAACAATGCTCATAGCATATTTTCACTTGGAGGAAAATTCCCCTTGTGGAAAGAGATGAAAGAAATATAAAAGTTGAAGACCTTTCTTTGTTTGTTTGCTTTTGTTTTTAAGCTAAGATTACAGCATCTTAACAGAAACAATTGGGAATCCCTTTTCCCCCCTTGCTCCTGAAGGATCTAAAAGCTGTTTTATATGTGTGTTTTATTTTCAAGCTTCAACTTGTTCTGGTACATAGTCTCTCTGATAGAATTTTTACAAATCCACAAGTCTCTTAAATTTATGTGTTCCTATATGCTGCTGCTTTCTTTTTTGTATTCTTTCTCAAAACAATGTATAAGACTTTATTCTTTTTAAAACTGCTAACTAGCATAACAGAAGGATTGGATAAAAAATATAGTCCTCTAGTGAGTTTACCTTGAAAATACAACTTAAAAATATAAGTATTCATGAGTGGGTCATTTAATATTATATGTGTAAGTATATATCTATGTATATACACATATACACATACTTGTATACATACACACAGTAATCTTTTTAAACCAATATTTTGGTAATGTACATTATGATTCAATGTCAAATATTTTGTCAGAAAGTTTAAGTTATAATTATTATATTGTCTGTGTTCTCAGTAAATTTGTAACTATGAAATGTTGATAGTGGACTGCATAGAACTATCTTAAGAATCATCTAGATGAACATGTAGTTGATCATTAAATACTACTAAAAATTAAATTTATACTGAGGAGCAGAATTAAGTATTAGTTTGCCTGTGTAGTAATTTCATGTTTAAAATGTTTGTAAATTTTAGGACCCTGGATGGCTCAGTTGGTTAAGCATCTGACTTCAGCTCAGGTCATGATCCCAGGATCCTAAAACCTAGTCCCGCATCTGGCTTCCTGGTCAGCCAGGAGTCTGTTTCTCCCTCCTCACCTCCCCCACCTCTTGTGCTCACAATCTCTCTCTTTCACAAAAATAAATAAAATCTTTAAAAAAATAAAATAGAATGTGAATTTTAAATATGCAATGGAAATGAGCAGTAAATAACAATAATAAAATAATCTAATACCTGCTATTTAATGAGTACTTACTTTGTATCAGGATTGTGCTAAATCCTTTAATATATGTTATCCTATTTAAGCCTTTCGGCATTACTGGGTAGTTTTCATTATCCTCAATTTTTTAGGCAGTAAAAGAGACAGGTCAAATAGTAAGTTGTAAAGTCAGGATTTGAAACCAGATCTGAGCAGACCCACTGAATTCTTAAGAGGAGTAACTGTCTAGACTTACAGACTATAAGAGGGAAAGGGGCTCTTGTTCTACCACATAAATTTAAATCCAATTTGCATTGAATTTTTAGCTTCAGCCTTATGACTCATTTCCTTGAAAGGACTTGTTTTGGAGAATCTGTTTTCCCTTCCACTACTTAGTCATGCTCCTGGTTTATGAAGAAGCAAAATAAGATGTGTTTAAAGCAAAATGAAATGAATGAGTACAGCATAGGTTTCTATAGTAAAGCCATTGTTGGATTGGTCAGAAACAAATTAAGCTTTTTTTTCCACCCTAGGGTATTTAGAGTTGGCATCAAAAATGCCAAGAATTTTTTCTATGCAGAAAATATATATATATAAATCTTCATGGCAATTATTTTTATAACTGAAGAATTTGTATGACTAATTAGAGATTTATTCTCCAAAATATAAGTTGAACAGATATTAAAAGCTGATGACATATTGTGAAAATATTTTATCTAGGCATTTGATTTTAAAACCTAGCTTTGTATTATAACAACCATTCTTTTCATTCATTCATTCATTCATTCAGTAAACTTTGTGAATCAAATATCCTGCTCCATGCTGGGGATAAGAAGCAAAGTGGTGTAGTGATGAAGATTCCAGATTCTCAGTCAGACTGCTGAGTTATTTAACAGACGTGTACATGGGCATAGTCCCTTCTCATTCCCTCTCCAAGTAGTTATTGAGCAACTAGGTGCCAGGCACTGGGCGAGGTACTGAAATACAGAGTGATATCTGATACAGTTCCTTTCTCTCAAGAAGACACAGATAAAAAAAAATCACAGTGCAGTGCAGGAAGTATTAAAAGTGTGTAAGGGGCTATGGGAGTACAGTTCAATCTGGATCTGGTTAGATGTATATTTTAAGACTGTCATTCTGTTGGAAAGGGGAAGTATAAAATCAAAGTTGGCATGAGCCAGACAAAGTTATTTGCAGAATGAAGATAAGGGCCTGAGTTAAGAAGTGGTGGTAGCAATGGAAATGTGGGGTACATTTGAGAAACAGATAGAAGATAAAATTGGCAGTAATTGGGGATTGGTTGGATGTCAAAGAATACGTGAGAAGGGGCAAATTTAAGGAAGTACAAGAAAGTAAATTTGCTTTCTGATATGCTAAGTTTGATATGCCTCTGGGACATGTAAAATGAAATGTCTAGACAATTTTTAAACATAGACATCTGAAGATCAGGCAGTATTTTGGATCAAGTCACAGATTTGGAAGTCATCAGTATATGTTTGACAGTTTTCTAGTTTTAAAAAGTACTCAAATATTTCTACAGTGTAATGGGAGGAAAAGATACTGAGGTAAAATTTAGAAGTTGGTACAGTACAAATTTTTTTTTCACCAAAGAGGTAATAGCACTTTAAAGATCACTCTAACATTATGAAAATAAAAGGTAATAGAGACCATTATTTTAACTAATATTTCAAGCAGAGTTATTATCAATTGACTATACTACAAAAATGAAGAAATTAAAACTTTTCTCTTTCTTCAAACTTCTAAAGTCCTGAATTTTCTGGTTCTAATTCTTATATTTCAGGATTTGTAATATTTACATTCTTTTTCAAAATATAGTTGATTAACCTTAATTATAAGAATATGTAGATGCTTGCAAACATAACAGTTTCTTCATCCTGAATATTTTTTTGTTTTAATTTCTCTTTGAGTTAGCTGGATATCATTATTATTTTTTTCAGAAGACCTAAGAGAAACTCTTTCTGAATTCTTGCATGTTTGAGAATATCCATGCTTTAATATACAAAGATAATTTGGTTAAAGTAAATATGTTGAGTTACACTTTTCTTTAGAACTGTGTAGATATTTCCCCTACCACGTTGGGTAATTTAGTGGTGTTGTGAGAAGGAACAATTTTCTTTATATGCCTTCCCATCAGAAAAATCATTTATTATTGAATTATAATAATTTAATACTAATATTATTTTATCTTAGTCACACTACACAAGCTTTTATTGGATCATCAAATGCTCTTTCAGTCTTCAATCATTTCCATTATTATAATTAAAAATTTGCCAGCATAACTTGGGATTTCTTATTTCATTTTTCTTTGGGGGGAGGGGGGGCACCAGTTGTCCTTAAGTTGAATTGTCTTTGCCCTCTCCATCTTTTTTTCTAATTGTTTCCATCTGTCTTTTCCCTTTGCATAAATCCACAGTATCTCAAGCTTTTCCTCTGTATTAGAAATTCCACTTTTGTCTGGCTTATTATGTTTTGGTTCCATTGGTAATGTATTCATCAGCCCTGTAGTTGTAGCATGCTGGCCTCTGGTCTCCCTTTTATTTTATTCTCTCTTCTTATCATCTCAAGTTTTAGCTATGAGACCACGATTTTTACATTGTTACTAAGTATTTTGTATTATTAGCATTGATGAGGAAATTTTGTTCTTTTCCTTGCATAATATGTTTTTCCATACTGGCTTCTTCATCTGTATTTGGCAATGTGCATTGCAGTGTTCATCTTTTCCTCTGTGTTACATTTACAGAATTGCTATTCTATATCTTTTTTTATATGATAAACTGTGTATCATTCTTCTTGATAGAATTCCCATTTTACATTTGACTTACTTACCTTTTTGCCAATTTACAATGGAGAACTGGGGATTTTTATGTCTACTTTATATAACTTAAGGATTTAGCAGGGGAAGTGTGGGGAGGGAGAGCTCCATTGTTCTTGCTCTGCTATTTCTTCAAAATCTTATTAAATTCCCCACCTTAGCGTTTACCTCACCAGTTAGTAATGTATGTTATTCATAAGAGGGATACCCTTATTCTCCCCCATTATATGTGGAAGCCTGACTATGATGATCTCTAATGGGTTTTCAAGCTTCTACTGAGATCCTGAGATTTTATAGTTGTGGATAACAGCTTTCTATTCTTCAGGGTTTTATTTTCTTCCCTTCAACTTCTATTGGATGCCCCTAAATAGAGGTCTTTCCAGAATGAAGATTTTAGATAAAACCAAGATGTATTGTATCACTTATGGAGATGGGATTAAGTATAGAAGAGAAACAAGGAGCTACTCTGAATTGGGAAGGAATCATCTATTTCTTTTCTTGGCTGCTCCTTTATAAAGTTCATGGCATGTGATTTTACTCTAACTCTTTTAGGTACTGATAGTTTTTACCTTATTCTTGCTGGTTTTATTTATTTATTTATTTTTAATATTATAAAGAACTAAGAAGGTACACAAAGTACTGCAGCTCCATTAAACTGTCTTTACCTAGGATTATGAGTTTTTCTTTCTTTATCTCTGATTTCCCCCCAGGGCCTAGCAAAGAGGTTCAAAATACATTTTGAAATTCATTGAAAATGTAAATTGATCTGAGTGCAGAAATTGTATTAACCAAAAATTTTTCATCAATTTGTTTCCTACAGCATACAGGAGGGATTTCTATAATTAAATTACTTGTTTAATTTAAATAATAGTATAAATTAAACATTGTTACTAATTCTGTTAAATATTTCTCAAGAAAACATACAATTTGGAAAAAGACTAGTGGAAAGATCTACTTAAAAGTTATTCATTGACAACCCATTATAGAGTTTTTCTTATCGTCTAATGCTGATTGTAAACCATATTACAACTTTTCAATTATGACCTCTCCTCCTCTTATTATTTCTGACTATCATTTAAAGATAAATATTTCTCATTTATAGTATGCCAGTGAGTAGCCCTGATACCTAAAATATTGGTCCATTTTTGCAATAGCCACTTTCTTTTTTTCTGGGAAGGAATAAATAACTTCTTGATACTTTCTAGAGTTTACTGATTTCCCCTTTATCTGATTTTATTTTACCTCATAAGCTTCCTTCTGCCTAATTGTTCTCCTTTCCAGAAGTTTAAAAAAGCAAAAAGAAATAACTAATGACCACTTTCCTATATTAGAGATTCTAAGATCTTTTCTTATCTTTTCTTTTCTTTTCTTCTCTTTTCTTTTCTTTTTTTTTTTTTTTTCACTTCCAAAATCCGTTATTGGGCCAGCAAGGTTGGCAGCTGCCATTGGAGTGGGGTCCCAGTCCCAGTCTGGAGTCTCCAGGTCTGTGGCATCCTTGCCTCTGTTCCTGACTGGATCAGGTGGTCTCCTCTGACAGGCTACTTGGTTCATTCCTTCACATACTCCCAGACCTCTTATTTAATAGATAAGGTTAGATGACTTGGGCCATAGTAATGGATTATAACCACTAGAAGTAACCTTTGAAGAGTCTATTCCACACCTCCTCTTTAAATAATGGAAGGCTCTTTACTACCATATTTCTGAGACAGAGTCATCTGAATTCTGCTTGAGTTACAGAGATTCACTTCCTTTCCAGCTCACATGTGTCTCTATAAACTCACCCCATATGGTCTGCATCAAAATTACATAATTTTCTTACTCTAAGTTATACATATTTTGGATTTTTAGAAAGGTGCCCTTGACATCTAAAAAAAAAAATTGTTTTCTCTGTTGAGGTTCACAGCCGATTTCTACTGTGCCCTTTTCCTTAAGACACTTGACTTTCACTAGTTGGGGAATTATGACATTGTACTGATCTTATTAGAACAAATATTTACTGCCACTATATACAGTTCTATTATGTCTATGATATAAATGTACTAGGAAGACTATTTTTTAAAAAGTAATTTCAAAAATATTCCTGGAACTATAAGTTTTGGGGTGCCACTCAAGTTCAGGCGTAAGTCTCAAACAGATACATCCAAGAAAATTTTTAGAACAAAAACAATTAGAATGATAAATTTCCCATTTATAAAACTCTAAATTTGGAATATGTTTAGAAAATTTACACTTTTTGATAACTGAATTATTTTAAAGTGGAAATACAATCCACAAACATTGATTAGCTCCCTGCCATTTGTAGAGCAATGTCACCCTGTAAATCTGTCATTGGGAGTATACAGAGGGTACCATAGTCATTTGTATTAAACATGATTGTAATTTAAATTGGTAAATGCTGAAAGGATGCTCAGTTTAGTGGGTAAACTATAGTTAGCTGACAGACGTGCACTACCACCTGTACTCATTCTGAAACAGAGTAAAGAGTAAACATTTGAGCCCTAAAAAACCACCATTTGTTGAGGGTAGTAGGGACAAACAGCTAGCAGTCAACAATACTGAGAAAGAGAAGTCATTCTGGCCATGAAAGAAAAGAAGGACATGGAATCACAAAAGCCCAAGGTGGAGAGAATTTCAAGAAGGGAATTGTCAATAGTTTCAAAAGCAGCTGAGAGATTGAGAAAGATAAGTACAGAAAAAAGTCAAGTATATTTGCATAAGGGGACCTTAGACAATTTAGTGAAAGCCACACAGAAACTGGGCTGAGTAACTAAAGAGAATCTAAAAGCAAAGGCAGGCTAACCTTTAAAAAGTGAGTCATAAACAGCCAGAGAGAAATCAAGTAACATATAGAAAGGGCTGGCCAAAGTCAAGACAAGAGTTTTCATCTTCTTGGGCACCTGGGTGGCTCAGTGGGTTAAAGCCTCTGCTTTCGGCTCAGGTCATGATCTCAGCGTCCTGGGATCGAGGCCCGCATCGGGCTCTCTGCTCAGCAGGGAGCCTGCTTCCTCCTCTCCCTGTCTCTCTGCCTGCCTCTCCGCCTACTTGTAATCTCTCTCTCTGTGTCAAATAAATAAATAAAATCATAAAAAAAAAGTTTTCATCTTCTTAAGATATAGGGTACTATTCACATTACAAGGTAGAAGAAAGGAAGAGGGTAAAGATACCAGAGGATGGAGAGCTAAGAATTTTAATAGAGATTTAATTTTAATTTTAAAAGAGAGGAAAATAATCCAAGAATAGAAGGAGAAACAACATGTTGAGGAGAGTTATGATTTCCTCTTAGGCTGTCAGGGGAAACATACTAAACAGTGTTCAGGGTGGGAGGGACCTCAAGGGGCCATTTATTCTACTTTAGATTTCTTCAAATGTTTCCCTTTACCCTTAGGTCCCTCATGGTTAAGAAGAACCCTTATGTGGTTCTCAGAGAGAAAAAGAGATAGAAAAGTACAGGTTGTATAGTCTTTCTTGTTCTTATCCCCCAAATCTAGAATCTAATAATCTTTATTACTTAAGATTCCTTTTCTTTCCTCTAATTCTATGTAATAATATGGAAATTAAAATGTATTATCTGTTTACCTCAGGTTTCCTATGAAGACTCATACTGTGGATATTTATTAATATATTAAAATGATTTATCAAGGAGCACCTGGGTGGCTCAGTGGGTTAAGCCTCTGCCTTTGGCTCAGTTCATGATCCGAGGATCCTGGGATCGAGCCCCACGTCAGACTCTCTGCTCAGCAGAGAGCCTGCTTTCCCCTCTCTCTCTCTGCCTCTCTGCCTACTTGTGATCTCTCTCTTTGTCAAATAAATAAATAAAATCTTTAAAAAAATAAACTAAAATAAAAGATTTATCAAAGCAAAAATCAAAATAATGCTACTTTCATTTAAATATGTATAGGAGATTGTAGTCCTTTTAATCTTTTCTTCAGTTGTCTGCAGTCTCATGCTCTAATCTGAGAACTAATTGTATTTCTAATGCGTTTTCAATATTAAATGTCAAACACACATCTAATTTGTTTAAACCAGTTTCAACATGCTCATATTTTTAGGGAACTTTCTCTTAAGCATCTCAATTATTTAATATATCTGATATATTAAGTTGCTCTTATAGAGATGTATCCACATGTCATTATCTACTTTGAAGAAAATGTCACCAAATTATTGACTAAGCTTGGCTTCAGTTCAGGGATTTCTGTTTCTGTCTTGATTTAGTAAGTCCATGGAGCTGATCCCCAGGGCTCATTTCTGTGCTGTCTTATGATACTGCATGACATTCATAATTATTAAAAATTCTGTGGTTAAGAGTACAGGGTTTGCAGTCAGATCTGAGGATCTGAGTTTGAATCCCAGCTCTGCCATTGATTTTTCATATAGCATCCGCACATTACGCAATTTCTCCGCACTCATTTCCTCACCCCAAAATGGGGAAAGGAGCTGTAAGTAAAACCTGAAAGAGATACTTCACTTCTGAGTATTTCAGAGCCCCACTGTTGGACTAATGCCAAGAACAGAGAGGCTTTTCTTTTCTTTCTTTTTTTTTTTTTTTTTTTTTTTTTTTTTTTTTTTTGAGAGCAAAAGATAGTGCAGGGGTTGGCAGGGAGGAGGGGGAGAGAGAGAAAAGAGAAAGACAGAATCTTAAGCAGGCTCCATGCTCAACATGGAGCCGGATGCAGGGCTCGATATCATGACCCTGAAATCATGACCTGAGCTGAAATCTGACCTGAGCTGAAATCAAGAGTTGGATGCTTAACCAACTGAACCACCCAGGCACCCTGAGAGCAGCATTTTTGACCAAAACAAGGATGGTGCCTTTGAATCACCAGGAGGCATAGGGCAGAGGGTGGCTGCAAACTGAAAAAAAAAGATGTACCTGGTGGTTGAAGCAGTTCAAAGTGGTAGCAGCTGCACACAGTGAAGTAGTAAAAATAATGAGCAGTGGTACACATGTGATGCTTCACCCAAGGGATCTAAGAAAATACTTGATGAGGGAAAGCACTTTCCATGAGACTGCAGGACCCACATTAGCAGGGAATGGCTACTACACAAGAGAACTTTAGGAATTATAAATAAGGTCATCTCTACATCCATAGGTCAGGAAGACATAGGAAACTTCAGGGTGCATCTACGACAATACAAACCTCTACTTTTTTAAAGAATCTCATTTTTAAATACACTCTATCATTTGGCTTTATTTTTGAAGTTGGGTTTTTTTGTGTATAAGCATGCTATCATGGCATAAATATGGTTATAACTATAATATACTAAAATGTCAGTGCTGTGTATGTTACATATAGTCTGTGAATTAGTTTAATGTGTTATAATGTAACTACATAACCATTTTTGCATTTATGATTAACTTCATTTTTACTGCAAAATTATTTCCCTCCTCTAGGTCTCCCAATCTCCTTATTGGAGCCCTGCTTTATTCTCTGAGCGTCCTCATCACATACCCATTCAGGCAATCAAGGACTCAGGGGATATATTGATTAATTTTCCTCAACACCTCACAACTTTGTCTTTCACAATCTATTACTTTGCAATTGCCCAGTCTAGAACATTATCACTTTTCCTAGGGGTCTCCCAAATGACCCTCCTGCTATTCCTCTTTCTGTACTTGCACTGCAAGTCTGAGCTTCATTTGATTACAACATGCTCTAGCTCATAAAATAGCAATAATTTCTACTTTGCAAGACAAATTCAGAATTACTCATTCTAGTTCTCTACAGATTGGCTCCCACATACTTAAATTCTCATTGGTCTCCCATGTTAACCATCTGCTCCAGTCCAGTTGACCTGAGCAATCAACTTCACACATTCTACCTCCCTAAAGATATGCCTGGAATGAAACTCCCACCACTCTATAAAGTCAACTTGAAGAGCATCTTGAGGGTTTTCACTCCTCTAAACTCTTATAAGCATATACTGTTGACATCATTCATTAAATAATCGTCTTCTGTCTTACTGTAACTATATTGTTTTTCACCTCTATCATTTGTTCTAATTTCCTTGTCTTGTTTAAGACTAGTTTGTAAGCTCACAAATCGAATCTTGCAATGTATTTTACCTAGCACACATAGCACAGAAACTGAACTATTACATTCTCAATATTTTTATTTTGGCCTTATTTATTTGTTTATAGATTTTATTTATTTATTAGAGGGAGACAGAAAACAAGCAGGGGGAAGTGGAAGACAGAAGGAGAGGAAGAAGCAGGCTTCCTGCCAAGCAGGGAGCCTGATGCAGGGCTTGATCCCAGAACCCTAGGATCGTGACCTGAGCCAAAGGCAGATGCTCAACCCACTAAGCCACCAGGTTCCCCTAGTTTGACTTAATTTGGATATATCATTACAACCAAAGGCTATACAGTGTGAAGTCATTTTTTTCACATTACTGTCCATTTTTTCCTTTAAATATTAAAGAAGACAAGATCACAAAGACAAAATTTGAGAAAAGTCAATAGAAATGGTTATTGATTAATCTGAATGGACAAAATATCTCAAAAAACTTGAACTATAACCATTTCCTTTTCACTGACATTAACTCAGAGTAACAGCCGTTCATCAATATAAGCAGCACATAATTTTAAAGTGCAAAATGAAAGAGCATTATTTTTCTTTTTGTTGACTTATCCCAGAAATCTAGAACTTGAGCATCACACGCTATTTTGAGACCACAAAAGGTTTGCAGTATGTTAGTTTCAGTGAAATCAATGCATTTGGTAGTAAATATGGAGGTGAATAAATGCATTTTGCCAAATACAGCACAGGCTATACATTTTACCTTATTTCTCTTAGATGACAAGACACAAACTCACAGGAACTTCATGTTGGAGATGAGGACTTAGTGATTAATGACTTCTTTTCCCACTAGTTCCCACCAGAATGTGTATATCGAAAGAATGCATCACTTCACCACTGTATCTTCAAATGCCTCGAACATGTAGTCAGTGCTCAAAGCCTACTGGTTTATTGAATAAATGAGTGAAAGAAAAATTATTTCAATTCTGTACATCTCTAAATGTTAACGTTCTAATGTGCAAATGCAGTGCTGCAGTCCGTGAAGAGTAGGTGCAAGATCAACAAGACTTAGAACTATTTTCCGGAAGTTTACAGTCAAGTTGAATTAACTGAGGTCTGTTCTAAAGTCATGAGATTTGAGCAACAGGAAATACCTCTATCCTATCTCATTCTAACATCACTGATTTTTCATTTATATGAAAATCTAAAGCCATATGGACAAAAACAGTGAGCAAGGAGAAAGTAGTATGAATTTTGTATTAAGTAGGATAAAAAAAGTTAGGGTGAAATGAAGAAACTATTTTGATAATACTGAATTCAGCAATAGGAGAAGGTACCTGGGTAATGGCTAAAGAGTTAAAATATATAGTTTAGTCAGAGGTTAAAGAATACTTTGGCACAAGTCTGAGAGTTTATTTAAAGAATTTCTACAATGGCATTTTACTTTGCCTTATGTAAGTCTCAATTGTGTTTTTGTACAAAAGTTTTTTTTTCTCTCACCTGTAGCTAAGCAAGATACTCACAAGAAGAGCTCCAATGAAGCAATAAGCAACTTCCAGTTTAGGGATCTAATATAACCTTCTGGAAACCTCCACCCAGTTTGCTTTGCTTTGCTTTGCTTTTTTGCTCCCATACTCCTTCTCGTGAATATGAGTGATCATATGTATGTACATGCACATACATGCATGTACATACAGGTGTGAACATTTTGTCTTTGATGTCAGATTTGCACAAAGATTTTGCTTTCTCTCCTCTCTGTCTTTGATTATACCTGAAATCTGTTCTGTTGAATAAACTTCCAGTATCTTCCTTAGATTCGCCAATATCTAAACCCTACCAAGACCCTGGTGTGGACTTAGCTTTGACTCTGAAAGCCCATACTGGTCTCATCTCATCAAAGGTAATAAATAAAACACTACTTCATTTTATATATGAGCAAACCAAATGCCTGGAAAGGTTTATTAACCTGCTTAAGTACCACAACAAATTGGAAGTAGACCTAGACTAGAACTCTATGAACTGTATTATCCACAAAATATAAATATAAATTATTAACTCCAAAATTATTAACTGACATACCTTGATTACCTTTATGTGCTTCCAGAAGTGTAGTTTTTTTCTTAATTGATTTATTAATTTATGAATAAATTCATACGAAATGAATAAATAAAAAATTTCCTGTAGTTGATCCACTTGGAATGCTTACCTTTAGTGGAAACTTTTTTTTTTAAGATTTTATTTATTCATTTGACACAGAGAAAGAGATTACAAGTAGGCAGAGAGGCAGGCAGAGAGAGAGGAGAGAGGAGGAAGCAGGCTCCCTGCTGAGCCGAGAGCCCGATGTGAGCCTCGATCCCAGGACCCTGGGATCATGACCTGAGCCGAAGGCAGCGGCTTTAACCCACAGAGCCACCCAGGCACCCTAGTGGAAACTTTTTAAACTTTTTGGCCTACCAAATATCTGGCAAAGACTTCAAAGAGGGGCTAAACTTCTGCAAAGATGGATAGACTCTATATTGTTATCTATTTATGATGACAAGGAAAGATTCCTTTTGGATCATGGATGAAAGTGAGATTAAAACTTTAGTTCTCTGTTAGAAATTTGGCTGTGAATCACACAAATTTAATATTTTAGAGCTTAGCCTATAAGTTGACAACAAAAATTAAACAGATGTCTAACCACTTTAGGCAGTTAATAGAAGGAGAAGGGCAATCAACCATATAATCAGGAACCTGGACTCTTATCAGAAACAAAGATAAAATTAGATACTTAGTCTGACTAAATGATTTAAAGAAGCTGGAATGTTACCATGTTTTTCTATAAAGAATAGGGGACTATGAATCAGTTTCTCTTCCAAATATCATATATATAATTTATATTATTTAATAATATAAATTTAATAATTTGATAGTAATTTTAATAAAATAAATTTAATAATTTTAATTATATATATAATTTATTTTAAAATGCCAAATTGATCAAATTTTGTTTAAAAAAGGAAACTAACATTTCATTAAGAAACTACCATGTACCAATCACTATTATTTCTTTTAACCATCATTCAATATTCACTTGGGATCAATAACGCTATATTGTTTTCCAGGTAAAGAAACTGTGTTTCAAGAAAATTATGTTAAATTTGTAGGATCTCTTAACTACTAAGTGGTGAAACTGAGATACAAACTTGAAACTATCTTTTTCTTTTAAGATTTTGTTTATTTGGGGATGGGGGAGAGTGTGAGCACACAAGAGCAGGAGGAGAGGCAGAAGGGAGAGGGAGAGAGAATCTTGACCTGAGACAAAATCCAGAGTCTGATGCTTAGCCCCGGAGCTAGAAACTATCTTATTGAAACCTAGAACTATCTTACTTCAAAACCCTTATACTTTGCCCTACTACTTTCAAACGTAGAATTATCACAAAATGTTTTCTAAGTTTTCTTTGATTACAAGCCATGAAGAATTATAATAACAGCATTTTAAAAAGTGAACATAATCCTTTGATTATGTCCTTTGAAGGCATTGATTCTGTTGCCCTTTACCAAAGGTATGTGAGCAGTGACTTAGAGGGGTCTATTCTGTCATATCAAGCATATCACGTATACCCATAGCTCACATTAAATATAATTTATTTATAACTACATTCCTTGGGTTGCAAATAACTAGTTGAAATTATATTTTATAGAAATTTATTCAAATATATTATATTTTGAAATATTTTAAAGTACATATACTAAGTTCATTTAAAATTTGTAGTCCCTACATTTTTCAATAAGTCCAGGTAAAACTCATAGTCTTGAGGCATATACCTTTATTGAATAATGGGAAAAAGCTGGAACTGAGAAAATAAAGGCAAAGTGCCTTGTTGAAGTTACTTGGTTAGTGGAATTGAGGATAAGAGCTCTTATTGTCTAGTTTTATTTTACCGTCATGTGCCCCAATATGACATTATTCTCAAAAGCACAGAATTCTATACAAGGCATAAGTGGTCTCTCATATGATGCTCAGGCTTTGTGCTGAATTTCATTTGGATATTTAATGACATTTGGATTTTAAAGGAAATGTAACTGAGGTATTAATGATATTGGTATTTTCTAAGATAAATAAACCATAATATACAGTCATAGGATGATGGAACATAATGAGCAATCAGTTATATAGTGTGCTAGAATATCTGTGCAGGTGATAATTATCTGTATGTGTGTATGTATGTGTGTATATATACAACATAATTGGGTGTATATATACAACAACAACTATAAAATTGTTAAATTTCAGTACAGAGAAAGAAGATATCATCTCATCAAATCTCTTCATTTCATAGATACAGAAAATCATGCCCAAAGACGTGAAGTGAATAACCCTTTCATATAGACAGATTAGGTCAGACTTGAAATTAATATCCAGATTCCCCGAATCCCAGTATATAATTGGTTTTGTTTTAGTTTTTAATTGTTCCCGTAAATAAGGTAACAAAAAGCAAACAATTTCTATGGCTAAAAAATGATAATATAGATAATAACCTAACAAATATTCCTTTAAACAAGAAAATTTGTACCCTGCATCCTCATTTTAAAGATCAATATGACGACTCTGAAAATCATTAACAAGCACCAAGACAAGCCAGGTTAACCAGTTCAGATCCTGATGTTGCAATATTTCTTCAGCCATGGTTTTTACTTTGATCATTGCTCAAAATTTTAAGCTTTCTGATTTTTTGTAATACCTCAAATATTTCAATAATGGCTCATGTGTAAGGTTGGGTTTCAGCTTCTTTGTATTTCACTTATAATGGTGCATGACCTCACATGCATGTGTCAGCATGTCTGCCTTACAGGAGAAACTGCTTAAAACCCAAGGATGCTGTTAACAAAAGAAGAGATTAGACAGAAAAGATGTCAGGAAACTTTAAAGACAATTTTTGAATTAGTCTATGCAGTTTTGTTCACATTCAACAATAACATTTATCCTTCAATACTGAGAACCAAATGTGTGTCACCAGCAGATATAAACAAACTGGCTAAAATATCACTTCTTTTTTTAAAAGTCTTATTCCTTCAATGCTCTAGACCGTTTGTGTAGATCTGATTAACTTGAAATCCACTTTTAGTCTCTCTCGTCTAATCCATATATTCTAAAAAAATTGAAAGACGGTATTTTTAAAGAATCTTTGGAAGGTTCCAGTGAAGATCAAAGTAAGTATCTTTTATCATTCATAACCAAAGCCTTACTTTCAAATATCATTGTTTTTATTTTGTTTAGTAAAATCCTAGGCAATAATATCAGATATTAGCCTAAATTCTCTTTCAGTGGTTTTTGAATTGCCAGTTCCTTAATTTTAACCAGTATTTTTGGGGGACACTTCATTCCCCCAATCAATAAAATCACCAACTGGTAAGTGCAATGACTACATTGACAGGCTTTCCAGTTGAGGAAGGTAAAGCACACATATTCTTTGCATCAACAATCTAAAATATTAATGGTATACTCTTATTGCTATTGGCTGTAATACTCTGATGACATGCCAAACATTTTCATTCATTAATTTCATCTTCAAAACAACTCTATGGGGTAAATACTATTAATTATATTTTATATGTGAGCAAATTGAAGCTCAAAGAGGATGGGTGACTTACTTAAGGCCACAGAACTAGGAAGTGACAGAGATCGAATTTTGGCCTAGGCCTTTCTGTTCCAAAGGTTATATCTTTTTTTATTATACCATGCTTTTAGACATATAGTTTTTCTAAGGTTGAGGTGGAATGGACTGAGAACAAGAGAATGACAAAGTAGATAGTGTAGTCAGGCATTTACTTGAGACCTGGCAATAATGGAATAAATAATGCAAATCATAGAAAATATGTATGTTTATGTGGAGTATAATAAATGCCCTTACAGATTGAAACAATTTGCTGCTTCTGACTTCCCAAATCTTCAAAACTTCCAAGATCCATACTTAGATAACTTGTTTCGCCACACATGCTCACTTTGCTAAACATTGAAAATGAGAAGGACATAAAACTCATCAAAGAATAAGAAATGTTCTCATTGGACTTCGAATTTAAGTAGATGTATTGAACTGGGGTCATGCAATTTTAGGATTAGTTATTCCTTGGAGTCCATGCATATGGAACAGCTGTCAGAGGTAAGATAACACCCATCCCCTAGGTTGTCTGGCAGCATGTTAGTGACTTAGCAGATAAGTAGATATGAGTAGTTAATTTTAATTGCCTGACTAGTGATATATGATGTCTAATTGGAGTTTTTTAATGATTAAGAGCAATAATTGTTTTTCAGGTACTTATACTGAGCCTATAGTAAATACATTGCTAATATTATTAGGATAGTAATTACTCAGTAAACATTTCTTTATAAGCACATTGTGCTTACTCTTAAGAGGCTCTAGTAAATTAATTTTTAATACCAGTGGCTCCATTATTGAGGCATTACTTCCAGGAATGTTATGCATATTTCATATGGAATTAGAATGAGAGCTATTTATCCACCATATCTAAAGTAATGTGTTCCATTCTGAACTCATCACCTTTCTCCACTCCTCTGCAAATGTGTTCTGCCTTTTTACGAAAGGCCCTACCATCTATAGCCTTAACTCAGACTTCTTTTTTATCACCACCTCTGGCATCCAATTAAGCAAGTATATTGACTCTCCATGCACTCAGACTTCTTCCACATACCCATTCTTTGTCTTCTGCCTCAGAGAACTTTATAGAATAAATCTGAGCATATGAGCCCTTCTGTTTGCTGGTTCCTAATAATTCCTTAAAAACATTTACAGTACCCCCCAACATAGTGCCTGCTTGATCTCCACCCCAACACGATGCCATTCCTTGCTGCAACGTACTGGACTCCTTTCAGTTCCTTGAATCTTGAATGCCTTGCCCTACTTCTGAGTCTTCATCCCTATTTTCCCCTTTGTCTTGAATGGTTGGTCTTCCCTGCCTTTTTTTTTTTTCCCCCTCAAGTTTCTCTACAACCTTGTTCCTCCATTAAGCCCACTGACTGGGTTATGTGCTCTTCTATGTGCTTCTAAAGTATACTGTATTTCTGCTAGCACAAACTCCATTACATTTCATTGTGAATCCTCACATGTAGTACACTACGCGGCCTATGGTAGATAAGCAATAACTAACTGTTAAATGAGTAAAATTTGGGTACTGTGCTAAAAAATATGAGTATCACCATGGGACAGAACAGTGAGATTTCTGAAAATGATACCATAATTGTAAAGTAAATGTAACTAAAAATTTTAGAGAAGAGAGAACTGAGGGCAAAGCAGTTGTCTGTTTCCAGACATATGAAAGGTTCTCAGTTGGAATAGCTATTACACTTTTTCTGAGATCTTTTAGAAGGGCATACCAAGATCAATAGTTGAAAGATTCAAGAAGGATATTTCAACTAGATAAACTAGATGTAAGGCAGAACTTTCTATGAAGTAGAGCTGTCCAGTCATCACCATGATGCTTCAAAAAGAAACTGTTCATCACTGAAAATGGTCAAGTAGAATCTGACTAATCATTAGTTGCAATTCCTAGAGAAAGTAATGCTACATAGAGTTGAGACCAAAATAGAATCAATATTGTGACTTTTACCAGTTTTACTGCATGCTTCCTTTGCTTGTCAAAATTAATGGAAGAGGATGGTTTTAGTGAAAGTAGGGTGGCTATTGAGCATTCCTTTTTTTCAATGATTATTTACACTTATGTCAAGTCCAAATGGTAAGGATCATTTTCACACACACACAGAGGCAATTCGAAAAACATCATAGAGGTTATCGTAGAGTTTATTAGGTTGGAGATGCCACAAGACTGAGTTAATGTCTGCTTATAATGGAATGTGGGAAACTTGTGAATTTAAACCACTACCAAACTGGACTCTACTTAGCAATATTTTTTCTAGCTCTGAGCTGCTAGAAGACATATTTCTGATAAATATTTCTAGAAATGAGTAAAATGAAATATAGCTGAGCATATTAAAAACTGAAACTATTTGTTAAAAATAAAGTCATGGTAAGGGCATTCTAAGTAGGACAAAATTTCTGTTCAAAGATTTCTTGTGGAAATGGTCAGAGGACAATTGGCCTGTCTGACCAGAGATGCAGGTTCAAGCCTAGGAATAAAATTCGAGTTGGAGAATTTGTCTTTATCCAGACTGTCAAGGATCTTGGATATTAGGCTAAGAAATGTATTATTTCATAAGGAGCAGAAAGTGAACAAAGGCAGTGAAATACAAGAATACTATTTGGAAAAGATCAGGCAAGAATATGTAGAGTAGGTCTCAAACATAGTGCAAATTACATACACGTTTATCACAGTAGTTTAAAATTTTGACAATTTAGGTGTTCCTTTATAATTCCAACCATGTTGATAACAATTGATCCTTGAACAGTGTGGAAGTTAGGGGTGCCAACTGCTCATGCAGTCGAAAATCTTCCTTTAGTTTTTGACTCCCCCAAAACTTAATTACTCATAGCCTACTGTTGACTTGGAAGCCTGAGAGACAACATAACATGAACCATGATGCTTAACTTTTGTTAAACAATTTATGACTTTCTTCTTTCCTAGATTTTTACCTTTCCAAACTGTCCCCAGTGACAAGAGATTTTCATATTTAAATGACTTCTGATTGAAGTCAGTGTATCACAAAGCTGTCTGACTTGTATTTCACTTTCTACAGAGGCCATTTCCATGACAATGACAGGAGTCTGTGAAATCTTATGCACTCTGCATGTGGTCAGTGAATTATAAGTATTTGGCTTTGTGCGTGCACCTGCAATTACTTTTCAGTTGAGTGGAGATACTGTTGTACTTATAAAATGTGGTATTTTCAAGCATTACTCATTTTATTGTAGCTTTTTGTCATTATGTATTATTTTCAGCTGTGGGTGCTAAAAACACAGCTGTATGTAAGTATTCTCAGAGTTATTTTCTGTTAAAACGTCCTCATTTGGAAAATGTACTATAAGCCAATCTTATAATAAAGTAAGGTAGGGACAAGAAAATGTTACTAAGAAAACCTTAAAGAAGAGAAAATACATTTATAGTACTGTACTGTATTTTTTAAAAATCCAATCCAAAATACTGTAAAAAAATCCATATGTTATAAGTAGACCCAAGTAATTCAAACCCATGTTGTTCAAGGGTTAACCATAGTTGTCATGTTTGTAACCACCACCACCGTTCACAAAGGAAGCTCCTTGCTATTTGGTTGGCTTCTGGGAGAAAATACAGGCAAACCCTGTCCCAACAGGATGATTGATGGCAGTTTTTGGGTTTTTGGTTTTTTTTTTGTTTTCAACATGGCTCTGCATGGAGTAGTTCTACAAGTTACAGAAGAAGAAATTGAGAATTACAATGTACAGATATTTGGGATCAACTTATAAACACATCTTTTTTTGGTATATGCTTCCAACTATCGAATGTTTGGTGGCAATTAGTATGGATGCTACTGTAGTTATAATTTGGATTTGAAGTGCTTAAAACATGTAAATCAGTGCAGATAATGAAGGATATTAATAAACAATCTTAAATGCCAATAATTTTATTTTTCAGTTTTGAAATAATGATATCAGTGCTATCTTAGTCATTTTTTTATCAAAAGAGTAAGCTAAAGCTATTAATAAAAAATAAAATCTGAGTATTCTAAGAAATCTTACTCATTATTACATAATTACATTATTGATAAAACATAAATTTGATGACTTATGTATAAATTATGTTTTAAGTTGTTTTTACTTTTTGTTTTATCTTGTTTCAGTTTGCATATATTCATTTGTAAAATTTGGAGCAGGAAATCATATTTCTTCTTAATTTATGTCAAAATTTCAGGTTTCTTTTACATTTAAGAAAGTTGTGTTCTCATAGGAGCTTGATGCTAAAGCTTTTCAAATTTTTTACTAAAGTGAAACGTAGGTTTATAGTTCTAAAGACAGTGAGAGGAATTCTGTGTTCTAGCTGCTGCAGAGAAAAACTTAATATTAAAAGGGGGAAAAAAAGAATCTCAGTAGAAAGTGGATTGTGGTATGTCTGGAAAAATTGCCAAAAAGAATGTCAAGCTAAGTTAGAAATAAGGAAATGGAGCTGATGCCTGCAATGAACTCATTTTATGTATTATACTAGCAGTATATCCATAATGATTGACATGTTAATAATTATCCAGATAACAGAAATACATAGAATACAATCTTATCTGACTCAGGAAATAAAAAAGCAGCTGGAATGCTGTAATGTGAAGCTATGTATAGACATGCTTCCAGTAATTCACTGGGTCCAAAGTAAATTGTTTGAATGGATTCCTTATGTAAAAAGTGAGGGAAAGGAAGAATAAGGTACAAGGTCCACTCTAAAATTATTTTTCTTGCAGTCATTAAGTTCCACTTACACAGAAATCTTACACACAAACTGATCAGATGGGTTTTTAAGTGGTGTAATTTTAAATGCTTTTGATAAGTAATGAACTGTTTGATTTTCAATATTGACTACAGGTTACTAACTATTCTCTTGTAGCTTACCGTTGAAAAAAGGATATAGTTTAAGGGGAATTATTAGATAAAATGTTTATTTCATCATTCAAAGGAAATGAAAAGAAAACCTACCTCCTATTTATGGACCTACATGCTAGTTAACTTAGAAGGAAATTATATAGTCATTCAGTGGGATAGATTACTCCTATTTGATGGTATTGAATTAAACTCTTCAACTTCCATTTTCTTGTAAGAAAGCAGCCAAACTGATTATATATTCAGTTTTCCACCATCACCATTTTACTAACATTTAAATATCAATTTGAATAAAGACAAAATTTAAAGCAAAAGGATAAAACTGGTCATTAAACAAAACATACGCAGGCTTTAAATTGTCCTATAAAGCATAAGAAGTCCCCAAATTATTATTATGCAAAAATGCATATGTATTTGCAGTCACTAGTTGTCTGTGGTGCTTAATTCAGAGCATTTCTATATGAAAATAATGAAATAACCAAGCCAAGTCTTCTATTACTAAAATTTACTTTCTCAGATCCTCGGAACCCTATTTTGAAGCCCTGCTACCCAGAAAGAACTTAACTGAAGTCTGATAACACATGGAAGGCCTTGTGACCTAATCTTTCTTTTTCTGACTAACATTAAAGCCTATTACTTCTATAATCCATTCCTTCAGGGCAATACTAGGTGACAAAGTCATTGACAATCATTTAGAGCAAATGAGTTAATCAATCCACTCAATGAATTGCTATTTTTACTGGAGTAAAGCCTTTCAGCTGGAGTGGTGAATGGAGGTTTCATGGAGGAACGGGGATTTGATCTTAGTCTAGGAAGATAAGAAAAACTACAGTAGATAGAAAGGGAAGATGACATCCCAGTGTATGTACAAATCAGTCATGATCAAAGTCAACTAGAATCCAAATGTAAGGACGCCTGGGTCGCTCAGTTGGTTAAGTGACTGCCTTTGGCCCAGGTCCTGTTCCTGGAGTACCGGGATTGAGTACCATATAAGGCTCCCTGCTCAGCAGGGAGTCTGCTTCTCCCTCTGACCCTTGCCCCTCTCATGCTCTCTCTCATTCTCTCTTTCTCAAATAAATACATTTTAAAAAATTTTAGAAAAGAATCCAAATGTAAGTGTTAGCCTTCCAACTAATGTTTAAATCAAGACAATGGTTTTTACATAAGTGTAGACGTAAAGGTAAGCAAACAGAAACATGAATAAATAATAGCATCTAACTCTTAAGAATGGAATAATGGGTTAGGTTTATTTTTCTGTTCGGTTATGTTTTTGCTTATATAATAAAAAAATCTAGAATTAGTAACTCTAAGGTCCTCTTATCTAATAAATTAGCAAAGCAAAGAAAAAGAAAACGGTGTAGGATTAGCACTCTAAAATGAACTCACATTGGGATAGAAAGAAGTACATTCTGGTATTATATCAAACAGAATCTCACTTGGAGGTGCCTGGGTGGCTCAGTTGGTTAAGCATCCTACTCTGTCTAGATTTTAGCTCAGGTCCCATTCTCAGGGTCAGAAGATTGAGCCCCATGTTGGGCTCTGCACTCAGTGGGGAGTCTGCTTGAGATTCTCTCCCTCTACACCTCCCTTGTTAACACTCTGTTTCTATCTCTCTCTAAAATAAATAAATATAAACAAACAAACAGATTCTCACTTGGCCAAGCTATAGTAAGGAACTTGCTTATAGTTACTTCCATGAGGAAGACAGAAATAAAATAACAAGAGTATAATATTGCTTATTCGTAGAAAGAAAAATGTTATTAACGTATTGGAGAGTGCATTGACCTTGGGTAGATAACCTATGCTTAAATTTCAGACTAATTTACTAGCTTCTTTGGCCTTGAGCAGTTCACCTATCATCTTCCTTTTGTAAAATGAAGGTTATAATATTTATCTCAGAGAGTTGTTGAGCATAAAATTAAAGGTGAAAATTATATTTTCAAAACTACCAAAAGGAAGATACATTACTATTAACCACTTTAAATTTGCCTTTGAGGTTTATTTATTCATTTACCTGGGGCGGGGAGGTGGGCGGGGAGGAGAAAGCGAGCATGAGCAAGGGAAGCCTGAGCTGGGTAATCCCACCACTCCCAGACTATCACTTGAGCCAAATCAAGAGTCAGCTGCCCAACCAATTGTGACACTCAGGTGCCCCTACCTTTGAGTTTATATGGTTTTTAAAATTATTTGTAGCTTTGAGGTATTTTTTTGAGTTTTATGTCCTAAATATATTTCAAAATGTATCTGAGTATGTTTCTTATCCTTTAAGTGTCCATACAAACAATATAGCTAATTTTTGCCTTGATTCCAATGATGGCTATGAACCATAGAACTAGCACATGAAAATATCTTTGGTCATCTCCAATACCTTATGCAAAAAGGTGCCGTTCATTGGCTGACTAAAGCAGGAGTTCTGGGCTATTCACCAAGTAAAAAGACCTGAGGCAGAATTTGAGATGAGCCATTTTAGCTCAATCATTCATGACATTTTACTTCACTAAAGTGTGGTGGTGAGTGGGTCTTTGGCATTATTTCTTGAAAACCTTTTAATCATTAGGGTCAAGAGGGCAGTGCTTAGGAACCATGAAGGGAAAGTGGATAATCCCTTAGAGTACTTTGGAAAGCAAATCCAGCCTAAGTCTGTCCTGCTTGATCTGAAATTCCTGCACATATGGAAAAGTTATTTTCAGTAGGAAGGCAGCTATGGCAAATGAGCAAGTTTTCCTGTATTCAGTTTTAGAGCCCTCAGCCAAAAATAAATGAGGCAATAGAAAAGAAATTATAAAGCAGTAATATTAACCATAATCTAACACAATTGTTTTCATTTTTCTCTGTGTATTTCTTTCCTTTAACTAAATCTCAACTTAAGTACAGTTATCAACAATTTAAGTAATAAAGATTAATAGACTATGGAGGAAATAACTGGTTTATTTGAAGCAAGAAATAAGAATGATGTACAGATTATGATTAAATATATGACCTCCTCATGAGAAGACTTCATGTGCCTTATCATAGGTGATTAAAAGCTTGGACAAGTAAATTATAAGATCCAAATTACGGCTTATAACATATCAGTTATGAAAAAGTAAAGCTGCCCTAGTCAATCACCCATTATATAATTAAGTCTGCCAAAGTCTCTTTCTCACACAAGCCAGAGTGTAGAAAAAACAAATCCACTATCAGTAGTGTTGCTAGCATACATCATCTCACTTGATTCCATCAGCACAACCAGTGTTGGAGTTTCATGGAACTGGAAACTAAGACAGTGATTCCAAGTCATGCCATGTTCACTGATTTTAACATTAGTGCTCAACTGTATACGAACCACCTCCCAGTCTTAAAGTCATGGAAAAGCAGTTTGGAAATTACTATATGATTTTGGAATAAAGCAATAAATGTCCTAGACTGAGCAGAGGCAACAAAAACATAGAGGGATAAAGTCAACCTATACAATAGGATCAGCAGAAAAGCCATTGATAGATTTAGGGGACTAAGGGGGTGAAAAGGTGTCAAAGGTGATTCCAAGTCTGTGTGGTTCAGCAAGTAGAAAAATGGGGATACTGTTAACATAATTGCTGAGGTTAAGTGTTAAATGTTGATTTTATTTATTTTTTAATTTTTTAAGATTTTATTTATTTATTTGCCAGAGAGAGAAAGCACAAACAGGGGGAATGAGAGAGAGAGAAGCAGGCTCCCCGCTGAGCAGCGAGCTCGATGTGGGGCTCAATCCCAGAATCCTGGGATCATGACCTGAGTAGAAGGCAGATGCTTAACTGACTGAGCCACACAGGCACCCCTTAAATGTTGATTTTATTTGAATGACACATTTTGGCTAGATATTGACTTGCATTGGTAGCCGGAGGAGCTCACTTTTTATATCTAGTTGTAATACTTCTTGTATTCATGAATTGTGAAAATGGAAATACAAAATCTACCTGAATGAGAAGATAGTTTTAAAGCAATTAATATTTAGTAAATTTAACTTATTTTTTAAAATGTTCTTTTGATTTTCTCATCACTTAGATCCATAATTTCAGTGTTTTTTATTCATGGTTTTTCAAATATTGTGGTTAGTTTCTGATCTATTGGTTTTAAATTCAAGGGGTTAGAAATTTAAATAATTATTATTAACTTTATTCCATTTATAACCCAAGTTCACAAACCTTTTCTAGGTGCTTTGGTAGGCCCTGGCCTTTTTGGAAGTCAAGTCATTTAGCGGAGGTTGATTTTATTACATGGATAAATTGCCTGTGATATTTGGACCTATAGTTGGGTATTTGACTTATATATGCATGTGTGTGCACACATGTAGATCTGTGTATATGTTTTATAATATTTCAATTTTTGTCAGATAGGTAACAAAGCATAAAATGATGTTGCATTGAGTCAAATATGAGTCAAATTATTCTAAAAATTGAATTCCAAAGTAACTGTTGTTCTCAATCTTCATTTTGTGCATTCAGTTCTGTTTTTTTTTGTTTTTTTTTTGTTTTTTAAAGATTTTATTTATTTATTTGACACACAGAGAGAAATCACAAGTAGGCAGAGAGGCAGGCAGAGAGAGGGAGGAAGCAGGCTCCCTGCCGAGCAGAGAGCCCAATGCGGGCCTCGATCCCAGGACCCTGAGATCATGACCTGAGTCGAAAGCAGAGGCTTTAACCCACTGAGCCACCCAGGCGCCCTCAGTTCTGTTTTTACAAGCAAGTCAATATGTGTTTATATATAAAGAATCTGATTCTAAAAAATATTTCCTATAGTGGTAGAAAATTGCTCCCAGAGAAAGAGAAAGAGGGAACAGAAAAGAAAGAGAGGGAACAAATGAATGAATGAACGAAAGAAAGGAAGGAAAGAAAGAGGGAGGGAGGAAACAGATTTTCTAGCTTTTTTTTTATTGTACACAGTACTTTTTCCTCAGCATTATTGCCAAGTCAAACTGTAATTGTATTCTAACCAGACTTGTCAATATATCTACCTTTGATGATGCAGATTTTAGCAACTTATTTCACAAATTAGCTTTGTTAAGCACTATAATTGTCACCACATCAAATTACTGTATTACAAAGTCATTGAGTTAAATTCAAAGATGATCTTCTACCCACAGCACAAGGAAGACTCACAGATAATGGATGTAACATTTTTCAGTATGAGCCCGGGGCCCCTGAAATACTGGAGAAGACCAGAAGGGGACAGAGTTTGGAGAAGACAGTGACAGCAAAAAGACTGAGAACAGATGAATTCCCAGGTTTCTACTTTGCAGCCGGGTTATTTACTTCAGGACATTCCTCTCTCTGCCTCAGGCTTTCACAGGTTCCTTCTGAACTCCAGGTAGACTGCTTTTCTAGTATCAGGGACAATGTATTACATCTAGTTAAGTACTTGTAGCATTGAAGGTAGAGTATAGAAACAATAACACCTTTGAAAGGTACAACTTCAGGTAGTATGGAAACTGACCACTTGGGTGCTCCCATTCTTCACAGTGCTTTTCTTTTCCTTCGTTTTCTTGTCTTGTCTTTTTTCTTTCCCTTTCTTTTCTCTTTTCTTTTCTTTTTTTTTCTTTTCCCTTTTTCTTTTCCTTTCTTTTCTCTTTTCTTTTCTTTTCTCTTTCTTCCTGTCTTGTTTTGTGTGTTTCATTTGAAAGGTTTGAATCCTCTATCACAATCTCCCACACAGAGCCTACGTACTCATTCTCTATGTCACCTGCCTGAGCCCTTGGGGCATTTCAGTTTAATCCCCTGGTAAATTCTGCTACCAAATTGTGTCTGGAATTGCTGGAACAGTGTCAGATCACTACTTGGTCAAACTCAAGGGTAGAAAATGGTGGAAGAAAGGGGGGAAAAAGTCCCAAATCTTGAAGCTTGTTCTGGAGATATTCTAAAATAAATATGGAAATAACTTCTCTCTATTCATTACACAGGTTGGCTAGATATTTTTATTAGAAGTTGTCAAGTACCACTAATTTACTGTTTGTCTTAAATATGGCTATGAACCAGAAACAATTAGAAAGAGCTGTGAGGGGCACCTGGGTGGCTCAGTGGGTTAAAGCCCCTGCCTTCAGCTCAGGTCATGATCTCATGGGCCTGGGATCAAGGCCGCATTGGGCTCTCTGCTCAGCAGGGAGCCTGCTTCCTCCTCTCTCTCTCTGCCTGCCTCTCAGCCTACTTGTGATCTGATCTCTCTGTGTCAAATAAATAA
The DNA here is from genome assembly GCA_002007465.1 of Ailurus styani. Classification (NCBI taxonomy): domain Eukaryota; kingdom Metazoa; phylum Chordata; class Mammalia; order Carnivora; family Ailuridae; genus Ailurus; species Ailurus styani. The sequence continues at coordinate 2,588,488 of LNAC01000004.1, read as the reverse complement.
ATAAAATCTTAAAAAAAAAAAAAAGCTGTGAGTAACTTTTTCAGTCTTAAATTTGAAACAGCATGTGCCCTTAAACTCTCCATAACAACTGATGATGATGTACATATATATTATTCTGAAGATACAAAAATGCACATCTACTTATTCAAAGGTTAGCCTTCTAATGAATATATTTTATATTTAGTGAAACAGTAGTGGTAAAAAAAGAAACCAACATTTCAGAGCTACCTGAATCCAGCTTCCTGGAGGAAAAGCCACTTTCCTGGGGTAAACTTTACAGACAGTAAACAGCCATCTGAAATCTATATCCAGACCTGAGTGATTCCAACGTCTCTACCCCTAAGTGCCATGTGCCTGCCACCCCAACATAACAGTTGGCATTCATCAAGCACCTAGTCTTTGTACTGTACTTTATAATAGTATAATTGAATTTCCCAAAATGTAGACATTTCTGTATTGAATTGAAATATATTTTTGCCACATGCTGTTGATTTTACTCTCAATATACATGTATCAAATTATAAATGTCTCAGGTAGGTTTCTTCATGAGGGCAGAGATAGTGACTTACCTGTTTTATCTCTTAAGAGATAAAACAGGTATTAAGAGTAGCTAACACTGTGTCCTAATCAGAGTAAGTACCCAAAAAGTTTGATAAATTGCTGTTGGTTTGAGGACCTTTTTTTATCCTTTTAAATTGAATAGCTCGTGGGCATCTAATATCTACTCAACTAGATGCTCAGTCTACTAGTTTGAGTAGATATATTTATTATAGTAGTTTGGAATAAATAGTAAAATTTTAGCTCTGACCCAATCCTTAAAATTTAAAGCTCTAAGATCAAAATAAGTCATACAAATGCTTTATAGATTAGTGAACATGGGAAATAAGTTCCTCTGTGTCTTGGCCAGAATTAATCTTACCATGGTCTGAACAGTTGGGATTTCTGTCATTTACAGTTGTATCCTGGTTCATGTAGACATATTATTCTCCACTATCTAAATCACATATTTCTGGAGGATTTAGAATAAGGACTCAGTAAACGTTTATTGAATTATATTGAATATATAAACCAATAAATAGCTTTAAGAGTTGTAAGTGGGAAGACAGCATTGGAATAAAAATGCCAGAGAATGGATGAAACTAGTCAAGGAAAAATTTTGAGATTTAAGTGAGTTTCATGCTGCAATTTAAATAAGAGAAATTGGTGGAAAAGATGGAGACTGATTTACACAAATGAGTCTGTCTAGACTAAGCTTTAAGATCTGGCAAAGGAACTAAAAGAAGTAACCAAAAAAAGAAAGCTACACCAAAATATGGCACAGGGATGGTGTATGGAAGGAAGTAAGAACAAATGGAGTGGAAATAAATGTGAGCAATCAAATGAGTGTTTAATAGATATCTCTAAAAGATGTTTATATTCAATAATCACATTCTGTTAGAATATGGATTTCATTTTTGGTCAAATACAAATCTGCTACAAAGATCTCTATTGCTTTTTGTAACTTTAGAGACATCAGTAGCTTGCTTTTTTTTTTTAAGACTTTATTTGTTCATTTATTTGAGAGAGAGAGAAAGGAAGCAGGGGGAGGAGCAGAAGGAGAGGGACAAGCAGACTCCATACTGAGCCCAACACGGGGCTCAATCCCTTGACCCTGAGATCACGACCTGAGCTAAAATCAAGAGTTGGATGCTTAACTGACTGAGCCACTCAGGCACCCTAGTAGCTTGCTTTTTTTAAAGAAAATTCTAAATGACTCATATTTCATGGAAATTTTATTTGTAAGTAAGACACGCTCAGTTGGACAAATATCACAGTATAAGATACATAACAATTCTATGATTGTGTATTCTTATCCTGATGAATTAGGAGATATGGCACATATTCTCTCTTATCGAGAACCCCCAGCCTCTTGAGGACATTGACACTCTCTGACATGGCAACCAGAATTAGAAAGGAACTGGGTCATCTTCTGATAAGAAATAAAAGTTTTAGGAGAACACAGTGTTTTTCAGCATGGGTATAATGATTCAGGGGGTCGCATGTGTTCATTATCTACTTGATTGTAGGTACTGTGCTAAGCATTTTCTAACACCTAAATATCCCCCTTACGAAAGGTGGAAACTGAGCCCATAGAGGTTAACTACATACTCAATGTCTCACCACCAGTAACTGGCAAAGCTGAGATTCAAACACACGTATTACTCCAAAGCCAGTGCTTTACCTACTACCAACACTGCCTCTCCACATTACGCAAAAGTACCTTCAAGTTATTTTCATTTGCAATATCAGCCACAAGTAGGCAAACAGAGGACAAGAAAAATGAGGTGAATTGACCCCTACCATCATTCTGTCATATTCCACTAAGGTATTTCTAATTAAAATCAACATGAAAAGTAAGCAGTATATATTATTATTCAAAATGAGCAAAAGTAGTAATTTTGGTGAAATACAGTAAAACTATTTCATAGTTTTATGATTTTCCCTTTCATTTTTTTTCTTTCATTTAATTTGAAGATTATGCTAGTACCTTTGAATACTTACAGTATAGGAAACCTTGGCATTACTCAGAACTGGAACCTCATCTTTGGCTCAGTTATTCTGACTGAATGGGCTACTTGGCTGCACAGATTGAGTATTTATGGGAAAATAAGTCAATCAATTGTGCAGTACATGAATCTCTGAAAACCACATGCATCACTTGTCTTTAAATCATTCAGCATGGTTTGGCATTCAATAACTCGTAGAAATAAATGCTGAGGGGAAAAAAAATGGCTTTTCTGAAAATGCCTTAGAAATTAATACCAGTTAACTCCTAAGTAATCTTCAAATATTGGATTTTTCTTTGTTTTATATTGCTATTAATAGTCAAAAGGCAAAATAAATGTTGAATAATCAACAAGGATTGCGGATCAGGATGAATTACAACAACATTCCCACAGAAGATGAGAAAACTGAGAATGAAACAAAACTGTATGGACTGTGAGTCCCTTACAGCTTTTATTTGAGTACATTTGATTGGAGGTCCTTGAAGGTGACAGGCACCTCAGGCATGGGGTTGATGATTTCTTACCTATCCTTAAGTTCCAGGAAGATCTTTAGTGTGATTCTTGGAGCTTACACTAAGGGTGCCCTTTGCCTTTTGACTACAAATCAAACAGAGGGTCTCCATGATAAGAGATTGTGTGCATATGGATATCCTAACACTGGAAGTAAATCATCACTTTAACTTTGTTGACTCTGCAAAACCTCCCATCATCAGAAATTTCTGGAGCCCTTCTGTTTTGAACAACTCAATCTCAGTCCAGCAACATTCTCTAGCTATATCCAATGTCTCAGGGTTATCAATCCAACGCTTTTGAAACCTCATTAGTTAACTTAGTGTCAGAGTCCTAAAATGCAAGCCTCATTTAGGAAGTCATATGCTACAACCAGAATGGACTGTGGCTTCTTTTTCAGTTTGTGGAGTCAAATAGCCCAATCAATTGGGAGACCCAGTTCTCTCTACTGACTAGACTTATTATCTTACTAACTCAAGGTTGAACAGAGAAAGTGTGATATTTAATTCCTGTGTCTTATGTTAATATTTAGGATCCTCACCTCTATGAGAAAATGTTTTTGTTTTTAGTCCTCATTTCCAAGAATGTTTAAAGGGAAAAATGTCAAAGAGAAAGTCAATCTCCCCAAAATTCGGCTGTGATAGGCAGTTCAATAAACAGCCCCAGAAAGCTATTTCATTTTGTATTTCTTGTCCACTTTTTAGATGTACAATAAACTTTTAAGTGGCGCCAAAACTCCTGGGTTCTTACCCAAAGCTTCACTAAGCTGTAGGCCACTTACAGTTCACTTATGCATAATAGGCCTCAGGTCCATTAAACTTAATTGTAACCATATTGTCTATGCTTAAAGTAAGTGGAAGAGAATGAACGCCACGAACTTTATTGTTCAGATGGCTGTTTACTTAAAGAACATGTCCAGCTCTGGGTTCCAAAGGCCAAGAGACAAAGAGAATTTGGATAGAGTTCATTAAGGCCCTTACAGGGCCTTTGAATACTATGAGTATTCAATTTAGAAAAGAAAATAATAAAGAATTTTTTTTGAAGAGGTGAGTAAACTTTTATTGAAGAGAGTAAACAAGAAATTATTTTAGAATAAAGTGGGTATTACCTAAGTTTGATAAAACTATTTTCTAACATCTAAAATTATTGGATCTGAAATTGAAAAATAGGAGTAATTATGGATTCTTCTTTGAGATTTACAAAGTGGAGCAAATCTCAGGGACTTGGGTTGATTTTTGTATCTTTCACAAAGATGTGTGATTAGATTAGGTATTTTCTGAAGTTCTTTCCAATTCTTGCTTTCTAATACTGTTAGCCAAATATACGGTCTTCTCATAAGTCTACTTAAAGACAAATAACGTTTAAGTAAATCTAGAAATTTGATGAAGCAAATTGCAGAAATTGGCATTGCCATTTATTTCTAAACAGAGGATTTGTATGTATTCTTCTAAATAAAAATACAGAAACCAAATCAGTTAACTCCAGATTATATATGAGTTAAAGCAAACAGCACACAGCCTAAGAATAGACAATGAAGCTCTACAGTATAACCTCAGATAGATCATCATAAATAGGCCCTTAATCAGAAGATGAATTGAAAATACAGAAAAATAAGCAGTTTTCTACAAGGTCACTCACACCGGTAGCCATAGAAAATATTTGAAAAAGTTGAAATTTGTCTTTGGTGCTTTTTTACCTTTACATGTCAGGCTTCAAGTCTCTTTTAACTGTCATCTGGCTCTTTAGAGTCATTCCTAGAAGCAAACACATAGTTTCTGCTCTCTCTACCATAAAGACACACCCTTTGCTATTACATTTTTGGGGGCATGTTGACTTCAATTCAAAATTTTTAGTTCTGCTTCCTATTGTTTTGAGTTAAGTTATGGTTATTAACCTATGCCCGAGGGTGATATATCCTAAACAGGATGTGTATCGGTTTCCATAGTGCTTCTACTGCTGAGAATTCTAGGCCACTGAGTAGAAAAGGACTGAGGGTACATTTTGCTGCCCCTGAAATCCTACCAAGCAAATGCCTATCTCATCTATTGTTTAGACCAGCATAGATCAACTAGCAAACAAACAGTCTGAATGTTCATGTTAACATATTTTTCTATTCTATTTCCCCTCTATCAAATATAAACAGGCATATGTTTTTCTGAATCTAAAAGCAAATCAGTCTTTCAAATACTTCTATAACTGACTATTTCTGCAAACTCCAGGCAAGGTTAAAACAAAAAGAGAGAAGAGAAGCTATGTTTAATTCAATTCACTTAACAGTGATTATAAGATACCTGTCTCATTAAGTGAATTGGAAGGTTTTGTTAATTATGTCTCTAAAATGGAAAATTTAATTTTCTTTGCTACATTAATTGGAAATAAAGATTTTTCAGGGACTTGAATCTTAAACAGCATTAATGACAGGTGATTCCAAGAATACTCAGTTATTTTCTGGGGAGTTTCAATAAGATTGAAGAGATTTGTTTAGTTTCCTAGGATTTAGAGCTGTACACAATTGTTACTTGTTAAAGAACATACTGCTTTTTAGGGCTAGAATAAACAACTGCTTTAAAAAGGTTATTTAAGGGCGCCTGGGTGGCTCAGTGGGTTAAAGCCTCTGCCTTTGGCTCAGGTCATGATCTCAGGGTCCTGGGATTGAGGCCCGCATCGGGCTCCCTGCTCGGCGGGGAGCCTGCTTCCTCCTCTCTCTGTCTGCCTCTTTGCCTACTTGAGCTCTCTCTCTCTCTGTCAAATTAATAAATAAAATCTTAAAAAAAAAAAAGTCTGTTTAAAAAAAAGGTCATTTAACACTTGAGGTTTTGTTGTTACTGTTATTTCTGTTTAGTAGAGAATGTTCAGGTAATATTTGGAACAAAGAATTTTGGGGTCAGTCAGAAATATTATATACAGATGAGATTATGAAAAAATTTGTTCTTATGTTAATGTTTAAATATTACATGCAAAGGTTGTATTCCAGAACACATCAGCTAATGACACCTAACATTTGTTTCACTTTACAGTTTTCAAGGGTGTTCACATTAATTCTTTCAACCAATTCAGTAACCCTGTGAAGTAAAAAGGATGGACATTATCTCTACATTATAGATGAGAAAATAAAGCTTGGAGATGTTGTCCCTTACCCCACTAAGACCACATAGTGAAGATTAGTATCTAGGTTTGGTTTAGTTCAGTGTCGGGTTTGGTTACTGTTTGTTTCGTTTGTTTGTTTGGTCCTTTCATTTGTTTCTCCAGTAATCATGGTTTAAGATCATTTTTATTTGGGAAGCTATGTAAGTGTTTGATTCTTTTTTTTTTTTTTTTTCTGCAGGAACCCACCGTTAGTCCAGAAATCTCTGATTGTTATACACATTGCTATACATAGGCAAGGGCTAATCAGCCCCTTCGAAACTATTCTGGTTTCCAAAAAGAGGATGAAGATGAAGGGAAATGACATTACTAAAATGACACAGTTCTCTGTGAGATGCTATTTGCATCTAAGTTCTCTCCAGTGGTCTTTAAAAACCGAGAACTATGGAGTCAACAAGGGAAATAGAACAATGCCATCTAGTGATTAGGAGGTCTGGTAAGAAAAAGATTTCTAGAGAAAATCTAAATTTGATTTGCAGGGATACCTAAGTATAATTCCTAATCTAAATTTAGTGGTCTAGACAAAAGATTTACTTAAGGTTTGGATTTGCTTGTCAATAGGGCCTGAAAGTCTAGTCCCATTTACAGAGGATTTATTATGTAATGCAAACTGAAATTTGCAGGGCCAGCATCATGCAGTAGAAAATGCATGGGCTTTAAAGTCAGAATTATCTGCATTTGTCTGTATAATCTGTCACTTACAGTGGAGTAACTTCCACCAAAATTACTTCACCACTCTAATACTTATTTTCCTCATCTATAAATGGCACATAGTTGGCTTTCAAAAAACATCAGTTACTATTTTGGGGGCTTGAATGAGAGCCACAAGGGTTTTTTACATAGCTTCCCTATGTTCAAACAGTAGTAGTACCTGTAGCAGGACACTTAAAAATAAAGTTGGGCAATCAATACCTTTTAAGGTTGGCTTACAGGGAGGTAAGTTCTAGGACACTGTGGAAAAGTTGCTGCTGTGAGCAAGGACAGTGATGGAAAATTGTTATAAAATGACTTCCAATCTGAAAAGATTTTATTTTATTTTTCTATTATTTATTTATTAATTAGAGAAGGAGGCAGAGAGGGGCAGAGGGAGAAGGAGAGAATATTAAGCAGGCTCCACACCTACCATGGATCCTGACACAGGGTTCTATCTCATGACCCTAAGATCATGACCTGAGCCAAAATCAAGAGTTGGATGCTTAACTGACTGAACCACCCAGGCGCCCCAGAAGATTTTAGTATTATGTTTATTTGTAAACTATAAGTGCATGCCATTTGTAACTCTTATTAAACCAAAATAAGTTAACATTTATTGAGATAATACATTTGAAAATGATTTTTAAATGCTAGAGCACTTTAAAGAAATAGAAATAGAAACAAATTCTATTTTCATCAGGAATAAATTTGCTTTGGTTTCGCGTCAGCTGAACACCTTCCTGGATTTAGACTCAATGATTAATATTCTATTAGAATTTTAATTTCTTAAGTATGCTTCTCTAATTAGAAAGGAATTTGAAAAAAATCAAAGACTATTTTGCCTTAGTATTCTTAAAACAGATTATTCACTACAGCTTGTACTTAGATTTATTATGTTTCTATTATTCAAACTCTTTCTGTCCACCCATATTGTTTAGACCTGTAAAAAACCCAATACTAAGTCCCGCCTGTGTACAAATTAATGCCGTGACCTTTGCTATCTTACTTGTATGTCTAGAAATAGCACTTAAATGTGAGATAAAAATCACCTCCATTTAATAAGTAAATAATGTTTGCGTATTGCAGATCACAGGCATTTATCAGGAATAAGGCAGCTTTACTTTTTACAGGAAATGGAAAGTAAAACCTCAACAAATGGATGCAACCCTTCAGAATGACTCTCAAATGGGCAGTGCTGAAAATTGATCTGGTTACTTGTCAGTTGCGTTATTCAGACATGACATCAGCAACAAAGCTGTAGCCAGTGCTAGCTCATTGCCCACCCCCATGACAAGCTTTCATAAATAAAAAACCTACTCTGTAGAGATAGAAGCATCTCTTGGACTATAATTTGAACTTTGGAACCTAATTAAACAACTTTACACCATCCTCATTAATAAGCACTGAACCAGATTCTATAAAAACAACAAACCATTTTATAGCATATCATCACCAATGTGTCATTCTAGAGGAAAAGCAGACTATTCACTGAGACTGTTTTTGTATTTCTGATTTTGTTTATGATCCATTTTTATAGACTAGCTTGTTAGATTAGGATGACTGTAATCCTAAATTGAAATCTTTTGGCAATGGCATTCTCCCTGACATTCTTCAAACAATTCTGTTCTGTTCCATCAGTGCAAAGACATCATACTTCTTTACCTGGAGGATTATGTTCATTGAGAATCACAAGTGATGCTGGTGTAGGTCTTCTTTTTCTGATCTGTGAACAACAAAGGCCCCGCTAAGGTCAGTGAGAGTCAGACACTGCCCCCAGTTTACTCTACAGCTTGCAGAACTGGTCCATCCTCAACTTTTCCCAACATGAAAAAGCAAATTTCTGGAGGGCACACAGTAGGTGCTCACTGTTTTGAATTATAGAAAGCCAGAGAGTAGAACTTTCAGATAGTAGTATCACCTTTGTTGACCAAAAAAGCTACCTTTCCACAGAAGAGGAAGAGTTGTATGTAATCAAATGATGCCACTGAAATAATGCGCAGCATAGGTACAAGGATGACTTGCTCATTTTAATGGCTCTCTTGGAGCCCCATAATGATGATGCTTTCAAGATCCATTATCCTTATTTCTAAACAGGTTAAGAGAAGCTCAGAAAAATTAAAATCTCTAGCAGGTTAAATTTAACAGCATGAGTTCTTCATTTTAATTAATATTACAAGGTTTTCTTATTTTCTAATAATATCTTTAGGACAAATTAAGAATGAGTATGGATTTTAGGAGAGTAATTCATTTAAAACTAATAGGTTTGATGTGGGGTTTTTTTTCTTACTTTAAGAGTTACAGGAGCTTATTATGATTAGACTTTCTAAATTATTCTTGATTTCTTAAAATACATGTCAGTAGGATAGAGGATAAAATTTTTCAATGACATTTTGTCCAGAACAGAACCAATGTCACATTCAACATAGGTACAAGAAGATCAAGGTTATATTTATCTGGTCTGAGTCTGGGAGAGTCTATTTCAGATTATCAAAACATCCTAGAAAGTTATGACTCTCAGATTCAGTAATTATTTTTCAGACTTTGTATAAAATATTTGGAAAAGGATTCAGTGATAATTTAGGTTATAAGAAATTAGTGAGTTAGATTGATGACCCCATAAATTTTTTCTGCTTTTGCCTCCCCACTGTTGTAATTTTACCACAAATGGTCTTTTAAGTGGTTCCATTGCATCAGGAGTCTAAGTAAATCTGAATATGAAAGGTGATACAGATGTAAAACAATCTTACATAAAAGAGAAAGAGAGACAGAAATACAGATATATTAGATGTAGAAAAGGAATCCAGGAAATGTTTAATACTATTTTAATATCTGCATAAAATGTCTTTTAAATTACACATACCACCTACAAATACTATCTATCACATATTACACATACTTAAAATTGCTGCTTTGAATATATGATGAAAAACATTAAAAAATATTAATCCTATAATCTGAAATTATTCCAAGGTTTAATGCTTTCATTGTTAAATGAATCTTTTTTGTTTCATGAATAATGAAAAGCAAGCAGATTTCTGGATCCAAATCTGAATCACTAATTTAACCATTTTTTTCTCTAACGGGTGCTAATTTTTTATCACATGAAGTGCTACATTTTAGCCAATAGGTCACCCAATGCAACTCAAATACAAGTGCCATATGGAAACCAACTTATTTCTCATTCATATATCCTGGAAAGTCACAACGTTAGACAAATTCAAGAGGTAGAGAAGCTTTCAATTAATAAGAATTATGTCCGCATTACCTTATATATACAGGAACTGCTCCCCACCCAATTCCACCTACCTGCTCTGCTGCTTCAGGTGCAATCTGACTCTGGAATAAAGGCACAGCAAATTGTATCTTTTTGGGACTGTTGGGCTCCATGATAATGATGAGAATTAGTCAGAGACTGGAAGGGCTCTGAAAGACCCAGGTGGTGTCTGGGATGTGTTTCTTCAGGCACACTCCACCCAGCCACACAGGGCACTTCGTAATAAATAGCTGTAATTCCAGAGCGAGCAAGTGAAGATGCCGAGGTCTGAGTAAATCCCTTCTTCAACTCCACAGTGATGCCTGGCTTGCCTGTTCCTCCACCAATCTCTTAGAACCTCTCAGCACAATACAGAAAGGAACAATAAGCTAATTGTGTGCTTCTTCACTAATACACATGCCAAGCATTCACTCAGCAGCTAATTGAAAATGCAATGCTAGCCTTGAAGGACCTGCTGCCCTGGGATTTGAAAGAAAGGCTCTATCCACTGTACATTACTAACCGGCTGCTCAAAAGTGCAACGTAAGCTCCCTCTGAGTATTGCAGGGATGGGCCATTCATTATTGATGAACATAAAGCAGGAAGTTTTTAGAGTTGGGGGCAGGGTTTCGGTATGAAATCATTTCATTTCTCTTGTAGCAATTTGTAAGTCAGACACATTTGCCATTTCACATTCAGCCACCACATTGATGAATGGCCACAGAAGATAAGCTGCAACCAATAATAACAGGTATATTTATGCTGTGAAATCTGGTTAGGTAAAGACTGACCATGGGAAGCAGACCATTTGTGGTGTAGTAAGGACACTGCTGCCACAAACTGAGCAGATTTTAGTTCAAGTTCTGTCTCTACCATTAGCAAGCTCTGTGTCCTCAAGCAAATCGCAGACTGTGTCTAGGCCCTCATACCTTCATCAGAAAAAGGATGGGATTGGACTCGGTGACCTTTAAGCTCCTGTTCTGTTCCAGCATTCTATAATTGTAGTTCACAGTTTTCATTAGAGTGGAAAGTATTGGACAGCTAAATTTAGCAAACAGCTTGAAAGTCACTGCTGCAATAATGACCTCTATTTCATTTCCTGGTGGAGCCAGTTATATCCTCTGATTTGGAAGAATACAGAAGTGACTAGAAAACATTAGTGAAACCTAATGATATCCAATATTGTGGTTTATTGTCAATAGTGGAGATATACATACAGTAAAGAACTTGAGGGAAAAAAAGCATAAAAGGGATTATCTCCAGAATGTTAGAGGATGATGGTCACACTGGGTAGTGGTGAAGGTAGAGGGAGACAGTGGCCTGATCTCCATATCTATTAATATCTAAGGGGAGGCAACAGCAGAGCTAAAATGGCTTTTCTGCATTCAGCTCCTTTTATGAAGGAAAATTTTCATTTGAAAATGAAGCTGTTTAATGGGAGAAAGAACTTGAGTGCTCTGCTTTCTTATTTGAAAGACTCTGTTTGAAGAATGCTAGATTTTGATATGTTTTTGGATTTATAGAACATAGTTACTGAATATTATTCCAGGTATTTACAAATGAGGTTTTGTTTCTTTTGTTTAAATTCTGACTCCATACCAGGAATCCATCTTAATGATTTACATATACAGTGTTCTGTTGAAAGAATATGGAAAGTAATATGCATTATTCAGTTTTCTATACCCACTAGGGGAAAAAGCAAATGAAGACGTGGATGTGAAAGCACTTTCAGTTGGAGAATAGTGCTGACCAGCAAGACATCTTGTGATGTGCTCATCCTTGTAGTGTTGAAGGGAAACTTAAAAATTACATTTTGTGTAACATTTTACAAAAGTCACAGCATGAAACCTTAATCAATATCATTAATGTAGCAATTTTTCTGAATATTTCTTCAAATTACACAAAAGGAAAACAAGACAGTATTTCTAGTGAGTAATCAATCCAAAATTTCGCTTAGTGTAGTAATTTAGAGCATGCACTTGGCAGCCTTGAAGCTCAACCTCGGCTCTGCTACTAACTCAGTTTATCAACTTGGCAGTAAGAGAACTTTCTTCTTGGGAGGTTTAGATGAATTAATTCTTTATAAGAGTTCATTATAAGGCCAGTACATGATAACTAATCAGTAAAAGATAACTATTATTTTTCTTTCAACTACACTTTTCGAAAGGCTTGAAGAGATACATTTTCTCTACAATTAATACTAGGACACCCTGGCTCTTTGGAATAATTTGATGCCAGTTAGAACAGTGGTTGATAAAGTGCAATTCCAGTGCATGTTATGGTATAAATAGCAATAAAATAGTTCTCATTTACTAATTGCTCTATTTTGAATAGTTTGACCAGAAATCGTATCATAAAAGAACCTTCTAGACCCTTTAAATTTCTTCTTTCACCAGATCCATTCCTGTGCATCGTTCAGACTCAACTGAGTTTTGTAGTCTGTAGGTAGATGTTATGGATTTACTTCTATCCACAGAGGGTTTAGACTCACCTTTTCTGTTCCCAAAGCACCCAGCATACTTCTACTTGGTATAATAACTACCAGTTTGGGGGCGTCTGGGTGGCTCAGTTGTTAAGCGTCTTGCCTTCGGCTCAGGTCATGATCCCAGGTTCCTGGAATCGAGCCCCGCATCGGGCTCCCTGCTCAGTGGGAAGCCTGCTTCTCCCTCTCCCACTCCCCGGGCTTGTGGTCCCTCTCTTGCTGTCTCTCTCTATATATCAAATAAATAAATAAATCTTAAAAAAAAATAACTACCAGTTTGTCTTTTCTGTTTAGCATTTTGCAATGTCACTCATTCACATAGTGCGTATTTATTGAATAGATAGTGCATCTATTCCATGCCAGGTCTTTTGCTATGGCACTAGAAGAGAAATTCTGTTAGAAGATGTTTGAGATCTTTTCCAAGCTAAATTGTTATTCCAAGAATCACTTAAATTTGAAATAATCAGAAATTTTAATGTGCTTACATGGGTAATATTGTTATATTAAATATCAGGTGTACATTTTTTCCTCCCCATTAGAGATAATAGTAATAGTTAATGCTTACATAACATTTACCATGTGCCTGGTGCTATCTTAAGTGCTTTATCTGCATTAATTTATTTAATATTCATAATAACCCTTTGAGGTAAATACTAATACTATCCTCATTTTTAATTTACAATGAAGAAAACCAAAGAATTTAGGTCATTTGCCCAAGGTTACCCAGCTAATATGTGGCAGAAACAGGATTCAAATGCTAGTTATTTTGCCTAGAGCTTAGCCTTTAACCAGATGGCTACTATCACATAAGGGCCTACAGAGAAGTTGGTGGAAGGCACCAGAACCTACAATGGTTAGATGTTCTTTTTTCTTTTTCAAAGCATCTTATTTTTTTTCGGTGTTCCAAGATTCATTGGTGGGTATTAAGGAGGGCATGTATTGCATGGAGCACTGGGTGTGGTGCATAAACAGTGCTTAGATGTTCTAACCATTCGAATTCCATGGTAAAAGATCTTAAGATGAAATGGCATATGAATAAAAGGAAAGAAAATAGCAGAATACTAATAACCAAGAAGATCTTACATTTCAAGTTAGATACAGAATGAAATGGAGATTCTAGAGCTGGGTGTTAAGTCACCAAGCTGACTTGAAAGAAGCCAGTTTTACTTTTCTCTCTCTCTCTTTTTTTTTTTAAAGTAATGGTTTCTATCAATAAAGATTAAAAATGTCTCTGGAATAAGCAATAACTATAGTCTCTCTTCAAGGTAAGTGATAACTGTGAATAAAGAAGGTAGTACATCAGGAGAATAGTCCATTAGGCCTTCCTGATTTTACTTTATAATATCCGACCCTATTTTCCACAGCTCTTCAAGACTCCCCTACAGACTACACTTTGCCCCACAGCCAGCCTTTCTGTGGCCTCCCCTACCTTCCTGGGAACCTTTCTAGCCCTCCCTCCTTTTATCCAAATTGGATTCATCCTCTAATCCCACTTCTTAGTAAGTCACCCTCAGATTCTACAGATAAGGTGCATTGCTTTTTCTTCCTCTCCTGGTATTTAATTATATGTAGTTTTGTGTTATTCTATAGCATAACACGTAACTCATGTGTTCCTTCAGCCTCTCTTCCTAGACTGGAAATCCTTTTCTATCCTATCCTACACATATACAGAATAAGCGTAAGCATGGTCATCTAGTCTTACCAGATAATTTCCAGTTAGGCATCAACTATCTGATATTGTCAGGAAACAAGGTTTTTCAGTATCGTGAAAATCATGAGATACTATTTTGTTTAACATTTGGTTGGCTAGTTTGAATATCACCAAAATAAAAGGAAATATTTATTAAATGTGTTTATAAATATGTAAGATTACATTAAATGCTGAAAATACCATAATGAACAAAAGAAGATAACATATGATAGTGTTTAGATACATATCTGTTGAAAAGACTTCTAACCCTAATACAACGGTTTTCAATTGCAGTTTTCAACACTCTTATGATGACAGACATATTTGAGATGTATTCCCTTCCATGTCTCCTCCTTCAGTTCTAACTATAACTTCATTTCTTTCATTAAAGAAAGCCTATCATAATGCGAGCAAGAAGGACATTAGTATTGGGATTATGTAGAATAATCTTAGTTATTTTTAATACAAATAGTTGGAGAATTCCCAAACTTCCAATATTGATATTAACAGATTACTAGTAAAGCACCAATACCTAATCAGGACAAATAGGTTTATCTGTAAAATGGGGTCGAATGCCACTAATCTAAACGAAGTGGACCACTATCTCCCAGTACCTATTGAAATTAAATTTCTCCCAGGGAAATCATTAATCATATGAATTCCTTCAAAACATCTTCTAAGTTCATCCATTTTATTTTATTTTATTAAAGATTTTATTTATTGAGAGGGAGAGAGCAAGCAGGAGGAGGGAAAGAGGGGAATGGAGAAAGAGAACCTTAAGAAGGCTCTACACTGATCACAGAGTACAATCTGGGGCTCAGTCTCATGACCCTGAGATCATGACCTGAGCTGAAGTTAAGAGTCAGAAGCTCAACTGAGCCAGCCAGGCACCCCAATGCCATTTTAAATCTTACATTTTTTTTTCAAATTCTACACTTATAAGACGACTTCTCAGTCTAAGCTCACTATTTTATAATCTTATAATAAAATCTGAACCCCCACAGTACTTAAGTATAAAAGTGTACTTGCAATCACTCTTAATGCTTAAAGGCTGACATCATTGATTCATTCATTCATTTATTTAGTGCCCGACGTGTTCCTTAAAATTGTTCCTTAATTACTTTATGATTGCATGTTTTTGTCTTCACTTTAACAATTTTGATTTATTCTAGGATTACCATATCGATTAATGCAGTGTTTACAGTATGTGTTGAAGAATTAATACTATGTTATATAAATGCTCAAGTTTTTTTTTTCCCTTAAGTACGGACATGTCATTTTGTATAATGTATAATATTTTCCTGGGTCATCACTCAATCGTTTCATCTTTATTCTTGTTGAGGCGGATTCACTAAAGAAAATCAGAAACCCATGAAGGGTTTTCAGTAAGGCCGTATCATCCTTGAGGCTAGAGCAGTAAGTTCACCTCAGAAAGAGGGAACTCTAAGGATTTATAGAGCTGGGCCTCATTTGAGGGACACAAGGCACTATGCAACTTTGTGGACATCTCCCCCCTTGGAGAAGCAATTCAATAGACAGTTCAGGCAAAGGAACTTCATGGGGAGACAGAGTCAATCACAGCCTGATGTGGACTGGGGGACCTTTGAAATATTAGAGCAGATGAACTATAAAGACTTTCAGCTCTGATCCAGCAAAGGCACAGGAATAATGGAAAGAAGAGTTGGAATCCAATCTAGCTCTCTCCATACCCAACCCCTTTTTCATTTGTTTTGGTAACTTTCACTTTCATTCATTTCCATATCTTAATCTTAGTCTTTCCCTGCCTTTTATTTGGAGGATATGATTATTATATGAACTATAGAAATTGTAGTTCTTGAGTCTACATAAAAGTGTATTAGTTTATAAAATACTTTCATAAATATCATTCATTCATCCAACAAATATGTATTGAGCATCAAATTCAATGCCAAACCACTGGGATGTGAACAAGATAAGGTCCCAACCTTTAGAGAACTTATAGTTAAGAGAAGAAGGCAAAATCCTAAACAAGTGAGCAGCATTGAGCTTAAGACGCTATGATAGAAAGTGGTAGTAAGATATAGAAAGGGGACCTGGGTAGGAAGGTGATGGGTGATGCTGGATCACAGAAAGTTTTTGTTTGCCTACACGGTATTTTTAAAAATTGAGATGACATTTTAAGACAAATAAAAATAAAAGATATCCAGATTCTCTTAATAAAATAGAAGGTCTGGAAAGCTGGGCTCTTATATACACAAGATCACAATCAGCTCCAGTGACATAAAGCTACCTTCTGTAAACATGGCAGTGATTTCTACACTGCAGATCACTCTAACACAGTGTATGAATGGAATTACTACATAACCCAGCTAACTTCAGCCAACCCCTGAGCTAGAGGAGAGGAAGATAGCATGACAACATTGTATACCATGCAAAGAAATGTGGGATATACTGTGAAGGCAACAAGTATAACTAGAGAGATTTAAGTAGGAGAGTGTTATAATCTGATCTGCATCTTAGAGTGGTCACTATGGTGTCTGTGTGGAGGATAGAGTGGAAGGCATCAAGACCCAAGGTGAGAAAATCTGAGGATATTATAATATTCTACTCAAGAGATGACAGGAGCCTTAACTAAAGAAATAGTAGTGAAGATGGAGAGGGAGATGGACAGAATGTGGTTATTTTATGGAATTGGATGGCGATAGGGAAAGAGAGAAATGGAAGAATGAACCCAAGATTTCACATTCAGCAGCTTGGCATATGGGATATCGCTCATTAATATGTGAATAGTTGCAACATTCTACATATTCTTCTGCAATGCACCCTTACTGCTCCTTCATGAAGAGGTGGAGTCAAATTCCCATCCCCTTGAATCTGCCAGCCTTAGTGACTTGTCCAACCAACAGAATACAAAGGAAGCAATGCTGCATGACTACAGAGGCTAGGTTATAAAAGGACATACTAATTCCACTTAGTTCTCTTGTAACACTTACTCTCTAGTCCCTTCACCGGGGAATGCTCCCTCTTAGAAACCAGCCAACATATTGTGAAGGATGAAGGATACACATGAAGGATACATGTAAGCACTCCGGTCAAGAGCCCCAAAAGAGCCTATCCTTCAAGTTCTTCTTGCCACAGTGCCTGACATATGAATTAACAAGCCTCCAGAGCATTCTAGTCCCTAGCTGCTCAGGTCATCCCAGTTGTTTTGAGTCTTCAGAGCTGATGACATCAGGTTTAAAGAAAGCACTCCTGTTCTGCTTTGTCTGTCTACACTCCAGATGCTCCATTTTAGAACATTTTCTTTCAGAACCCCGGTCGTATCCAGTGAGAAGCCCAAACCATATAGAGAGGTCATGTATTGACTCCAGTCAGTTGCCTCAGTGAAGACCAGCCTTTGAATCACCACAGCCATCCCATGAGACATTGAGTGAAGAAGCCTCCAGATAAATCCAGCCTCTAACCAGGAGTCACCTCCAGTTGTTTGTGTGTTCCATTTGAGACCCCAGACATCATGGAGCAGAGACAAACTATCCTCAATTTATGCTATCTGAATTCTTGACCTATAAATCTGGATGTAAATTGATAGATGTTTATAGCACTTAAGTTCGGAACAGGGATATATAGTCAAAATTTAGTAACTGTTGGCAACTTTTAAAATCATTATTTTATTTTTACAGCTGACCACTAAAAATGTGTGTTTATAACTCAGAAGTGAAGTCTGTCTTAATAAAGATAGATATGTAAATATATGAGTGATTGCCAAGTAAGCCTTTTTCATGTAGGCCTTAATTTTCATGATTAAGATTATCTTTGCATGGAAGTAGGTAATTTAATCCAAGCAGTATGTAGAATGCAAAGAGACGAAAATCAAGAATTTTGAGAATCCCAAAGGTTAAAGAGAAAAGAAAAGAAAGAATGGAAACAAAAATTAGAGAGGTAAGAAGATCAGGGAAGAATTGTAACATGGAAATCAAAGTTGGAAACAGTTTATTTAGAAATATTGTAAAAAATAACTGTAGAAAATGTAACTATGATTGTTCAAAGATATCTGTTGAATTTTAGTAAGAGGAGGGAAAACAGTGGGAGACACATAAATGAAAACAAAAATTGAAACAAGTTAAAAAAAAACTTGGCAATTAAAAAAGTCTCCTTCAAACACAGGACTTTGCAGTAGACAGCAGGAGCGAGAATGGGATTTTTAGGTCTGTTTTATAGATAAACAAGTCTCAAGTATGTCCTATGCTGTAAGGAGGTGGCCAATAGAGAGAGAAGTTGAACATACAGAAGAGAAAGAAGAGAGAGGGGAGGATTTGTAAAAAGAAATGCAAATATAATTTTTTTTCTTTAAGTTGAAGAGAATAAAATGTAGGCAGCTTATTTCAGATCTACTTCAGATTACCCATCTCTTTTCTGTGCTGGAATTACTACTCCAGATTCCTAAATAGTAGGCCAGTTTTCTTTCTAGGAGGTCATAGGTGTACTTCTCAACTAAGGAAATGAATGAACAAATAGTCCATTTATAAAATTCTTCACATTTTATCAATTTCTGATGATACAGTGGGATAAAATGGTAATATAATAGTATTGCGTTAGGTTTGAATTTGGAATAACTTCCAAAATCTCACTCCTGATTGTTGGCATGGCTTTCAACAATTAAATTTTTTTCACAGTATGTTGTTAACTACAGTTAAGTAAAAAAAAAAAAGTTCTTAAACAATATGTGTAATCCAATTCCATTACATATTTATATGGATATATACACATACACACCATACACATGTAGGCATGCATTAAATACATATTGACATATACATATACACATATTTATATTTTTGTGTGTGATGTGAAAAAATGTGTGGAATATTCTGTTATGTTACTAAGGATTTTCTCTGTATGGTGGGATTATAGTTCTGTCTTTGCTCTTTATTGCTTTTTTATTTTATATAATGGGCAGGTATTAATTTTGTAATAAAAATTAGCTTTTGTAATAAAGATAATTTTTAAAATAATGTTTTCTTTAAAAGGTCTTAATTTTCATGGTTATTTTTACACTCTCTCTTAAATCAGAGAAATTAAAATTGTTTTTCTAAAAAAACACATTTTGTCTTTTAATTAAAGACAGACTGGCTTGGATGAGATCATTATTTCCATAAGCATATTGAATTTATCTTACCTATTAAATAAAAAAAAACTGTTCTTAATACTCATATTTAGCTTACCCAAAGGACACAGAAATACTGATACAAAGGGGCACATGTACCACGTTTGCAGCAGCATTATCAACAATAGCCAAATTATGGGAGGAGCCCAAATGTCCAACAACCGATGAATGGATAAAGAAGACATGGCATACACACACACACACACACACACACACACACACACACACACACACACAGAGGAATATTACTTAGCCATCAAAAAGAATGAAAGCTTACCATTTGCAACAATGTGGATGGAGCTAGAGTGTATTATGCTAAATGAAATAGACAAAGACAAATACCATATGATTTCACTCATGTGAATTTAAGAAACAAAACAGATGAACATAGGGGCAAGGTAAAAAAAGAGAGGGAGGCAAACCATAAGAGGCTCCTATCCAGAGAGAACTGAGGGTTGCTTCAGGGGAGGAGTGAGGGAGAGGGGCTATATGGATGATGGGTATTAAGGAGGGCACTTGTGATGAACACTGGGTGTTATATGTAAGTGGCGAATCACTGAATTCTACTCTAAATTCCACAAAACCAATATTACACTGTATGTTAACTACAATTAAAATAAAAACTTGAAACACTCATATTTACCTATAAAAGCAACATTTCTGGAAAGACTGCGGATACACAAAGGTCCTTTTAATACACTTGCTGGTATATGCAATATAATGCATATGAGCTACAATAAAATTGGGAAAACATGAGAAGAAATTTATTTTCTTATAATTTTCTTGAGGAACACTATTATTTTCTTGTTTAGCTTAGTTTGTTCTTTCTCTAACCTGTAGGTAACAAATGGAACATATCCTTCCCTTTACTGTTGTATAATGAGTGAATGAATCAATGAGAGAAAAAATTAACAGAAGAAAATGTGACTCCTTAAACTTTAAGAATCTTCAAGTCTCCTACTGCAAAGGAATGTTCAAAATGTAAATGGTATTAGATACTCCAAAAATGTGATCAGGCAAGGTGTCAAATATATTCAGGTAATACTTAATCAGTCAGAGAAGTTTGAAGGAAGAGTTTTCTCAAAGTTCTGACAGTCTTACTTTTTAAGATGTCTTTCAAAAGAGAGACTTGAGTGGACAAAACATTCTGAAGAAAACAAAATAGGCACAAATAGCTCCCCAGCTAATATACTATATTCAGCTTAGTTCTTTAAAACATGCCATCAAAAGGGGCGCCTGGGTGTCTCAGTGGGTTGAAGCCTCTGCCTTCGGCTCAAGTCATGATCTCAGGGTCCTGGGATCGAGGCCCGCATCGGGCTCTCTGCTCAACAGGGAGCCTGCTTCCTCCTCTCTCTCTGCCTGCCTCTCTGCCTACTTGTAATCTCTCTCTCTGTCAAATAAATAAAATCTTTTTTTTAAAAAATAAAACATGCCATCAAATGCTCATGAGAGAGAATCAACATCAATTACTGCAAAGATTTTACATTCATAATTTTTCAAAGCAGGATTTTGTGGGTCACTTAAGTGCCTTATAACTTCATATGACTGATGCCAGGCACAGTCTTGATTGTCACCAAAATTTTAATAGACTCTTAAATCCTTTCATTCATTTTACAGGTATCAAGAAAAGTATGCTCTGTATTAACTTTATTGAGAGATTGTTTTGAAACGATTGAGGAAGACAGGAAAAGACCGCACTTCTGAGATGGTGAGATACTTCACTTTAAAATGTATGTAATCTTTCAGGGTGCCCAGGTGGTGCAGTCAGTTAAGCGTCCAACTCTTGGTTTCAGCTCAAGTCATGATCCCAGAGTTGCAAGATCGAGCCCCACATCAGGCTTAGAGCAGAGTCTGCTTAAGATTCTCTCTCCTTCGTCCTCTGCTCCTCCCCTACCCCATGCTCACTCTCTGTCTCTTTCTCTCTAAAATAAATAAATAAATCTTAATAAAAGGGGGGGTATGTAATATTTTAAAGGGTACCCAGGTGTCGTTAGTGAATATCAGGTAGATCCCAGCCAGCTGCTCCTGACAAACTAATTATGACCTCTGGGGACCAGTGAGGGTTCTGATTTATGGTTCTCAGTTTAGGGGCTTCTTAAACCCAAAACTGACCTTCAGTTCATCTTCAGTTGCTTCTGTTCATCTACCCTCTCACCCCTCCATGGTTGGACAGTCTCAGATAGTTTCTTACAACCCCAGGACACAACCAGAAAACCCCAGGTCCCCAGAGGAATTCCAGGAAAGGTCCATCCTTTGTGTAAGGTTGTGATTGAGGTGCTTCAGGTTTATCTTAATTCTAAAAAAATCCCATCTCAGAGTGGATACTAAATCTTTGTAGAAGGGGTATGACCAGTCTTTTCCAGTACAATTTATGACAAAAATAGAATCCAAGTTCTGTGATGACATAAAAAAGCAGGTAAGACTTTATTTGTTGAATTTTTGGTTGTTCTGTGAAATGTTTTAATAGCATCTTCTGCTCGCCTCATTTGTACCAGCAAATATACTCTATGAAATCCAATTTGAAATGTATGTGACACTAAGACACATGTCAAGTAAGAAACAGTCTCAGACTGTAATATCCTATATTACTTTAATTAATATGCACAACCATCTCTTGAATTACCGTGGGAAAACATGACAAACAACACATATGTAATTGAAATCAACTCTAGATACTGGTTCAAATTTTCCTTCCTTAATGATTTTTTTAAACCTAAAACTCTCTTTATACATGTATATATAAACCTTGTGTTAGAAATACTCCAAGTTGGCATAATTGACTGACTTAAATTTCATCTCTTATCCCTAAATCTTCCTGCCTCAGGTAAAATGTTAATACTTAGGAGATTGCTTAAAAGGCAGGATATGGGGAAGATAAGGCCGGAGGCATATGTCTGCATAAGCCACAAATTAATTCATCAATCTCCAGAAACAGAAAGCTGGTGCTAATAGTAATTGAATTGACAGCCTTCTCAATTTTTTCTTAAAAGAAAACTAGATGTAAATTAAATATATATGTGATTTCAAGGTTTCAAATAATATAAATGTCTGTGAGGCCATGGTATTATATGAATGAATACTATGTTCATATTATGTTACCACTTTTAAAAAATATATTTGTTTAGAATATCTCTGTGCAAGGAACCCCGTTGTTTTCTGTGCTCTCAGTTTCAAAAGATCAACTTCAGCAAAAATCCCTTTTCTTCTGAATTATACCTCAAGAAATGATTACTTTAAGTTGGTACATTGCCACTTATCATTTTGCCTTTCTTAATTATCAGTATAAAACTGATAAACACTCTCTTCTGCCTTGATTTTCCTGCACCTATATTCCTACTACCTAATTATTATTTATACATTTAGTACTTTGTATATGCTTTCTTTGCTCTAACTTCCATTTAAACAAAAATAAGTTCTTTTTAAGACAATTACAACTTTTGGCTTCATATTGTTGCAATTTAGCAATCTTCTGGTTCTGCATGGACTCTAAAAAGGAACTTGATAGCCATTCTTGAGTGTTTGCCTATGTTTCCACATGCAATATAGGCTTATTCATATCCACAAATAATCTTAACTAATAGAACATTAAAAAAATAGAATGATTTACTGATTAGGATGAGTCACTTCCAGTAAAAGCAAACCTCTTAGTAAGAACACGAAAGCTGTATTAAATATCTGAGGGCGTTTATCATTGTTTCTTGGTCATGTTGGTCTGTAGTGACTGGAAACAGTTGGTCTGTAAATTAGAATTGCTTATTGATCACTTTTATTTCATAGCAACCTGTTATGGGGATGATCAGTGCTATCCCTTAATCTTTGTTTCTTGAGAATTTAAAATATTATAAACCTTTTTTATGATTCCTAACCACTTAGTTTTAAGAGCATATGACTCATTATACTGTTTGTGTAATATATGCATAATGATTTTGGAAGCAAAGAGATCATTCTTGATTCAGAAAGAACATGAAATTTCTAGTAGGTTATAATGTGCTGAGCCTTATTTTTCAGTGCAAATAATGAGTCATGGAGCAAAATGAATGATAAGAGTAGGTAATTAAGAATGTACAATAAGGAAGTCAACTTAGATCATCATCTGGCCCTTTAGAGAAAAAAAAAATGAAAAATCTTATTTTCCAGACACATTTCAGGGCACACACCCTACAACTACCATTGAACTACTTCTTTTTTTTTTTTTTAAGATTTTATTTATTTATTTGATAGAGAGAGGAGAGAGTGTGCACAAGTAAGCAGAGCGGCAGGCAGAAGGAGCGGGAGAAACAGGCTGTCCACTGAGCAGGGAGCCCCATATGGGGTTTGTCCCAGGACTTTGGAATCATGACATGAGCCTAAGGCAGCCGTTTAACCAACTGAGGCACCCAGGCGCCCCTACCACTGAACTTATTATTCTATCTTGAATAACCCAAACTCTTATATAATGCCACACCCTTTGTACATGTGGATACTTTGTTCAGAATATCCTTCTACTCCAGGGGCACCTGGGTGGCTCAGTCAGTTAAGCCTCTGACTCTTGATTTTGGCTCAGGTCATGAGCTCAGGGTTGTGAGCCCCAGCCCTGTGTTGGAATCTGTGCTGAGCATGGAACCTGTTTAAGATTGTTTCTTTCCCTCCCCCTCTACCCCTTCTCTCACTCCCTCTCCCCACCTCTAGGAAAAAAAAAATATCCTTCTACACCATTTCTGTTACTTGACAAACACCTCTTCCTATAGGACTGTGTTCAAATGCCCCCTCTTCTGAAATGTCTTCCTAGAATCCTCTGGGCTTACACAAGGCTTGGTTCATACATTGTTTCCTGCTCTATTGAAATCAATTATACCAATAATTAATGTAATGGATAAATAACATTCATTGTCAGCATACACCCCCAAACAAACATGAGGCTTAGCATGTCCCTTTTCCTAGTCTTCACACAACCTAAGATGGTGAAAGCATCTTTTATTTTTAATTTCAGGGTTTTTTTTCTTTATATTTTGATTATTTCATATTATTGGTTTATTTGCCCATGTTGGTCCTATATCCCTCTTCTTCATCTTGGATTCATTCTCTGTTTTGCTAAACTGTGTCCTTCAGTAAATTTTTTAGAAATGATTCATAGGTAGTAAATTCTCTAAGTCTTTGCATATCTAAAAATGCAAATCTTTATTTTGCCCTCCCACATGAGTGGGTTTGGCTAGGTAAAAAAACTGCAGGTTAATGTTTTTTCTTTCAGAATTTTGATGATATTTCTCTGTTATCAACTTGTATCCAGCATTGCTGATTTTAATTAGAAGAAACTCTTTCATAGGCAACCTAATATTTTCTCTTGAGAAACTTTAAGGATTTTATCTTTATGTTTTGCATTCTGAAACTACATTAGGGTGTGTCAAAATGTGGGTAGGGGTTTTTTATTCATGCTACTCAGAAATTTTTTGGATCCTTTCAGTATTTGGAATGACTCACTTGTATGGTTAAGTTTCTCCAGTTTATAGTTTGGGGTTGCTATTTATATTTGTGGTTGACTATCATAATAGGATTGATGGGATATATTTTATCAGATCAAATGGGAACCTCTTTTGCAGTAAATGACATTAAATCCTAAATATAGAAGACTGCCTTGGATGTTTGGAAGGAGGGTCAGGCTGGAAAAATTTGCAAGGTGTACAAGTAACTTTTATGTAGGGTGTGAGGGCTCCTCAGCCCTACTGGTTGCCACACCTCATCTGGAGCACTGCTCTGGGAGTGTCCTGTGTCAGAACTCCCATTTCAGAGTGTCCCATTCCCAATTTTTCCCTGTGGACAAAGGGAATAAGTGGTTCTCCTTCCTTCCCCATCTTTGCTGTGGATTTGGAAGTTCCAGATTAGCTCACGCTCTCCTTTCCTTCATCTCTGACCGCAACCTTCATACAAGGTACTTTTCTAAGGCGGTAACTCACTTTGTATTTAAAACAGTCCCCTAGGCTTTATCCTGAAGCAAACACTACTGCTGCCAACTGCTTTTGGAGGGTGGGGAAGGGGCAGCAAGCTGGTATAGACTATCCAAATAAAGTTTTTAATTAATTGCCCTAATTGCCCTCAGGGGCCCCTCCCTCTCTGATGTGTTCAATCTGAGCATGATATTTCCCCTAGTTTCTTTAGGAAATGCTAAAATAGTGTAGAGCCTTCTCCAGCTACAGCCTTTATGTTTTAGTTCTCTTTAATGGTTTCTCCAGCTAGATGATCCTATATGCTCTTTCCCATCAAAAAGTCCTCAAAATTTCTGGTGTGCTCAGTTTATTTATTTTTTTTTACTTAGGGTGTATTATGGATGTATTATCTAGTAAAATATTTTCTATAATTTCTATGTATTTTGGTAGAGTTTCTGCAATTCCAACAGACACAAAAGGACAGCTAGGGCATGTTTTGGTTCATAACTTTCATGAATGTATTGCACTGTACACTGGAGTAATTGTTCTCTGCTCACACACGTCTCCTCTCTTGGAAAATGACTCCTGGATGGCAGCATGGTCATCCCCGGTGCCTAGTCCAGGTGTCTGTAAGTGGAGAGAGTGCATGAACAAGAACACAGAAATAGAAAAACACAAGGGCTCATGGAAGAGAGAAATCTAATTTTTAATGTTAATGGAAAACAATAGAAACTGGTGAGAGGGATGGAAGGAAGAGGGGTGTATTTGGAGCAAACAAAACTCTAGAATAATGGAAAACTACTTTTTACGCAGTATTTAGATTGTTCTTAATCCTTTTCTGAGCCTCAGCTCTCCCATTTGGGGAAAAAAAAACATAGCTATAAGATGGCCAAGATTATATTTCTGTTTAATCATTGTATGGTTCTATGAATTAGATATTAGAACTCAATAGACTTTACCAGACCACTGTTCTTCTCCCAGCACCCTCCAGATAGAGACCATATCGTTTGCATGCATCCGAAAATGAGCAGGACCAGGCTTCAGTAAAATAATGAAGAACTTACTCTTTCCTCTGAATTATGAGCAGCTCTCTTTTCCTTTCAGATACTTCTCCACTACTATCCTTAATTTTCTCTCTTTCAACCACCATTTCCCAGTGATTTACTTTGTGGCTGATTCTACAAATCTCTGATAGGGCATTAACTGATAAGGAAATTGTTAGCTGGTAAGGGCTGAGAGCAGATGCTTTTTAGAGTTATATACAATTTTTTGAGTCATATACAATTTTTTATTTTTCAAGATTTTTTCAGTTGTAAGGAGAAAAATTAACATATAAATCATGTGGTTGAACCAATTTGCCATCAAAGATAAAGATATAGATAAACATACAAAGATAAAGATATACACACACACATACATGTATATGTGTATTTAGATCATTGGAGCCTCCTGCAATGGACCCTGATTCTATGGCATGATTACCTAAATTAAAAACATAATTAATTGCCTGTTGCAGAAGTTCTAAAATGCTTAAAAAGATAAAGTCATACAAGTAAAATGGTATATAGTGACATTGATATATGAGCACAGGCATACTCCTGAGCACCTTCTCAAATTCTAGTCCAGGATCAGCCAGCCACCTCTGTCTTGCCTCACTATCAAGTTTCAGTCTGTAGCAAATCATAACTTTGTTTAAAAAGTTATTTATGTATTTATTATTTTTAGAGAAAGAGAGAGCATGAGCAGGGGGAGCAGTAAAGGGAGCGGGGAGAGAGAGAATCTCTCAGACTCTGCACTATGCACAGAGCCTGACGTGGGTCTCCATCCCACAACCTTGAGATCATGACCTAAGCCAAAAGCAAGAGTCAGAAGCACAACTGACTGTGCCACCAGGTGCCCCTACCTTTTTTTTTTTTTAATAGTTTTACACTTCTTCACTGAACATGTGAGTTTTTTTCCCCAGTTGAAGCTAAAATGACTTGTTTCTGATTCTTTACATCCACACAGATGTCAAAATATTTCCACATACTTCTGCCAGGATGCCTCAGTCTTAAATTGGAGCTAGAAAGTTCTAGGGTGAACACTAGTCAGCATAAAATATTTTTTTAAAAAGATATGTGGTCAGTAGTTGATAACATTAAAATTTCCTCTGTAAAGAGCAAATTCAAACAGACATAACGCTTGTTTTTGGTAATGCACAATGTAAGAGAGATCTTGTTGATTATACCTAAATGACTTAAAAATAACAAAAGTCAGTTGAATGAATAAATATCTAGCTCCCATTTTATGTGTGAGGAGAGAAATTATTTACCAATATCAGCACTTCTCAAAATGAAGTTGCTATATTTAAGAAAAGCGTCTATAAAAATTTTAATTGTGACTTTTCAATTTAATCACAGTTTAAAAAATAGTCCACACACCCAGAATGGTTAGAAGTTACAGATTGAAATGACTAAGTAATGCTGAGGATGCAAAGGATGCCTGGGTGGCTCAGTCGGTTAAGTGTCTGCCTTTGGCCCAGGTCATGATCTCAGGGTCCTGGCATGGAGTCCTCTCTTAGGCTCCCTGCTCAGCATGGAGTCTGCTTCTCCCCTGCCCTTCCCCCTCCCTTGTGATCGCTTTCTCTCTTCAAATAAATAAATCAGTAAAATTAAAAAATGCTGAAGATGCAAAGCAACTGAAATTCTTATGCAGTGCTATTGAGAGTTAAAACGGCACAATGGCAGTATCTACTAAGGCTTAATATATGGACAGTTTATGCAGTCAACTCAGCTCTCAGGTATTTATCCACATACCTCCCAGAAATGCAAACATTTGGTCCTCAAAATACACTCCCAAGAAGTTTATATTAGCATCACTTATATAAACCCCAAATTGGAATGAAACAGGGCAAATGCAAGACCAGATAAGAATCATGAAATTGAGATGTTTCAAATAACCACGTAGCACCATTATTAAATTCATGAATCACTCTGCTTATTTTACAACTTTATCACACAAGTTAGTCACACAAGAAAGTTAGAAGTGGGAATTAATGAAGTACTTCGAGGTGGATATGGGAAAGAGGCACCACAATGCCAGCAGCGAGGCACAGTTGTGATCCTGTGACAGGCACTGGCCTGGATTGTGGTCAGGTTGCCTTCCGGGCTGTCAGAGCCTCAGCAGTCTGGCTGGAGCTACATCTCCACACATATAGCATGGGTGGTCTTTGAGCTGCTGCTAGGCAGCTCCTTCTTTTAGGGGGTCTGTGTAGCTGGGTGTAATGGTTATGCCTGAGTCCATGGGGTCTCACCAAAGTCTTTCTGCAGACATTGGCAAACTAGTGTAGCTTATCTATAGGGGCACTTTAAGTCCCATGGTGGGTGTTGACAAACAACTACTACCAAAGCTCACACTGGCCACTGTGATTTCCTTTTGTCTTATTCTTAATTTTTTCTCTATCTTCTATGAGTAGGATTTTACATACAAAGTATGTGACATGGAGAGAACTTAACTGCCCAACAACAGTAGAATAAATTGTGAAACAGCCATACAGTGGAATACTCCAAAGCAATGAAAAAGAATGATGTTCCAATGTTCCAATGCTGCAACATGGATCAATCTCACAATAAGTTGAATAAAAAAGCCAGACACAAAAGAGCGTATCCTGTAAGATTCACTTATAAAATGGTTTAAAAAAAAAAAAGCAAGCAAAACTAACTATAGTCAGAGGACTGGTTACCTTTTCAAAGGGTCTATTGATTGGGAGAAGGTACAAGGAAGACTTCTGGGGTGCTTTTATTACTCTGTATCTTGACCTGGAGTTGAAATTACCTCTAGGAAGAAGCTCCAATGGCCCACAATCTGGATGAATAGGCATTGTTCACCCACTGTGCTCCCTCTCAAGTTTATGTCATTACAGCAGTTATAGTAGGTGCTCTACCCATACCCTTTCGGATCCTCCTTATAAGTCTTGTGCTTCTTTGTGAGTCCCTCAGCTTCTATATGTTGTTGCACTTTTGACAGCACACAGCTGTAATCTTCAGAAGGCTGCTCTTGGGTTACTGGGGCCCCTTTGGCCATACCTGCATAGAGCTGGAGGTGCCAAGGAGCTTGTTTCTCTCACAGGGCAGGTTATGGTCAATGACTGGTGAGGAATAGTGAAAGCCCTGTTCCTTTCCCTCAAGATAAGACAATAATGAAACATAATATCCTCTGTGAAGCTCCCTGTAGGATCAGGCTAAGGCTAGGACTTGACCTAAAACTGCTCCCTTGCTTAACTTCTTTTCCTTCACTGTGTGGCTTTCCCTACACCTCTATTGGCTTTTCCTGGAAGTATTGCCTTAACAAATCTCATACTCACAACTTCTTTTGTCAAAGTCGACCTCTGAGAATCAGACCTAAAGTGGCCATATTGGAAATCCAGTATCATATGGATGTAGCTTTCTTTCCCCTACTACCCTTCACAATACTTATCACTATTTTTCTTATTGCCTAGAATTCATACCTCAAACAATTTCTTTTAGGGATTAAGGTCTTGAAAGGCTTCTATTTATTGAATGGAGACAAAATCTGGAAGGCATGTTTATGAAATATCTATCAATGACTTGCATTTTATTTTATTTTTTTAAAAGATTTTATTTATTTATTTGACAGAGAGAGACACAGCGAGAGAGGGAACACAAGCAGGGGGAGTAGGAGAGGGAGAAGCAGGCTTCTTGCCAAGCAGGGAGCTCAACTGGGGGCTCGATCCCAGGACCCTGGGATCATGACCTGAACCGAAGGCAAATGCTTAATGACTGAGCCACCCAGGCACCCCAATGACTTGCATTTTAGCAAAATGCAGTGAGATTAGCAAGGCAGTCATCTGACAAGTCCCTCAGCCACCAGGAGATCCACCAGAGGCTGTGATTAAGGGGACAAGGAACAATGTTCAGGAAAGGTCCAAAGCACAAGCCTTGCCTGAAAAGGGGAACTGAATAGGGCATGAGGGACATATTCCTTAGGTCAGATTTTGATCACCTGGCCACAGGAAGGGAAGAAAGAAGACTCAAAACAGAAACAGTTTTGAGCAGAAGATGATCCAGTTTCGTGAGTTTTTTGTAGGACTAATCCTGAACTGATTACTGTTTATTAATTCTATGTATAACCAATGGGATGAATGCATGTTGTGATTTAATAAGCCAGAGGGACTTATACTATTTTTACATGGTTGAGAATAGGGAAATTACTACCAGTCCCACATGAAAACAAGATGACTTCATGAATTGAGTGAGATTTCAGGAGCTTGCTTAGTAAGAGTTAGTACAGTTATCCAGTGGGAAAGCACATTAATAATACTTATTCCAATTAAAACAGATGATCAAATATTTTTTACCCAAAACTCAGGTTTAACAATATGAATAGCTGGTGGTATTAGCTTTAGAATTAATTACAGAGTAAGTCAGTAAATATAAAATTATGTAACATTTCAGATGGAAATTTCAAAAATCACATATTTTAAATATGTATTTCCTAATTTCAATGTACTTGTTACCTAAAATAGTTTTAAATTGACCTTTTTAAACAGCTGTGAAAAAAATAAAAGTTCATCAATACTGCATAGTTGCCTTAATTGGAGTGAACGGTAGTCAAAATTACCAAAAGAAACTGTGACACAAAGTGAGGTGAATAAAACAAAAAAAATGTGAATAACACAAAAATGTGCATAGACAAAAGGCTAGAGCGAAGCACACCAACAATTTAGTAGTGTTTATATTTGTATGCTAAAATGATTGAGGATCATTTTATTTCCCTCATCAGGAAAAGTGTTGTTTATGAAAAAGATAATATATAAGATCCTCCCTCCAATTCAAATTTCCCTCAAACAATGGTTTAGTGAATGAATGTCATCTGAGTATGGGCTTGTTATATGAAAGTACATTATTATAAAGGCTTGTGTGAATTAAATAGATTCACTTTGATTCTTTGAATTACTAAATACTGCCTAGGAAATATTCTAAAATAAGAGAGTGTTACAGACCAAAATAGAACTGTTGGTAGTGTGAGCTTAAACAATCAGACATTTTCCTAATGTTTATTTCCTTAATGGTCTGTAAGGGAAGGGATAAACACATTCAGACATGCCCACGTGATCTTTACCTGGTGGAAAAGGAACTATATTTATGCAGGGCTCCCTTAAGTAATTGCTCAATGACTCCCTTGCAGGTTATAAATGTCAACCAACTTCAAGGTATGGTAAAGGAGAAAGAAAAATGGAACAAATTTCATAGAAAAGGCACAGCAGATGAGAACAGGATTCTTATCAAGGGAGTTTTTAAATATCAAGTTTCCATTGCATTGAAAGGGATCAGCTGTGAATTTGTGGGATGGTTTATTTCATACTTGGCATTTCCTGTGAGTCACGCCTTTCATCTGAACATCTTAGGCTATTTTATAAACACAAAACCTCAACAACGTCTGCATTATTTTCTTTGTTTTATAAATGGATAATAAGTCATCAAAGAGCTTGTGAAGTTGACAAAGGTCACCTAGATTGAGATTGATTCCCTATCAACAGCTCTCTCCATGATGGCCTCTATTAGGATTTAAGAACTCCACACTAACACATTCTGTAACATGAAACCTATGTCTTTAACTTTTCAGAAGTAATTTTTTTAAGGAGACATTGCTAGGAAAAAACTTCTCTCTAATACATATACACAAATATCATATATCTGTAGATATAGATACAAAGATATACATAGAAAGGATTCAAAACCAGTAAAGTAGCAGTAAACTGATAACAGGCAGAGAAGCTGGAGCCTGGCTCCTGACCATGGATGTCTGTCTTTGTTTACATAGCTGAGAAAAGAATGAGAAAGTCTATAGGCAATAGGCAATTAATGGAAAGGTGGAATGTTCAGGATTTTTTTTCTTTTTCTTAGCTAACTCATGAGGTCAGTTGTGATCTTATGTTTCTTAACCCTTGTTTAGAGAGGTTCCCAAACTTTTTGTTTCATGGTTCCCTGAGGTCTCAGTAAATTTTCACCCTCTTTCTAGGCCAAAAGAAAAACCTAATAGTATACCACTCAACACCAAGAAACCACAAATAATCCAATTAAAAAATGGGCAGAAGACATGAACAGACATTTCTCTAAAGACATACAAATGGCCAACAGACACATGAAAAGATGCTCAGTGTTACTCATCATCCGGGAAATGCAAATCAAAGCCACAATGAGATACCACCTCATAACTGTCAGAATGGCTAAAATAAAAAACATAAGAAACAAGTTCTGGGGAGGATGTGGAGAAAAAGGAAACATCATGCATTGTTGGTGGGAATGCAAAGTGGTGTAGCCAACTGTGGAAAAGAGTATGGAAGGTACTCAAAAAATTAAAAAATAAAACTACCATATGATTCAGTAATTGCACTACTAGGTACTTACCCAAAGAATATGAAAACCCTAACTCAAAAGGGTATATGCATCTCTTTGTTTATTGCAGCATGTTTTATAGCCAAATTATGGAAGTAGCTCAAGTGTCCATCAATAGATGAATGAATAAAGAAGATGTGTCATATATATAGTAGAATATTATTCAGCCATAAAAAAGAATGAAATCTTGACATTTGCAACAATATGGATGGATCTAGAAAGTATAATGCTAAGCGAAATAAGTCAGATACCATATGATTCTATTCATATGTGGAGTTCAAGAAACAAACGAACAAATCAAAAATAAAGAGACAAACCAAAATATAGACTATTAACTATAGAGAATTAGGGTTACCAGAGGGGAAGTGGAAGGAGGGGATGAGTGAAATAGGTCATGGGGATTAAGAGCATATCTTGACAAGCACTGAGTAATGTAGAGAATTGTTGAATTGCTATATTGTAAATCTGAAACAAACAACAAATACTGCATGTTAACTATATTGGAATTAAAATAATAATAAAAAAAGAAATACTTAACACTTCATGTATTAAGTAGTTACATTGGAACACCTTAATAATAGTAGTTGGTGTGATAGCACTGTGCTTTCCCCTGACAATTTATACTCCAGTGGGGCTCCTGCAAGTTCCTTGTGAGGGGCCTCTGGGCTCTTGGGCTTAGTTTGAGACCCAAGGCTCTAGATCATCTGTGAACCAGGTGAACAGTAGAGCTGGCATTGGAGGAATTTGAAAACAGGTGAAAAGGACTCTATGGAGTTATCTTTCCGGAATTCCAGAAGATTACCTGATTCTAATAAAAATTTGTATTGCTGCCCTTTAAGCCTAATTATTGTTGTGCTCTCCCCAGTAAAGAGGAGAAGAGCTTGTCTTTCCTACACAGTACTTACAAGCAGCCTATTGCTGTATCAGGTTTAGCTATCTTCTCCTGAGATAAATCCTCCAAAATTACAAACCCTCTAAGTTGGTTTGTTCTACTCAATGTTTTACTTTCGCATTTTCTATGACTCATTCTCCAATCCACCTAACCTCAATAACTATACAAATAAAATCAGTCTCTGAATCTGAATCACACAAAAAGAAATAAACAGATTTTTGGTAAATACTAAAACTTTGTTAGGTTCAGCCAGATTTAAAATATAAGCATAAGTGAAATTTGTTTTCTGGAACCCAAAAGGGACATCCCAAAGAACTAGGTAGTACTCTGACCCTGCAATGAACTTGGATAACAAATCTGTGTGCTTGCCAGTTGGATGAGAGGTGCTGGATGCAGTAAGGTGCCTTGGACAGAGGGAATGGTGGTTTTAAATGGATCTGCAGATGAGAAGGCACAGGTTTGGATTATAGGCGTGGATTGGCAATGAAACTGTTTCTCAACATAGGCAACTCCATGAAGCATTTATTTGGAAGAAGAATGGCAGGGATTTGTTTTCTTTAACCAATGGTTCATTGGTGAATCTCCTAAGCCACACCAAGAACGGCAATGAATTTCTAATCAGACTCTAGTGAGGACGAAATACTCTGTTCAGAGTTAAATAGAATTCCTTAAAAAAAAAGGGGGGGGGGCTCCTGAATAGCTCAG
Source organism: Ailurus styani (assembly GCA_002007465.1). NCBI lineage: Eukaryota > Metazoa > Chordata > Mammalia > Carnivora > Ailuridae > Ailurus > Ailurus styani. Next base: position 2,554,133 of record LNAC01000004.1, on the reverse strand, counting down.
TGGGTTAAAGCCTCTGCCTTTGGCTCAGGTCATGATCTCAGGGTCCTGGGATCGAGGCCCGCATCGGGTTCTCTGCTCAGCAGGGAGCCTGCTTCCTTTTCTCTCTGCCTGCCTCTCTGCCTACTTGTAATCTCTCTCTCTGTCAAATAAATAAATAAATCTTAAAAAAAAAACTATAGATGGATAAATAGAGTGCCTGCCAAGTGCCAGGCACCATCGCAGTTTAGCAGAAGATCCAGCCCTGTGGTAGAGGATGAGATGGGAAGGGACAATTCGTGCCCTCCCAGGGTCGGGCCTGGTGGTTCAGAACAGCCGGAGATTCCACGGTACAACTCTGAAGAAACAGGAGAAGGTGTCAGGCGTTCACTTTGACCACAACTTACTTTTTTTAAACGCGGGGGTTGGACTTAGTGATCGTGAAGCCCTCTGGTTCTGATTCTAGCACCATATGAAGTTCACTTCAAAGTCAACGAAAGAGTTGCAGCAACATAAATAGACGTCAGGGTATAAACACTGTGTTATCCAAAGGGAAAATAAAGATGACAGACTACGTGTTTTAAAATGAACTCACTGTGGTTTTTAATTCTCAATTCCAACCTTGGGATTTATGAGTATTGATTTCCTAAGAAAAGAAAGCCTACAAGTGCTACCTTCCTTAAATACCTTTCTATTCATTTTAAATAGAACCGTTAAAAGTTTTCAGGCCCAATATACATAACTTTCAGTTTAAATGTCCTTTTTACCCTTACCAAAAGGACCTTTCTTATATAATGAAAACAAAAGATTTACTTTTATACACATAAAAAGTTAAGCTTGACATTTATTGAGCATTTATAAGAAAATATTAACTTCTTTTGTCTGGGAAAAAAAAGCCACTTCAACTGACATGAAGTGTCATTGACAATACAATAGGAGGGATACCCTGAGGGACCTTGACTGAAGACATTTGTGATTTACTTCAGCTCATACAGTTATTTATCTGCTTCATTTTTGTCTTATATGTCCCTCACAGGAGACCTATCGAAATTTCCCTGCTCTACAGACAAAGAAACTGAGTTTCAGAAAAATTACATTTTTACAATAGTACTGGATTCAAAACTAAGTCTACCTATCCCAAAATCTCTAGCAGTTTTCCCTTCTACTTTGTGGGATTCTAGCATATAATCCCTGCTTTCCAAATTATACATTCTCACATGATCAAATGTAAAGAATACCTTCATTTTTCTTCAGCGAATGAGAAAAAGGCAGCTATAGAAGAGGGACAAGGAGGAAAGTGATGGTCAAGAACTGCCACTTCTTACTCTAACATGTTGGCAGACTTAATTTACCCTCAGCCTGTCCAGACTTTCTACTGTACGCAAATTAAACTGCCACAGTTCCTGGATACATCCTCACTCACCAGCCTCCACTTCTCCGTGTTTTTCTCTCCTGGAATTCCCTTTCTCTCCTCTTCACTTACCAAAAACCTGTCCGTCCTTTACAGTCCATTTCATGAGTCTCTCCCCTTCCATGAGGTTCTTCGAATCTCAGTTTCCTCAGTTAAAGAGTGGAGAAAAGAATTCCTACTGGGATCATTATATCTATCTGGCAGAGTCATTAAAATGATCATGTGACACCTCAGTTAGTGATATAATATAAAAAGAAAGTAAACACATTATTTATCACTGTTAGAGATAAAATTTTAGTATGTCCATAGCTTTTATCCTCACTCTTAGATAATGTCCTGGCATTAAAGGTTCCAGTCTAGTCCAATAATTGCAAAAGTGGCATCCAGTTCAATAAAGAAAATATCTCAACTCTTACTCAGTGTCAAGCTTTCTTCACTCCTCACAGCAAGGAGGGGAGGCGGGAATGGTTGGCTTTTTAAGCCATTCCTCCTCTGCCTCCTCTCTCACTGTGCAAGCCGCAGTTCTGGCCTCTCCAAGGTCAGGCTAGGAAGAGAGGGACTAGAGGAATGGGGGCAGGTTACGTGGCTGGTGTAATGGAGTCTGACCTCAGTGCTCTCTGGACTAAAGAAACATTGCTGACTTTTCCTCTGACGGACACTTTTGTTCTTTGGAGATTCTCACTCAAGATCACCAATGAAATTCCTTTGCCCTTGGCATGCCGTCTTCTGGGTAGCTCTGTTCTGAGCATGCAGCAACTCACCATTTCTTTGTGTATTATAACCCACTGAGCCTATCCTTTTGGAAGAGGTTCTCTTTTAAGATGACTCAGGTCAAGTCACTTTTAGAAGGGGTCTCATTTTGTTCCCGCAAGCTAAATTGAATGGAAGTGCATACTACCCCAGTGGATTTGCTGTATACCTCTTGACTTCAGACTTCTCAGTCTTAAGTCAACACCATTGTCTATTTCCCTCAATCTCCAGGAAACAGACACCAGAATCTCCTCAGAGTCTTCACTCATTGACTTGTCATGAACGTAAAGCATCCTAGTCTCATGAGGAGGGAGCAAAGATTAATAACACATAGAGACATCTCTCTAATCTCCAACTTTTTTCTATTATATCAACTGCAAGATATGATCAAGCTGGCAGGGGCATCCCATTATCCTTTAGTATATTATGCACAAGTGGTCCAGCACTTCACTTTACAATCAACTTATATGTCAACTGCCAGTTACATGAGCCAAAAATCCTATCATTTTAACCAGTTTGGATTGGATTCTAGAAAGACCTAATTTGTATATTCTCCCAAAATTCTAACATGTGAGGGACAAAATGTCAGTAAGTGTATTTGCAAAAAATTCTGTTGTTCCCTGGGGGGCATTGTAAATGGACTCTAAAAAAAAAAATCAAGAATTAAAATTAAATCTCTCCAAACAGAGGATAAAAGAAATCTTAAAGCTTTTCGATAAATATAGCAGATATATACAAAACTCAGGGAGAAGAGTAGGAAGATGCTTGAACTGAATTTTAAGAAACTGATTTTGTAATAAAAGGTGATATTTTCAGGTAATCTCATGGGATTCCCCAATGGGTTGTCCTCTAGTTCTGCCAATGAAGAGTTAGATCTAAATCTCTCAAGAAATTAAAGAGGTTATCAAGAAATATGTAATACCTGGTAATACAATAGGACCTGAAAAATAAAAAGTCTACACTACATGGAAACTACGTGCATTAATAATATTGCTAGGGAGAGTACACTTTCTATCACCACTGTAGGCTCATCTAAAGGAGCCCCTGCACACCAGAACCCAAGACCAAGAGGAGATAGGGAGACCTCAGCCAACCCTGTGTCACATTCCAAGGTAAGACATGGAGAATGTCAGACAGGCAGCAGTCCTGAGACCAGTGTGAGGCTCATGCCTGTACTACCCATAAGAACTCTATACCAGAAATCCTGACAGAGAAGAGAACTTTGTCATTGGAGTTCTAGCAATACCAAGGGATCAAGAGGTAAGACAAACAGCTTAGCAAAGAGTACTTCTTTTTTTTTTTTTTTAACCATTGTTGTTATCTAGTTCTCAATTATTTTTTATGGATGGGCAAGAAATCTTATATTTGTGCAATGAAATAATATTTTGAAATACTTTACAATGCCTTTCTTTTTGGCACTTCCTTGTATTTGTTGTTGTTGCTTAATCTTACCCCTATTCAACTGGAGCTATTCATTACCTCTGAGAGGATTAAGATTGTTAACATTGGAAAGGAAAAGAGTCAGTAATCAGAGTTTGGCTTTTGGCTTCCAGAATTAGGTTCCTAAAATCAGTTTCAGTAAGGATAGTCTTGAATTTGGGTTTCAATTTCATGAGCCAGGCAAGAGATTGAGCTAGATGAAAATTTTTGGTTTTTGTATGTTTTTTGTTTGTTTGTTTTTAACTACATAATCTTTCTTTTAAATGTCAAGAAATAAATCCTGGATGGCTGAGAAAAGAATTTTTACTAAAAACCTTTAAATATGAAAAATAGAGGAGATCTCAGAAAGGCAGTTTTCTATCCCAAAGAAAGGAAACAAAAAAATAACAAAACCTCCTTTAGGTGTGGTATCTTGCACTGCTTGGGGGCTGCTGTAACAAAATGTCACAGCCTGGGTGGCAAACAATAGAGATTTATTTGTTACAGTTCTGAGGATGGGAAGTCCAAGGTCAAAGTGCTAGCCTATCCAGTTCCTTGTGAAGATCCTCCTCCTGGCTTGTAGATTGTCACCTTTTCTCTGTGGCCTCACTGGCAAAGACAGAGAGCAAGCATATGAGTGTCTCCTCTTGTAAAGACACTGATGATATTGGATCCTGGCTCTATTCTTATGGCCTCCTTCAACCTTAATTATTTCCTTATTCCAAATGCAGCCAGTCTGCGGGTTAAGACATTAACATATAAATTTGGGGGGACATAACTCAGTCCAAAGCATGTGGAAGGGATTCTCAGAGTGAGTAAAGCAAGTAAGTGGATCATAGATGAGTTTCCAGAGAGTCCCCTGCCCTGCCTCCTCCCCAGGCGAAGAGGTGGGTGGGTTAGACAATAAACTGACTAACAGAAGACTCTGAAATAGCTCAGTTCTATGAGCAAAAGGACCTTTCGTTTGTTTGGGGCCTGGAATTCTGATTGGAGGCAGCCTCAAAGAGTGTTCTATGCCAAATTGCCATGGGTGTCATAAAGTAAAGGGTAATCAGGAATATTTAGACTGAGAAGACCTATGATAGCCCTCTGTGTGTAGCATCTTCACCTCCATCTGCAGACGTTTCCACATGCTCAAGTTGGTGTTGCTGTAACCCTTAGCAGAAGGCTGTAAGGAGTCCCCTAAACCAGACATTGAATGGGAATAAGAAAATCTCACTGGATCTGAAATACTAACAAAGCTGAAATAGGCTCTAATCAACAATGAAAGTTGGTCTTTTTCCTGCAGACACAGTGGCTGCTACCATTTGTTGTCATTCTACTATTCCAATATACCATGCTATATTTAAGTAAGAAAACACTTATTTTTGTTTGCATAATTATGTTATTCTGGATTTTTTTTTTAATTGATGCATCCTTATCCCAAAGCACAACTGCTCACAGAACTTACCCTCCTACTACAAACAACTACAAAACTGGATGAAACAGCTGTTTTTATACATTGAATAACTGTGCTTTCTGAGAGAAGGGAACTAACTAAAATGAACCCTATGATTGCTCCAGCAATTTCTGGATTGCAGTACAGGGAGGATAAATCCAAACAGAAGCTGGCAGTTACAATGAGTTCAGAAGACAGAGCTTAGAGATGAGGGAGGACGAAGCAGCTAGAATTTGCAGGTAGAATTACCAGAGAAGAGGGAGCTATGCAAAGAACGAGCCCTAGAAATCTGCATCAAAGTCTTTGGTGGGTGAGAGAAATTCAGTATTGTCAGCCAAAAAAACAACTGCTGGAAGATCATTATTAGGGAACTGTAAACTAAACTATCCTCAGAACTTACATAAACCCAGGGATCATTTGAGTTCGCATCAGTCTGATTGGAGAAATGTTGTCAAATGCATGACATTTCATGAGAGAAACCAGAAGGTTCAGGGGTAGTAGTGGCTTTAAAGGCTATTATAGGGCTCTGTGAAAAACTGAAAAGCAAGCTTTGAACGAATCAAGCTGACCTGCAAGTAGCTTACCCTGCCAGAGCAATGTCCAATACTCTTTAAAGGAAGACCAGAAAAATCCAGCTCTCCATGGCATAAAATCATAAAGTCTAGCATCTAATAAAATTATTACTGGTCATGTGAGGAAGCAGGGAAATGTGCCTCATAACCAAGAGATAAATCAGTTAATATAAACAGTCCCCCAAATGACAGACACAATGGAATTAGCAGACAAGGACTTTAAAACAGTTATTATAAATATGTTCAAGATTCAAAGAAAAACTGAAACATGATGAGGTGAGAAATAGGAGATATAAAAAGAACCAAATGGAACTTTTAGACATGAAAATATATAATACTGCAGTTGAAAATTTCACTGAATGATATAACAGATTAGATACTACAGAAAAAAAAATCCATGAACTTGAAGACATAGCAATTGAAATATAGCAACTGAAATATCCAAAATGAAGCATAGAGGGAGGCTGGGGGTGGTGGGTGTCAGAGTGGGGTGGGGGTGGGTTGGTAGTATGGTGGTGGTGGGAAGGACAGAACCACAGTGACCTGAGGAACAATATCAAAATTTTAACATACACATAATTGCAGTCCCAGAAGGAAAGGAGGGCTAGGAGGACAGAAAGAAAAAAAAATTGAAAAAACTAATAAATTTCAAAAATTGATGAAAATATAAACCCAGAGATCCAAGAATCTCATCCAAGAAATTCAAATCACCCAAGGCAAACCATAATCAGATTGCTGAAAGCTAGTATTAAAGGGAAAATCTTAAAAGCAGCCAGTGTTGAGGAGTAAGGGCTGGAATTGGTATGATTTATACGTCAAGATATTCCCAGAGAATCACTATACTTTAAAATTTTACATTAAACAATGATGCCCTCATTTAGAAAGCATCTTATTATACCACCACAATCCTCAGTTTGAAGTTATACTTTGTATTACCTTAAATAAAAGTCAAAAAAACTTTTTTAATACCTGTAACAATTTACATAAAAGCAACTTTGTCATCTAAATACACCAGTATTCTAGGGCATTTTTTTCTTTAATTATAATTTAAAATCGAATGATATTATTTCTAATGATTAAGCTCTCAGCATTTTATGAAACTTTGACTTAATATTTTTATCTTTTTACATTTTTATCTGTTAATTTATAATAGAGTGAGAACATTTTTGAGATTTATATTTTCATTTTAAAATTATTTATTTATAATTGAAGTAGAGTTGACACACAATGCTACATTACTTTCAGGTGTGCAATATAGTGATTCCACAAGTTTATGCTTTGCTTATAACAGTATGGCTACCATCTGTCACCAACGTTATTACACTATCATTGACTATATTCTTTTGCATTTATTTTTAAATTTGTGATTTGTAATTTTTCCATGAAGTTTGTATTTAAATTTATAAGCATTTAGTTTCATTAACTATTTTGACTTCTGAACACTCTTTCAAAATTAAAAAAAATATCATAGATACTGGTGTTTAATTTTATGAAAAATAAATACCAACATATTTGTATCATAATTTCACTCCCTTATTAGAATCACAACTCAGGAGAAATTGCTCTGCATTTCTCATTTTGAGAGAAAATGTAATTGTATCAGCACAGTAAAAACAAAATTCCAAAGGGGAAAGAGGAAAAAAGATTGATTCTTTAAGGGTATGTAGATTTGTCTTGACTTACTATTTACATTAATTAGGGTAACTTACAACTGTAAAAATGTAAATGTTAACTTACAGAAAAACTGATAGCATTCAAATTATTTTTGTCCATTAGCATTGCAAATGAATTTGTCATATAGATATATAAATGGTTTCTATATGGTAGAAATAAAACACAGGTTTTAAAATTCAGTTTAACAATTTTATTCCATATTCTTTTTTTAATTATAATATTTCTGCCTGTACAGTACATTTTCCAGATTTGCTTTATTATCCCTCTAGTTCTTTCAGTAGTGTATTAAATCTATCTTTGACACTTGCTAATTTTATATTTGTAGAAGAGACATGTTTTTAATTTTTTGAAAATTATATTTTGATGAGTACCAAACGCAAAGAGATGGTGAGCAATCTTAATTTTTTTAAAGATTTATTTATTTGAGAGAGAGAGAGAGAGAGCACAGGGTGAGGGGGCAGAAGCAGAGGGAGAGGGAGAGAGAGAATCTTGAGCAGACTCCCCGCTGAGCGTGTAACCTGATTCTGGGCTTGATCCCAGGACCCTGAGATCATGACCTAAGCTGAAATCAAGAGCTGGTTGCTTAACCAACAGAACCTCTCAGGTGCCCCTGAGCCAGCTCAGTTTTAGAGGAGAAAAATCTGCATTTTTGCATGTTTAAGTCATAGTGAACAAATTAAAAACTCATCTTTTTTTTTAATAAAGACTTATTTATTTAGTTGAAAGAGAGAGAGAGAGAGAGAGAGAGAGAGAGCTCACACAGAGGGAGAGGGAGAAGTAGACTCCCTGCTGAGCAGGGAGCCTGATCGAGGGCTCCATCCCATTTGGGATCATGACCCAAGCAGAAGGCAGACACTTAATCGATTGAGCAACCCGGACACCAATTAGAAACTCATCTTATTATTTGCAAATGACGTATCAGATAAAGAGCTAGTATCCAAAATCTATAAAGAACTCAAACTCAACACCCAAAGAACAAATAATCCAATCAAGAAATGGGCAGAAGACATGAACAGATATTTCTCCAAAGAAAGACATCCAAATGGCCAACAGACACATGAAAAGGTGCTCAATGTCACTCAGCATCAGGGAAATACAAATCAAAACCACAGTGAGATACCACCTCACACCAGTCAGAATGACTAAAATGAACCACTCAGGAAACAACAGGTGTTGGTGAGGATATGGAGAAAGGGGAACCCTCCTACATTGTTGGTGGGAATGCAAGCCGGTGCTCCCACTCTGGAAAACAGCATGGAGGTTTCTCGAAAAGTTGAAAATAGAGCTACTCTATGACCTAGCAGTCGCACTACTGGGTATTTATCCTAAAGATACAAATGTGGTAATCTGAAGGAGCACATGCACCCAAATGTTTATAGCAGCAATGTCCACAATAGCCAAACTATGGAAAGAGCCTAGATGTCCATCAACAGATGAACGGATAAAGAAGATGTGGTATATATATACAATGGAATATGACGCAGCCATCAAAAAACTGAAATCTTGACATTTGCAACGACGTGGATGGAACTAAAGGGTATTATGCTAAGTGTAATAGGGCAATCAGAGAAAGACAATCATCATATGATCTCTTTGATATGAAGAATTTGAGAGGCAGGGCAGGGGTACTTAGGGGGAAGGGAGGGAAAAATGAAACAAGATGGGACCAGGGAGGAGGGAGACAAACCATAAGAGATTCTTAATCTCGGGAAACAAACTGCTGGTTGTTGGAGGGGAGGGGAGTGGAGTGGGAGGGTTAGGGTGGCTGGGTGATGGACACTGGGGAGGGTATATGCTATGGTGAGTGCTCTGACTTATGTAAGTCTGATTATTCACAGATATGTACCCATGAACAAATAATACATTATATGTTAATTAAAAAATAAAATAAAAATAAAAACTCATCTTATTTGGGAATGTCTATTCTCAAGAGATCGGAGCCTTCTCCCACACTGTCCCTTAAGCTTATCTCCGAAGAACATCTCCACACTGGGTACAATCTCACTAGCTGATCCCAAAACAAGTGCAGAGATCTTTTTCAATTAATATGTGTCTCTGGTATTCATTTTAGGAAAACAGATGGATGTAAACAAAAACAACAATGAAAATATTGGAATATTACAAATTTAAGACACCCCTCCCACACACACAAATTCTTTTGGACGTTATCTTTTGTCTGGAGTTCCTAACTTCCTTCTGACGTAGTGATAGAAAGTTTTATTAGATTATTTACTTTTATGTGGACATTGAAGTTCACAAAGTTGCTGAAAATAATCTTAAAGGATATGTGAGCTTCTTTTATAGGAAGTCCTTCTTTAAAGGCCTCTGTTCTATGTAAGTCATCAGAGATGAAGAACAGTGGTGTCTGGTCTGAGAACACCTAGCCTGCACCATACCCACTTCTCCAGGGCCCCTGCTATGGAAGGGTTAGAGTTGCTCTCTTTTGTTGGTGGTGGGTTTTCTCCAAAGCAGTCAAAAGATGGGCCAAAGTGGAGTCCTCTTAACAGCACAATCCATGACAGCAGGCTCTCCTTCTTTAGTGTTGGAGAATCAACCCTGCATCACAACACTGAAGAAAGGATTTGTAAATTTTGGCTACTCTCTTCTAATTGGAGTGAGAAGAATACTAAGGAAATATGCATAAATCAGTAAGAAAACATTCTGTCAGAGCAAATCAGGAATAAAGATCTGACAGACAATGACTCTGTTAAACCATAAAAAAACCCTGGACTAATCAAATAACAACTAAAAAGTGAGATTCCACCATTACTCAACATTCTATCTTAGATTAACAATTTGATCAAATTGGGTTTCTTTCTTTGTAAGAAATGACTTTGGATCCAGAAAAAGTGACTAGTTCAAACAGTAGAAAACCATTTGTATAGAACTTAGATAGAAATGCCAACTCACTGGACCAAATTCTGTATATGTCTCTCTGAAGCTGGGCAAACACAAATGAGGGAAGTTCATTCACATTTTTTAGGTTTTCATAAACAAGGATGACAGAGAAAAGGATGAGCTGCTGATGCTTTTCCATTTCATCTTGTGAACATTTCATTCTGGAAATTATCACCAGGGCTAAGGTCTTTGAGTTTGCCATAATTAGATTGCTTTACAAGGAATGCAGCTCAGTTGGTACTTAGCTACTGTTGTTGACATTGCAAATGCATGCTGCACAGGGAAGGACATACTTCACAGAGGGTCTGAGACAATTCCAAATATGTACGTGCTGCGACACTGGCTTCCAGTGCCAAAATGCCAAATGCAAATGGAAGTATTTCAGATATGTTTAAACTTGAATTCACCTCCTTAAACCTAACGCAATTGAAGGGAATAAAAGGAAACACATGGAATAATCTTTTCTCACTATTTAAACAGGATTCTGCCAATATTTACTATTTCTACTGACCACATTTGATATGATATTTGCTTCCAACTTTATTTCCCATAATCCATGAACTGCTTTTCATAGAGGCAGTTGACAATGCAATATTCTTGCTCTGCGATTTATGGCTAAAGATGTTTAAGAAAATTTTCAATCACACCAGATTTAATAAGACAAATATCATCTCCATGATCACCAAGAAAAGTATTGTGGTTTTTTTTTTTTTAAAAAAAGATACAATCTTGTCCTGATCTTTGACAAAAGAAGCATATCATCTGCTCTGAAACATTAGAGTGTTGGCCAATATACTTTAAGAAAGACAGAGTAAAGGCAGAAAATAGATAAAAGGGAAACAAACTTTTGAAGGAATGTAGATGGTGGTTAACAGGTGAAAGGAAGCTACATTCTGAGACAAACAAAATCAAATTCTAGTGTTTTCAACCTTAAACTCGGTGTGACAGTTTATTCGAAGGCTCCAAAACTTATTAAATTAATAGAAGAGGGACAACATTTTATTCTTTAGATTCCCGTAGTATTAGAGATTAGAAAATGTCTTTTGAAAAATGAAAATTTAAGACATGTAAAAGAAAATACTACATCATCCAAGCAAGGCAATAAATAATCTGATGTAGCACAAAAGTAGTGTGAATTAAAAAGGCCTGTCCCCTGCCTTTAAAAGTTTGGGGATCAAAAGCCCTCTTTATTTTATATTGTTTTCAGTGGAAGGTGCTACGATTCTTTAAAAATCCTTGTGGGTTTCTTTTCTTTTCTTTTTTTTTTAAGATTTTATTTATTTATTCGGCAGAGAGAGAGAGAGAGATCACAAGTAGGCAGAGAGAGAGGAGGAAGCAGACTCCCTGCTGAGCAGAGAGCCAGATGCCAGGCTCGATCCCAGGACCCTGAGATCATGACCTGAACAGAAGGCAGAGGCCTAATCCACTGAGCCACCCAGGCACCCCTGGTTTCTCAAATATTCACTCATAACCAGTTTCATTAAACAAAAGCCAAAGTCACAGAGCTCCTCAAGATAGAGTTGTATAGTTAGGCCTCTTTTGAGACTGCTGTGTGAGAACACCATTAAGAATCTTAGAACCCCTATTATTTAACTGAAATGATGTGGCCAGGCAGGTATTAAGATCTTGAAAAGAGGGGCAGCTCGGTGGCTCAGTCCTATAAGTGTCTGCCTTCCACTCAAGGCTCAGATCCTGATCTCAGAGTCCTGGGATCAAGCCCTTCCTAGGGCTCCCTGCTCAGCAGGGAGTCTGTTTCTCCCTCTCCCTCTTCTCATGCTCTCTCTCTCTCTCTCTCTCTCTCTCTCTCTCTCCCTCTGTCTTCAATGAATAAATAAAATCTTTTTAAAAAAGAAAAAGATCCTGAAAGGACCTTTCCTCTGTTTGAAATGTTCTATGAGTAACTGTCTTAAATCCTTCTGAGATATTAACAAAGACCTTAGAGACTTATACTGGATTTGATCTTTTCCAGAAGCCATTGTTTCAACTTGTTTTTAAAGAATCTAGATATGAGAAACAGTTTTATTTCAAATCCAGCAAGTTCTGTTTTTTTATATTTAATAGTTTATTCTTTAGTTCATCTCTTCTCACATTTTGTTATAGGAAATGAAAAAAATATCAAATGGCATTTTGAATATTCTGCCTGGAAATCTCCAAGCTAGATCTTTGAGTTTATTAAAGTTATATTTCTTCCTTGCCTCATTATCACAAATGACTATGTTGGCAAACTCTGTGATCACCTAACAAGGATTCCCTTTCCCTCAACCTCCAGTCTTTTCCTCTGTTTCCTTTAAGGTTTTGCTTCATGGGCATTTAGGCTTCCACTAACACTCTACTTGAGACCCTTTGGATTTCACTAACAGCCTCCTCTAGTGCATTTCAACATCTTCCCACAGTACAATTCCAAAGTCAGTGCCACATTTTAGGTTTTTGTTATAGCGGCATCCCATTTCTAGGCTCCAAAAGTTGTAACAGTTACCTGTTGATGCATAAACTATCCCTAAAACTGAGTGGCTTAATGAAATATCTGTTATTTATTTTGTTCTTGAATCTACAATTTGAACAAGTTTTAGCAAGGACCATTTGTCCGAGCTCTATATGGCATTATCTGGGATGGCATGACTGGCAACCAGAGAATCTACTATCAAGGTAACTCATTCACCTGGTTGGCAATTTGGTGCTGTCTGTTGGCTGGGAGTTCAGCCAAGGCCAAAGGCTGGAGCTTCTCTTCTTTACAAAACATGTTTTGGTGTTCCTAACAGCTGTTTTGGTAGCTGGGTCTGTAGATCAAGCACCATGAGAGAACCAAATGTCAGTGCTTGGCATTTTTTTAATGTCCTAACATTGAAAGTCAGGTCACTTCTACTGCACTGTATTGTTCAAAGCAGTCTTAAAATTTTAAAGTATCTAGAGTAGACATATCCTTGTAAAATATTACTATCCTAAAAATTTTATTTTGCATATTTCAATAAAAATAACTTAGTTTTATGGTAACAATGAAAAATGATCAATATTTTCCACCCAGTTAAGTTCCATTGAATACGTGTATATTCAACAACTACATGCCAAGCACTATTCTAGGTATACTATGGTAAATAAGGCATGTTCCTGTCGTACTGTAGTTTGAAAAACATACACTAAATAGTTAATCACACCATAGTAAGATGAATGAAAAAATAATAAAGGTCTGTACTGTATCTCCATGAAAATTAATGAAGTTGAATCCCTACCTCACATGTCTAAAAATTAAAACTCAAAACCCATACAAATCTAAATGTAAGAATTAAATGTAAATAAAACTCCTGGAAGACAATAGTAAATCTCCATGACCTTGGATTAGGCGATGATTTTATTCAAATTAAAAACTTTTGTGCTTCAAGGACATCATCAAAAAAGTGAAAAAACAGGCACAGAGTAGGAGAAAAACTTTGCAAATCATATGTAAATCATGTATCTGATAAAGGACTCATCTAGAATATAAAAAGAACTCTTACAACTCAATAATAGAAAGAAAAATGACTTAATTTTTAAAATGGCCAAAGGATCTGAATAGACATTTCTCCAAGGAAGATATATAAATGGTTAATAGGCACCTGAAAAGATGCTCAATATCATTCAGAAAAATGCTCATCAAAACCACAGGGAGATACTGCCACCCACCTACTGGGATGGCTAGAATAATAATAAAAAAGGAGTAGAGGATGTGGAGAAATTGGAACTCTCATACACTGCTAGTAGGGATGTAAAATGGTTCGTATAATAACTCTATTTAATCTTTGATAACTCTGTGTTTAGCCAGCTACTTTGGAAAATAGCCTAGCAGTTCCTCAGAAGGTTAAGCATATGGTTACCATATGCCCCAGAAAATCCACTTCTACCCAAGATAAATAAAAATATATGTCCATACAAAAACTTGCACATGAAAGTACTTAGCAGCATTATTCATAATAAACAAAGTGAAAATGGCCCAATGTCCTTCAAATGATGAATGAATAAACAAAATGTGGTACATTCATACAATGGAATATTATTCAGCAGTAAAAAGGAGTGAAGTACTGATACATGCTACATGTGGATGAACTTTGAAAATATTGTTGTGAAAGAAGTCCATTACACAAGCTTACATATTATATTATTCCATTTATATGAGATGCCCAGAATAAGCAAATCTTTGGGTTTGTTTGTTTGTTTGTTTGTTTAAGAAAGAGAGGTGGGGGAGGGGCACAGGAAGAGAGAGAGAGAGAGAGAGACTCTTAAGCAGGCTCCATGCCCAGCGTGGAGCCCAATGCAGGGATGGATTTCACAACCCTGAGATCATGATCTGAGCCGAAATCAAGAGTTGGACACTTAACTGACTGAACCACCCAGGCACCCCCAGAATAACAATATTTATAGAGACAGAAAGTAAATTGTAGTTGCCTAGGATGGGAGTGGGTTGAGGAAGAATGGGGAGTGACTGCTAATAGGTACTGGGTGTTTGGGGGTGTGTGTGATAAAAATGTTCTAAAATTAACTCTGATGATGGTTGCACAACTTTGTGGATATATTAAAAACCATGGTATTCACACATTAAATAGGTGAACTGTATGGTATGTGAATTATATTTCAGTAAAGGTGATACACACACACATACACACACACACACTCAAACATAAAGGTATGTACTCCATAGAGTGGAGGCATAGACAAAATAGTGATGTCGGCTTGGTAGATCACAGAGGGTTTCTTGGAGGAAGAGATGCTTAAAATGGGTGACATTGGAAAAGAAGGAAAGAACTTCCAAGCAGAGAACAAAAACATGCAAATACAGGGAAGGATGGAGAAGTGCCGTTGAAAATGGCTGAGGCACATCTGCATATTGTGGGCTTTCAAGAAATAGGCTTGAAGATGCAAAAAGGGATGCACTTGGACTTTAAATCGAAGAGAGGGGGGGATCATTGAAAGTCTTTGAGCAATAACGCCAAAGAGGTGATGGAATCATATTTGCATTTGGAACAATCACTCTAATAGTATGGAGGAATATGGGTGGCAGATGAAACACTGTAGGCAGAAAGGCCTAGATGGCAATTAGTGCCATAATTGCAAAAGGGTCTAAGAAGCAAGAGGGCCTGAACTAAGGTATTAGTAGTGGAGGTGACTGGATATGAAGGAGTTAGATGCTCAGGACTTGTGAAGAAGCAAGCTACCTGGCAAACAAAGACAATTGATATTCGATAAGTGGAATTGGAACTTGGTGGGCCTTTACTTAGATATTTCAACAGTGGGAAAATATAAAAAGTAATTTGAGATGGCTAATGCTTCAAAGGACATAATCTTTGCATATAATATTTTCTTGAAGGAAAAGAAATGACATATGGCAGAATCTATAAATGTATTTTTATGTGCTTAGAATCCGTAAATGTGGGCTTGAGTATATAAAACTGCTCATACGGGGCACCTGGGTGGCTCAGTGGGTTAAGGCCTCTGCTTTCGGCTCAGGTCATGATCTCAGGGTCCTGGGATCGAGGGCCGCATCGGGCTCCCTGCTCAGCGGGGAGCCTGCTTCCCCGCCCCCCTCTCTGCCTGCCTCTCTGCCTGCCTCTTTGCCTCCTTGTGATCTCTCTCCCTCTGTGAAATAAATAAAATCTTTAAAAAAAAACTGCTCATACATTTCTTCACAAGAAGAAGCCAAATATGTATTTTAATAACTACATAACCAGGGACTTATAAATACTATGAAGTTCTTTTATAGTTATTTTTGTAGATCATTACTGTTAATTATAAGTCCCATAATCTTTGAGAAATAATTATGGCGTTTTGTCCCAAGAACCATAAAAATAGGTTGGCAGGGAAGAAGCAAGCACCTGCTGCATATACTATGTTTTTCTAGTATTGTACCAGAATCTTCTGGAGATGTCTAAATGTTCCTTGTTTAAAGAAGAAACCAGGAAGTTAGCAGTAGCCATAACTTCTCAAAAGTGCCTCTTCTTTTTCTTGCCTGTCATAAGATATCAAGATCATGAAATATTGATTTGCACACTTGCAGATCTTTAGTCTCTAAGATATACAAGTTATGGTGAAGTAACTGTTCCTCCCTTAGCAATCCTTGTGACTAAGAACTGTAAATTCTCCCTTTTAGATAGAAGATGCCAACTCTTCCACTGTAGTGACTTTATAAATTGTCAAAATTGTTTGCAGTTTCTACCAGTTGAATATTTATTAAACTTAAATTGTATGGCCTTCAGAATTATATCAACTTGAAAATCTCTCAGCTATTACATATCAATTAGAATTATAATATTGTTAAGTGTAGAACGTCTCAAAAGTAAATCATCATATAGTGTACTCTCTCTGGGTATAGTACATCTTATTTGTAATATTCAATCTACATTGATAATTGGCTTAATTTGTTAGCTTTTCTCAACTTTTTAAAACCCATACCCCCCTTTCAGAAGACTTTAGAAGGTTGTGTTTTCTGTAGCTTGTATTTCAGAGGACTATTTATCCAAATACAAAATTATAAAACAATAAAAACAACATGCCCATGCATATGTGCCTGACTGCACACATATACACACACCTACACACACAACATATATTCTGTAATTGTTCTTGCCCAGTGAGAATTGCTATGCTTAGAAGGTTTTTAAAATCTTATCTGTTGTTCATTGATTCATTTTAAAAAATGAAAAACAGAAAAGAAACAGGAAGATTATGCTAAGAGAACGATGTTGTCAAGGGTATTCATAAGAAAACAGTAAAGGGCTACAGATAACTGAAACTAAGGATTCCAATTTTCCGAAGCCCCAAATCCTTTAAATAAATGGTAGAGGATAAAGCATCTCACCATTGGAAATTATCCTAATTGGTCATTTATTGCAGTGTCAACTAAGTGTATTAAAAATAAGAGAAAAGATAAACTAGTGACAAGTGTATCTAACACTGAGATTTTCCTGAATTAGATAAAACTTAGGCATGACAAATCAAACAATGATTGTAGTGGTTTATTTAACAAAGTTGGAATAACTTCAGCTGTGTTTTCATTCAGTTGATTAAGGTAATCAGTACAGAATATCACCTTGATATCTTAGTACACTGCTATGTTTTTACTTTCTCTCCTATTATTATCATTACTACCTCTTTCTAATAGTTACTATTTTTTGATCTCTTACCATATGCTAAGCAGTATGCTAAATATCCTTATGTTGTTGTAACTTATTAACCTCCCCTAATAAACCAAAGAGATAGGTGTTAATGTTATTTTCAGGATAGTGAGGCTAAAACAAGTAAGAATATGGCAGACATAGTATATGTTTTATTTAAAAAAAAAAAAAAAAAGAAAGAAAGAAAGAAAAGAAAATGGCAGAGCTAAGCCAGGAACTAAGGACTGTCTACCTCTAGGTTGGACCTCTTAATGCTTACTTATATTTTTCTACTCACTTTGGTTATGTGTATTTTTAGCAATATTTTCTTAAAAATAAGTGAATATAAGTGTTTGATTTTTAGCAAATTCAATACAGACTCGAACATGTAGGCCAGATCACATGAAGACCTAACTTGCTTTATACAACCTGAAGTCTCAAACTCAGTGTTCAGACTAGAATGATACTTAACTCAAAGGGACATTTGTTGGCAAGATGTGGTATTTAATCCAGTTCTATCAGATACTATAATGCACAGATTTGAAGAAGAAAACCATGTTCTCAGAGCAGAAAATTAGGGTTCAAGAAATCTCTTTGTAAGGAAATAATTTCTAGGTCTTGAAGAGAAAGAGGTGAAAAAAGAAAAAAGTAGAAAGAATGCTGAAATTGAAAACATACTATAAAAGAAATCTGTGTTGCTCAATAGGTATCTGTGGTTAGGATTTTTCCACGTAGAAGTATTTCCTCACCAAATGACTTAAATCCAGGCTATTACTAATTCTTCCAACAGTCTCCTCCTCTGTTCCCTTTATTTTTGTTATTCATTGGAGAGTATAAAGAAATTTGCTTTGTTGCTGGCTTTGCTCCAGTTCAGCTAATTCATAAACCAAGAGATAGTGTAAATGGACTGTTACCAGTTTTGCTTATGTTCCATATTGACTTCCAGGTTGGTTTTAATGAAGCCAGGCATTCTGTTACTTGGATTTCTTTTTCTTTCTTTCTTTTTTTTTTTTGGTTTTCTTTTCTTTTCTTTTTTAAGATAATTTACCTAGGGGTAGACACAAATCCCAGAACCTTTGGAAGGTTAAACCTATTTTGAAAAACTGTCCCCAGAATCACGAGTGATAATTACAAGTGTGTTCTATAACTCACATAGTTTCTGATAATGGATGAAGTTTCCTTCACTGCTGTTCTGCCTTTTTACAAATAATTTCTGCCAACTGTGTAGCTAGAGTCTAAAAAGGTAGAACATTTCACAAGAGATGATCGGTTTCATTCATTTCCCTTTCCCATTATGGGCATTTCAGGCAGAATGGACCAAGTAAAGACTCTTCTGGGAAATTAATATCTACTCTAAAAAATGGGTTAGGATTACACCTGGCTGACCCGTGATATTGTTTATGTTCTGCTTTTGGCTTCTTATACAGCAATGAAATAAAACAACAACAATAAGAAATTGTACCAAAATAAAACTTCTCCTTTGTGAATCTCAAGAAACTTGATTCAAATGCTAACAAAGTTACCAAATTAGCGAATAGCAAAATAAGGCCATATAAAAATCAGCTTTGTCACTAGTCCCTTGTCCTCAACAGTTATTCACTATGTGTTAAGTGAATTTGATTGTGGGGAAATTCAGAAAATATAATAAAAATGTGAATGTTCCACATTTGTCATCAAATGCTTGTCTGTGTCCAAGAGTAAAAGAGAACCGGTTTGTGCCTATACACACTAATTTGTGTTCAAGCTAAAGATTCAGCCATGGTCAATTTGGTGTTTTGGCAGACAGCAGGAGAGCTTTCCAGCACCAGAGGAGAACAGGGGATGGGAAGGACAGCAGAGTGTCTGTATTAAGTGCTTCTCACCCATGGACGAGCCCCTTGGAGATGGTAGTGAAGCATAAGCGAGCAAAGATACTCACAGGGGGTTCATGTGAGAAGGCTGGGTTATAAGCAGCGCTGCTTTGCTGCTGATGGAGTAAGCAATGATATAGTGAGAGAAGCTCTTGCCCCTCTTCTGTGTGGCATGGTATCATCACACCTTTGGCCAGTTGAGGACCCCAGTGGAAGAGCAAGGGAGCACTGTAGCCTCCAATAAAGAGAAGAGATCACTTGGAATTGTGAAGATGTATGAATAACTCTTGGGGCACCTGGGTGGCTCAGCGGGTTAAAGCCTCTGCCTTTGGCTCAGGTCATGATCTCAGGGTCCGGGGATCGAGCCCCATGTCAGGCTCCCTGCTCCCTTCCTCCTCTTTCTGCCTGCCTCTCTGCCTACTTGTAATCTCTCTCTCTCTGTGTGTCAAATAAATGAATAAAATCTTTTTTTTTTAAAGTAGACAAACCATAAGAGACTTCTAATCTCACAAAACAAACTGAGGGTTACTGGGGGGTGGGAGGGTAAGGATAGGGTGGATGGGTTATGGACATTGGGGAGGGTTTGTGCTTTGGTGAATGCTGTGAAAGATGTAAGCCTGATGATTCACAGACCTGTACCCCTTGGGCAAATAATAAAAATAAAATTAAAAAAAAAGATATATGAATAACTCTTGAGGACTTTCCAAGTAAACACTCTTCTAGGAAGAGGATATTCTTCAGCAGTCCTGAGGAGGTGATGGAAAAAGATAAAAGAAAAAAAAGTCTATCATCATTAATACAATCCCATTTGTCCTCATAGACTGAGGAGGCCTGGGTAATACATATAATTAATATCATATAGTATATCACATAATAATTGCTCAACAATAGCTTAAGGGATTTTTTTTTTTTTACCTCAGGACTGGAGAAATAATAAAATGAATTACTTGAGGTGTACCAAATAAAACCACAAATTATCTGTGGATGAATATACTAAGACTTATCACCTGCTGTCATTAATAGCAAAATAGCTCTTTGCTTATGCTATTATTGTTGCCAATAGGCCTGTCTTGATAGTTGTACATTTGCACGTGGCCTTAGGTAGTTCCCCTCATAGTTTCCTCCTTATGTGTTGTGCTTATCTTTGTTCTCAGTTTTGAACTTTCGGCTGTAATGGAAAGTTTCCTGAAGGGGGCCTCTAAAGTGACTTCGCCTTGGAGATGAAACGTCATTTTCATGCTTACCAAATTTCTCCTTTTAAAGCATCTGACATATAGGCAGTTAAGACCTAGTAATCTAAATTCTTGCTACTAAAAGTACAATTCATAGACTAACAGCATCGATCTCACCTTGGGAGCTTCTAGAAACACAAAAATTTGGACCCTAGAAATAGGACCAAGGCCTTCTTAATCAGAACCGTCACATCTACAAAATCTGCAGTAATTTGATTTCTATGCATATTAACGTTTGCAAAGTATTGCTCTAAGTGGTATTCCACAAGCAAAAATTTTTGCCCCACTCCCTGCTCAGCGGGAAGCCTGCTTCTCCCTCTCCCACTCCCCTGCTTGTGTTCCCTCTCTTGCTTTCTCTCTGTGTCAAATAAATATATAAAATCTTTAAAAAAAGTTTTTTCTCCCAAAGAACAAAATGTCTTTTGTATTGTTTCGAACACAATAATGTTCACCCTTCACAAAGTAGAGAAATTAGGGATCTTTTGTCAATCCCTGATTTTACTGCTTGAAAGAACATGATGAAGATGAAAAATTCAGGCCTGGATCTATAAATTCTTTTTCTCTCTTCCATGTAAAATTTAATTTGCCAAACCTCCTTACCTGTCACCTATTTCTACCCATCATGACTACCACCACCACCACAAACTTTATTGAGCTGTGCCAAGCACTGTGCTATGTGCATTTACATTTGTCTAACAAGTCTGTAAAAGAGGCACTAGTATCACCATCCCAATTCTATGTAGTAGAGATTTGAAGCTAGCTTGAGTCCTAACCACTAGAAAAGTATACCTCCTTGTGGAGTCAGTGATGGCTTGAATCTCATATATACTAAGCCCTCTTGCTTAAAACATTTTGTTACTTTTTCTAGTAATCTAGTAACTTGTTTTCTGAGGAAGTGCCTATAGAAATACAATGTTTAACCACTTTTATTTAATAAAACACTCAGACACTCCTTAAGACTAGCTGTAAGCTTAATTACACTGGAAAAAAATAGGTGTTTTACTAATATGTGCATTTGTTTTGAAGAGAAAGTAGCATTTACATTCCTATATCATATGAAGCAAAATCTAGGACTTTAAACACTATTTTAAAAGAAAATTATAAACAGGTTTACTTTGTAAAGTGTGTTAACACTCCTAAATTGCTTTCTTAGGAAAACTATAAGATTTATGCACATTAGAATTACGAACAGAAAAAAATTTAGAATGAAACATTAATCTCTAACTGCTTTAAAAGCAGCTAGATTATTATCATGGTTGATGCTATACCTACTGTTTGAGTGTCCAAGTTGAGTACACTTGTCATTCAATACTATTTGTATTGATCCCATAAAAGTGTATTTATGACATCAGGATTGATTTAAGGGACACTTTTATTAATCTAAATCAATATGGGCATCAAAACAAAAGAATGTAGGTTTTCTAAAACCACAAGAACATATAAATATTTACAAAGTGCATGCTTTCTCTATAGTTGTATGGTCCTCAAGTAAGTAGTATAGTTAAAGTTAACTTCTCAAGTTTCCTTTTTTTCTCCTTAACCTACAGATAAACTATTTTCCCTAAAATATTTCATCACTTCAAATATTTTTATTTCTAAAATAAAGCAACATTATTTTCTCAGTTCTAGTTCTAAGTCATTCTGAAGTCTACTCTCCATAATGCATTCATCACCTTTCCTATCATTCCAACTCACATTACCTACAATATCCTTAATATGCTTTTCTATCCATTTGAATAACGCATTGGATTTTTAAAAAATGGACCAAAAAGAGACAATCTAATTCCTACATGTACTGATTCCTTCAAAGGTCTGAACAATATACTCTGTCTTTAGAATGTGCTCTTATTCATTCTTTATATATCCATCTTCATAAGCTCAGAACCTTGTAAAGTGTGTGTATCCAGCAAGCTTTTTTTAATTTTGTGAGAGCAAGAGCATGCATGAGAACGCATGAGTCAGGGAGGGGCAGAGGGACAGTAAGAGGGAGAACCGGACCTCCCTGCTAAGCACAGAGCCCAACAGACTGGAGGGCGATCCTGGGACCCCGAGATCATGACCTGAGCCAAAATCAGATGCTTAACCCACTGAGCCACCCATGGGCCCCTCCAGCAAACTTTTATTAAGTAAGTCAACCCTCTAAAGTAAGCTAATCATTGTTCACGAGAGTTAGTCTCCTTTGGCGTATCCAAAAACACTCTTTGTGAGGAAATGGACACTATTTGTTTGATATGTTTCTTTGAATACATTTCTAATTTATTGCAAAACACATTGACATTCTGTATGTAAGCTATTATTCAGTGAGAAAGAACATCAGTTGTGAAAATGAGAACAAAGTGAATAAGGTAAAGGGCCAGACTTAACAGTAATAAACAAATAAGACATCAATTAGATATGACATCTTAACTTTCTCTATTTAGAATGGAGCCAGGATAAGTGCTACTTAAATGATTTCAACATTTATAGAAGATTCTAATAATTAGTCACACATAACTTAGTACAACTTAGATCCTCAGCTTTAAGTACGAGATAGAGTATTTCCTTTTCCCATTTTTTGGAAGCTATCGATTCTTCCTTTCCAGGAGAGGAAAACAGAAAAAAAGAAGAACCTATGCTTTGGTTTTGTATTATTCTTCCACTAGCACCATACTCCCATGTGGACAAGTGAGAAGCATGGGCAGTACACCATCACTTCAGGAATCCCCCAGACTTCTTCTTACATTATTTTATAGGTACTTAACTGCATCCTTATTGTCCTCTAAAGAAGTTGAAGTGTATTGTAAGCCTAAAACTGCTCTAAAAACATGGAGTGTTTTTTTTTAGAAAGTCGAAGATGGCCAGCTGAGCAAATAGTCTTAACTGATGTAATGCATATTTTAAATGTTACTGAAATTCAATCGAACATTCATAGAGGAACAATATGTACTCAAGTCTGAGTAGCTGCCCAGTTTTGTCCATGGTATGTCATTCACGGTGACTCCCAAATTCCAAACCACCATTTCAAGATTTTTTTCTTCTGTGCCTTCCTTCTTCAGACTCTTAGCATATGTGCAAGCTACAGACAACTTGGTTTCTTAAAAAGAGTTCATCATGCACATATGACCTCAAACTCAATTTATACATTCTGAATAACCTTTACTAATATTCTTGATTATTGAACCCCATCCTTTTCCACTTCCCATTTAAGAATTTTAAGACTCTCTCAAATTCTTTTTATGATTCTTCTTTGTATTTCTTCATTTGATACTTGTAAACATACCCATATAAAAAAGGATACCTTGATCTTTCTCTCATTCATTTCTACATAGCAGGAGCTAGCATGGTGGCTTTTAAAAACAAAGGTTTAAAATGGAGAGAAGGATGAAACTCTAATAGTGAAGGTTCACTTTATTTCACGTATATACTAGAGAAATGATCTGCCCATTGGCTCAGTCTATTACTATAACTGTTGTATCTCTAATTTTGATTATCAAACTCTGGGTATCTTATATTGTCAGAAATGAACTGTAAGTGGCTAAAAAGCTGAACAGTTAAAATCATCAATGCCTGTATTATATTTAATATGGGGTACCTGATTTTTATGTATCATTACTATTATTAGAATCAACTAAGTTGAATAATTTGACCAGAGAATAAAATAACACTTTAATATCTGTTCTTTGGAGTTTAATAGTATGTTTTAAATGAAAGTTTTATTTGGCTTCAGATGGTAATCATTAGGACCATAAAACTAGATGAGACCTAGAGGCATCAGTACAAGCTCTTTCTCCAGGGTGGTCTGGTCTTAACTATATTTTTCAAAGCATCATTGAAGCCCCTTCAGGAAAAGAGAATATCAGCCTATTAGGTTATATCCAATTCTTTTGGACCTTATTTATTACTCATCAAATCTAATCCAAATTCTTCACATTGTAGTTAAAGAAATGAAACTATTAAAAAGATGTTAGGCAAAATAAATACTTTATTGTTTTATTTTTAGAAATAAGCCTTTGTGTGATAATTCAAACATTTATAAACCTTTTAGATATTCTTTCAAAGAATACTGTTAACATCTCAACCACTTTTGATTAAAATTTCACACAAAGAAATGTAATAAGAGTTGAAAATTATAAATGCTAAAGGAATAATTCTAATAAATTTGGTTGTTATTTTATACATTTATTCAATACATACAAAACCAAATAGGAAACCACCTTCCTTTTTATTTTTTTCCCCTAAAAACAAACAGTTCTCACTGGTTAAAACTAAATTAAAACCATCTATTATGAGGAGAACAAATCTAAATTACTTCCATTTTGAAAATCAAAACCAGCTTATTCATTTCAATCCATTCAAGCCCGAGATTCCATTATTTTGGCAATACTTTACTATTTAATCTAAAAGAAGAAGAAACATCTCCTTATAATATAAGAAGTCTGGACAATGCAAAAAGTATAGTGTTTAACATAAGGCATGTTTCCAAAAGAAAAATACTACATAAGCTATAATAAAATTACATTTGTCTTGGTAAAGTAACAATGCTTACAGTGTGAGAACATTAAGTAGTTGTAGGTAACCTCATACAATTCTATCCTACTGCTATTAGTAACCTCCTCAAGAATTAAGAGCAATTTTTACAACAGAACAATTTTTCCTTGGAAGTGACACTAATTAACAGCAGTGGAGGGCAAATCAATCATTGGTTGCTTCAAGCTCTCAAAAAATGAATCAGTTATTGCACAGTAAATACCTCATAGAGGTCAGTGTTTTAAGAAGCTAGTCTGAAGAAATATGTTATTTATAAGTTGGTTAAGTCTGGAAGTTTTCAAGTTTTAAAATTAATTCTACATAGGGAATCAACTGGAAAATATTGACATACAAATAAATATTAGGCTTTTCAAATGGCTACAGTTTTGGTAGTTTAGAAAAGAAATAAAGTCAGCAAAGTGCCTAAGTTTCTATGTATGTTTTTTAAAAAGATATGCATAGAAGAAATAAACATTATACACTGTATACAGTAGCCCAGCCCAGCAGCAAGTATCTTCTGAAGCACAAATAACACCTCCACCAGTGTATATCATTGATAACTCCAACATTGCACAGCCAGTAGAATCCATGCCAACCTTAAAAAGAGAAGTGAGCGTTAAACATCTTTCAAATATTAGTGTTAAAAGTTCTTTAAAAGGAGGACGAGACTCTTCTCTAAATACACACACACACCCACACATATAGTATTTGTGTGTGTGTATATATAAATAACATCCTTCTTTATAAATTATGCTATGATTAGATATGGACCTATGGAATACTTTATTTTTTTAAAAGATTTTATTTATTTGAGAAGGAGAAAGCGAGAGAGAGAGCAAGTGAGAACACAGAGCAGGGGGAGGGAGAAGCAAACTCCCTCCTGGGCAGGGAGCCAGATGCAGGGCTTGATCCCAGAACACTGGGATCATCACCTGAGGCAAAGGCAGACACTTAACTGACTGAGCCACCCAGGCACCCCAGGATACTTTTCTTTAAAATACAAAAAGTTAAGAAAGATAATAATTTGTGATTAATTCTCAATCTTGGTCCATAAGTTATACATCTGAAATACCATTATAACCAAGGGTATCAAAATAATGCTTAATTTTGCAAGTTCTGATTTCTTCAATTCCAGTATTTATTTACTATAATGAAATTTCAGTAGAATAACACACTATTGATAATCCCCTGGAGGTAAATATTATGAGATTTGACTTGCTTGCACTTCCAATGGGGCTGTGTGAGTTTTTCACATTGCAGGATAACCTATTATATACATTCTAAAAATTAAAAATTAGCCAGAGAAACAGTCCTGGGGACTAAGAAAGCATTAAGCACTAAGTAGTTATTTATATTTAGCAAAGCAAAAAAAAATTCAGAAAAATTTACCTATAAATTCCATTTAATGACTATCTTGCTTAGAATTAGATGCTTTACTTGAAGATACTGCTGCCAAAAGTCCACTTACAATTTCCCGTCTGATTTCACCAACAATAGACTCTTTAATCTAGAGTGGAAAAAGAGAAAAATAAGAATTTAACAATATAACTATAATCTACTTTTTCTGCTTCAGAAAAACAAAAATAGCATTTAATTCCTATAATCAGCTAAGCCATAGAGAAACCCCCATGTAAACCCTCATGAAATATAGAGAAGTAGTGAGGAATCATGTCCATCTTTCCTCAAACCTAGGTCAGTGTGTCATCTAGCGTAACTCAGATAATTCCATTATAAAATAACACAATTCTTAAGTTGAGAATATTAAACATGTTATAGATTAAAAAATTTCATTTGCTTCATGACACAAAGGATCCCAGAAGAACTGATTAAATGTTAGATTCACTTTTATGTTTTTTATTAATGTCTATTTTTGTATGGTCATCAACAGTATACTCAGTGTTCTCATTGTTAAGAAAACTCATTAGTGGTAAACTAATATATCGGTATATTGCCTGTTTATAACAACTGAAAACAAAGTATCTAAAGAAGTTGTATATTGCTTGAACCTAACATGCACATTTTAGGTGGAAAGAAAAAATGGTAATTTAGTACAATTTATTTTAAAATGTGAAAAACATCCTCTAAACAACCACAAACTCTAAAGAAATGTTTTCCTTTAGTTGTATGGTAGAGGTTTGTCACTTCTCTGAAATTTTCCTTCAGATAAGGATATACAATCTTATTTTATTGTTGGAAAAGGCAAACAGACTTAGGGGCAATGTTAATTCCATCAAGATTTTCTTTTCCAGATGCCCAGACACTATACATGCCTACTCAAGCCTTTTTCTCTCTAATGATACAGCATCACTTCCAAATAGCTCTTTGTGAAGGCTTTAAATGTGGATTTCCTGAAATAAACTGATAATGTCTTCCCAAATTAGAACTTGAGACACTTTCAACCAGCTTTTAAAAATTCTACATTTCCACAGTTTCCTGTCAGCCTGATCTATTTCCTAAAATGTTCCTAAATACATCCTGAACACATTTCAATTGAAGTCTTTCCAAAAATGGCTCTGTATTAACCTGTCATGCAAAACTGGTACATAATAACACAGATTTATATGGAAGTATTCACAGAAACAAATGCTCCCTAGCTACCAACCATCTGCACTGGACTATATTTAAATAAATACAAACTTCTCCTTTTATCTTCTACTAATATTTCTAAATTTTAAACATCAGGAAAAGTTTTTGACTTTCATAGTACTTCACATTTACTTTTAAATGAATATGTGTTGGATACAAATATTATGAAAACCAGAACCTCTTAGCCACAGTGCATTATAAACACAAATACAATGTGTTGAATCAGAACTTCTGCAAATCTGTATTTACAGATGACAATGAGTAGTCTTCCCAGTCCTATTATTGCATGCAATATGGCAATTTTAGTAACTTTCATCATTCTTTATCATTCAAAAGATAAAACAGAAGCCAAAAAGTATCCTCTACAAACCAAAAATGTGTACCAACACTTTTGAGGGTACGGACATTACTGGAAGCATAACAGAAGCATGGACAAAGAGGATACTGTAATCCAAATGGGCACAAAATGCATATTGTTTCATAAAATATTAAGAGGAAAAATAATGTATTAACTCACTAAAACATAAGAACAGAGAATGAGAGACCGGTATAGACTACAAGAGGAAAAAGTAAAAACTTCTCAGACAATGACACACCTTAAAATAGTAGGTCATGTAAAATAATGGCAACTTCAGATCACAGTGTGGAGAGAAAAACTGCAACAAGAGCACCTTGGAAGAGAGGGGAGCAAGGAGTGTCACTAACAGATGGTTCCCACCAGGGAGAAGGAGCCTGGATTAGGAAGGATGAGGTCAAAGGGGGAGTGCTGTGCTGTGAACTACTTCAGGGAGACAACTGGGTCTCACTTATCAATGTATCCTGGCATAAAGTAAGTGCTTGATAAATGTCTGAATGAATGCATTAATGAGAAAGAGAAAAGCAATACAGAGTGAAGGCAGGAGAGGGAAAGAGACACAGTATCAGACACAGAAGGTAGATAAACAAAGGATTATAGACAGACTAGCATTGAAAACAATAAAATGCCTTTAATAATTAAATGAAGGAATAAACATATGGATTAATAAATTTGCTCCCAAGTATCGCAGGCTACAGGGAAGCTGGAAGGATTAGGAGTGAGAAAACTCCACTGGAATGGATGGGAAATCTGTTCTTAGGAGCACAATTTCCAAAAATGTGGTATAGCTGAACAGACTTGAGTGAGATTAAGAAAAGAATGCTCACTGGCAAAAGAAGCAGACTGTTGCAAGTGTGAAGGATGGTATAACAGGCATCTCCTGAGTGATGACTTTGCGGCAGCCATTAGATCAAGTGATCACTGAAAGAAATTGTAGTAAGAACACAGACAAGCTCTGTATTTACCAAAATACATGTTTAATGCATGTCAGATGGACTGTAATAAAGATACTAAAAGGCATGAACCAAGCCTAGAATATGCATCAAGCAGAAAAGAACTCTCTAAAGAGAAAAGCAATCTATGTTTTTTCTTTGATGTTTAATTCCGTTGATTTGCTTCTATGGCACATGCTCACTTATTCGATTAAGCAATTTTTTTAAGTAATTGTAAACAGTTTCAGGCCACTGATTGCATACATCACAGACCACATGGGCAAATTTTAAAGAGTGTAATTTTTCCCCACTACAACATATACAATCTATGCAAAAGTGGGTTACCTTTAATCTGACAAAAGCTTTGTTCCTGAATGAGTATATTAAACATTTCTCTGAAAAGACAGAGTTCTCCTTCAAAAGAACTCTACTGTATTAACACATTATAATGAGAGCATATTTTTTCAAAACTTCACATATGGTGAAACGGTGAAAACAAAAACCTGACAGACATCATTGTTTTCATGCATCCAAGAGTGCAGTAAAAAACTTCCCTGAACACGTCTGCCAAACATACTTAATCCTAACCGGCAAAACGTTCAACCCAAGCTTAAATCCTGCCATCCTGAGGAGTGGCTTTGTTAATGGGTGTCAGGGGCACAGAATTTACAGGAAAGGCAGAATCTAATTTAATTTTCTTGGTAGCTGATATACCAGCTTTAATAAGCTATTCAGTACCATGGGTATTTAAGCAAAAAGATTATGGATTTGAAATGAATGGCATCAAGACTAATCTGAATTTTATATATTTTGTAAACAAAGTTTAACAGAACACCCTTATAACTGAACGAAGATAGTATCAAAACTTTTTTAAAAATTATAAATGACATTGGACTAACTTATCTAATAACGTATATTTTTAAGTGCTTCAAAATAGTTTATTTTCTTAAGTACATCAAAATTCCTTTTAACACCTTATTTCACCAATATATTTTGCTTGTTAAGTCCTTATCTGTAAATAGCAAAAGGGTAAGTGTTAAGCCCAACTTCCTCTAAACTATGCCAAATGTTGAATTAGGGAGTTTCTAATGAACAGGGTTAGTTACAAATTCTAAAAAATTCCTTAAACATTTGCCCTGCATGTCAGTTTAAATGTCTTCAAAATTATAAAATCCTTATTTTATGGTAGGTTCTATGTAAATGATCAAATACTACTCTAAGACCAAGAAACAACTATCTTTTCTATACGTTATGTTCTATCAGCCAAAGAATCAAAATGTTCTGGTCTAGGAATGCTTTACTCCTCAGAAATTACTCACAGCACAAATCAGTCCACCTCTTAACAAGTTTCAAAATGAGGACTCAAGTGTGCATTAAGGGAATATTTATGCCAAACAAGCGAAATTAAGTTGAGTTTTTAAGGAAAACTTTCAAAACTAAAGCAAGCTAAAGGGAACAAAAATACCACATTTCTAGGGGAAGAAAATGTACCTTAAAGCTTACTTCTTCATCTAAAACTCGCTTCTTAATATATAAACATAGTGTGGAAAAAAATAATCACTTAATTTCACAAAACACTCTCTGATATGAAACATAAAAATAAAAATGGATTATAATCATTTGCACCTAACTGAGCAGGATGGATATACAGAGCCTGCTACACATTAGCCGGCTACATACAATCAACTTAGAAAAATTACATTTGTAGAACAAATGAATTTATATGATTTAAGACCTTTTAAACTTTAAGCTGGTAATTCAAGTCATGAAAAAAATTATAAACAGTCTCTTCTGCTTTAATACTGGTTTTGAAAATATAAATCTGTCTCAACATGACTGAAATATTAGGAAACAACTTGAGTATAACATAAATTTCATATCTGCTTATGTGCAGTTTCATCTATAAGAAATACTGAATGCAGATAACTGCATTCAGCTGAACCTAGGAACACAGTACATAAAATACACATACATTAAATATCTATCAGCTATCTCAGTTCACTGTGTCATGAGCCACACCTAGTCACATCTGGTATTAAAACTTTCTGCTGGATTTCATCTTACTCTCCTCTGCTACCTTGCAATACCTCACAAGCTGCAACTCTTCCAAAGCCCAGTTCCACAATCAAATTTCAGGTATTTTTCAAGGTTAAGTACCATATTTATTACAGTATTAATGCATTTCTTAACTATTTAACATGTATAGAATTGTACTACTATCTCTGTTAGGTTTCTGTCCTCTTTTAAATATGTCACTTACAAAGTCTTGGTTATGCTTCTAGTCCTATTTTCCCATAAGCTCTGTGGTTATTACTGCACCAATGTGCACAGCACAACAATTTTTAGGAATGTATATATATCATACCATAGTAAAACTGACTGTATTTATTTTTACAGTACTTCTCAAGCTACTATTATGCAGCTATGAATGATGACACCTCATACACATGAACTAATCTCTGGACTCAGAGGATCAATGGCCCGGTTGAGAGAAGATTCTGGTCTGCTGCCACCATTCCTGACCTATAACCACTACAAATTTGTTCATATGTTACTCACAAATTAATTTCAAAAATACCTTAGGTTCAATTGCTTAGGTTCAATTTACTAGAAATATGCAGATTAAAAAGGGAGTCACTGACCCTAATTTCTCTGGCCCATTTTGCCCTTTTCGATTTTTAAATGTTTGAATACATTATACTACATGTTTTTCTGTGTAATTTTTTTATTGTTTCCTGAATTAGTCTTAAATAGCTTTCTACTAGTCTCTTAAGCTTAAGGATTTCACGTCTTATATATCCCTTACAGTGTAACATACTCATTAAGACTCTTATGAAGTGATTTAAAAAAAAGGATTATCCCCCTTTTTAACCAATGGGGAATATAGGATTATCCCCTTTTTAACCAATGGGGGATATAGGATTATCCCCATCTTTAACCAATAGAAAGATCCTTTCTAATCATGGGTTTTAGTATCACTGGGAAAGAACTATGGATAATTATGGTTCTTCCTCAGTTACTCTTAAGAGAATAGATTGAAAAAAAAAAAATATTCAACATGGGTAACTTTTATCCTGTGCGCTCTATTACATTTTGTAGCCAGACATAGTGTGATTTGGGAAGAAAAGAAAAAAATTAAAAGCCATCAAAAATTTTGATCTGTGATCTCACTTTTTTAAATTATATATATATATATATATATATATATATATAATTCCTCCTTATTGCCTGATACCAGTGTCCAAAACAGCCATTTTACTAATTTTCTCAATTAACTTTTGACCTGTGACTACTAATCTTCCTAATTTTTTGCAGTCCTTTTGGTAACCTAGCACTATGGTTAAATGTCTCAGGTTTACACATTGCTATTACCCAGGGTAAGTCTTCCTTTCGTTCTGTATTTCTATCTTTGAATAATTCCTGTATCTTCCATATATCTCCACCACCCATTAAGCCAAATAGATCAAATTCTTTATACTTATTATTTCAAACTGGAGTATAAAATTTGCAGAAATGCCATTAGAAACATATATTATTAGACATAAGCTAGATCAATGGGAAAGTTCTCTGAAAATTTAATTTAAAAGCTCTCTGAAAATTACTGAATACAATGAATCAAAGGATTATCTTATAAATAATGTTCAAATAAAACCTCCTCCAACACATACTGCCAAATAAATTAAGCATAGATTTTACTCACCTCCCGTATGACTTGCTGCAACTCATCTTGCTCCACATTTTTATGCATTTCCCCAGCAGCTGGCATTAATGGAATTTTTCCATTCCCTTCTTTTACTTCGGATTTAGGTCCTACAGCCTCCAAGACTTCTTCAGCTGCTCCGACTTCCTCAGAACTTTCCACAGCTGGTGGTGTCTGCACAGAGCCCGTTCTAGAAGGAGCAGTGGGTGTTAGGGCCACTGATGCTCGGAATACTTTCTTGCTTGGTACCAGATGGGTCTTGGGTTTGCCCACTAAGTCACCAGAAGGTACTCCACTTCTTCTATTAGCATGAGATGGACCAGAACATACAGAAGATGACTCTGATGTTGCTTGGGAGAAAACGGATTCTGAGCTTTCTCCGGGAGGAATTTCAAATCCCATTTCTCCAAGTCCCATGCCCAATTCAGACTTCAGATAGGATTGTTCCCGCATCAGTTCAGTGACCTGAAAGTCAGAAAATTGCAATTCTTCTCTCTTTGAATTAAGACTGGTAGTTAAAAAAAGATTAAAATTCTAGTTGTGATTACTGCCAAAAATCACTTAGCTTGTAAAGACATGATTATAATTCATTCATTTAGTAACTACTCAATTTCATTTGCAAAAACGTAGGAAAATGTAAATTCATGGTGAGACAAAGCCATAAAATACATAACTAGGCTGTATGGTTGGATGAAATTTTACTTGTTAATGCATGGGTGTCCAAATTACTTGTTAAGGAATAGTAACTAGTGAAAAACAAAACAGCTAATCATAATGCTTTGGCACCCAAATGAATCAGTTTCTTTAAAATATAATAAAAATCAGCCTTTTGTTCAAAGAGTAGTCATCTTACAAATCCAACTATCTAAAGGACCTGGAGACAGACTGTGAAAGCATATTTCCTCTGGAGCATAAATTAAATACTTTTTATAATGTATTACCTCCTTTACACCATAAAAATAAATCACCATTGCAATTAACTGGCTTTCTAACGGCCAAAGATGGCAAAGGACTTTCAGAAGTGCCAAATTCACTTCCAATCAATTTAGCTACCATCAAATTCTGTACTTAAAAACAAAAACATTTCATCTACACTGGGAAAATTGTGTGTTTATGAAATGTTATTATCATTCCCTTCCCCAGTGATTTGAAAGGAGAGAGGCTTACTGGTTCCATTACATTCAATGGAGAAGGGCATGACAAGTTATCAGCGCTTCTACTGCCACACATTCCCTGGAAAAATAAGAACAATATGTATGTATGTATGTATGTATAAATTATTTCTTCAAAATGCAAGTGTTTCACAAAAAATGAATTGGCTAATTATTGCCCTGAAACATTCTTTTATGTCATGAAGGTCACTCTCAACTGTCATGGGATCCTATAAAATGTGTTAATTCAGACTGAAGGTTCGTAGAAGATATTCTGATTCTCTACTGTCACCAACATGCATTTCTCAAAATAATGAATTGAAACCGTTTACGGAAAAAGATATTCACCAATGACAAGTGATAATCTCATTCTATGCTACACATATATATGTGTAATACACATTCTTATTCTACTGATTCTACTCCATATGGGTGCACATATATGTGTGTACAGAGTCATCTACTGTTAACAAAATCAAGTATGTGGTTCAAGTAACAGAAAAGTTCACTATTTCAACATTTTAAAAAAATGTATTTCACGACTGCAAAGACAACAGCAAAAATAATCAACTGCTGAAGTTTAAATTTCACTCAAAGAAACATTAGAAGTTTGAAAAATGATATAAAACAAAGAGAAAGTATTTTATTCTCTTGGCTGTATACCTATTTCCTGCCTTTAAAAAAGATCTCATTTGATTCCTTAAAAAATTAAAGACTGGCAAAGAGTCCAAAATAAAGGAAAAATTTAAAAGGAACAGTTATTTATTCAAAGGCAAGAAGGGGATAAAAGACTGAGTGAAATACATTATTTATGTTCTTGGCAGTTAGTTACAGGCAGTGATTAAAATCTAAATTAATCACATATTAACCCACTACCATTTTTCCTTTAAAACTCCTAAAATTTTGTATTGCTCCTTATTCTTTATTAAAAAAATGATTAACATTTTTCAGTATTTCTAAATATATTAAATATTTAAGAAAAGGATCACAACTTGCACATTCGACTGATCTGTGGAAAGGTTCCTTAAACATTCTGCTTGCCTCAATGCCATTAAAATAAGTGTTTTAAAATTAAGGCACTGGTCCCTAAATTATGTGGAACATGATCCATAGATCCTAAGTGAAACCCTCTGACAAGCCCCAAGGCACCATACCACGAGGGCTGAGGAGCGGAAGGGAGAAGGCATGCGCACGGCGCGGAACTGCTCCTCCAGGGCCAGCAGGCGCTCCTCCAGCTGCAGTTCCAGGTCCTGAAGTTCCATGCGGACCGAATTTCTCAAACTCTGAAGCTGATCAACTTCATACCTATCAGTGTGATGACAGGCACAAGGTTGAAAAAAGCAGTTTGGAAATTCACGTGCACCGCTCTCTCACAAGCCATTAGAAGGTACTGAGGATGGCCAATTCTAAAAATTTGCATGACAGCAACTGCCACAGGTGTGACCAGAAGGACAAACAGTCTTTCTCTACCCTCTATCCCAAATATTGCAAACTAAAAAACACATTACGACCACCGTCTTCCTTAATACACTGAAAGAAGTTTAATTAGTAAAACACTATGCCTGATTTTATTTATAGTGATTCACAAAATAAAAGGTACACAGCACTAGACATAAAACCAAGCTATAAAAAAAAAGGTGAGAATGCTTTTTTGGAATGAAAAATATTTTGAGTTACATTAAGACAAAATGAACTTTTACCTTTCTTCCTCGGTCATATGATGATAAACCATGGTTTGCTGACGCAGCATTGCCAACTCTAAATCCATCATTTGCGTTCTAAATAAATTCAGGCTCCGCCTCATTACCTGGAGCTCCTGAAAAGTATTCTAAAATACAACATGAAAAAATTATACTTCTAAACCATATAAATTACTTTGTACCGCAAAGATCTAAATAAGAACTTACTTCATATAGAGGTAGAACAGATGATTTCTGAGTACTATATGGAGCAGCAGCAAGATCAGGTCCTCTCGTCATAGGGTACTATAAAAAAGTGAAAGTATGATTACAAATCAATGTTAAAGTGGTTATTTCCAAATTATCTAAGGTGTTAAAAGGTGGAATTTGGGGCCTATATATTTTTCTCTTTGAGGCGAAAAAAAAAAAAGGCAGTAACAACTACTGAAAAATCCCACTTCATTTTGTAAGCAGGAGCCCAATCAGTCCCAATGCCACTTAGATTACTTCTATCTGTTTCAGGTATAAGTCAGCCTATTTGGGACAAAGAAGAGGCAAAGAAACATGTATGATTTAAATCTATGTCTTACAGGACTTCCCTCTTGCCTTGAGAAAGTAGAAAACAAAAACAAAACTCAAAAATGTAGAAGTGATAGCAAATTCTGAGATTACAGGAAATTACTGAGTTGGCTGAAGAGAGTACCAAGCAGTCATTACACTTATTCGTAGACATTTAAGCATCTACTATATGTCACTGAGTGAAGAAAAAAGACAAAAGACAAAAGGCATTCCCAGCCTTCAAGTGTAGAAGGAAAAAAAAAAAAAAGGGAAGTGAGAAAAAACTTACAGTGTTGGGGTGGGGGAGGGGGAATGCTATGATGAAACAAACAAAAACCTAGATTAGGTGAGTAAATGATCCCAGCACTGGTGACATCTAAGCTGAGCCTTAACAGTAAACAGCACTTGGTCAGGCAAAGAAAGGCAAGGACAGGGCATTCCAGGTTAAAAGAACAAAAACAAAAATAAAAACAGTGGCATTTGTCAAAACAGGCACTTAGGAACATACACCTATTTAGAGGCCTGCATGTAGTCCAACACTGCTGGCATACACACACAAAGAATAAGACTGGAGAGACAGGCAGACATCAGGTCAAGAGGAGCATCTGTCTCCTGGGGGCTGGGGGGTGGTAAGAAGATTAATTAGCTGAGCTATTGATGGGACATCCAAGAGGAGACGATCACATCCAGAGCAGAGTAACAAGCTGGTCTAGAAAGGTGCACCATTAGGGTGTAGGAGGACAGAGCCCTGGAAACCCTGTGTTTCACATAATTACAGCTGAAAGGTTGGCTATCTTACTCACAGATAAAACTAAGATTTATAAGGAGGAAGAATACCCACATTCTGGTTAGACCATAAATCATTAGGAGACGGTTGTCATGAGGATAAAATATGTATTTAAAAGAAAGTAAACTTGGGGCACCTGGGTGGCTCAGTCAGTTAAGTGCCAGGCTCTTGGTTTCGGCTTAGGTCATGATCTCAGTCAGGGTCCTGAGACTGAGCCCCACATGGGGCTCCATGCTCCGCGTGGAGTCAGCTTGAGATTCTTTCCTCCTCCCTCCTCCTCCCTCCCCTTCTGCCACTCCACCCACGTGTGCTCTCTCTCTCTGAAAAATAAATAAATAAAATATTTAAAAGAAGGTATACTTTACTACATAACTAATGAAGTTGCAACTTGGGGCGCCTGGGTGGCTCAGTCGGTTAAGTGTCTGCCTTCCGTTCAGGTCGTGATCCTAAGGTCCATGGATCAAGCCCCTCATCAGGTTCCCGGCTCAACTGGGAGCCTGCTTCTCCCTCTCCCTCTGCCCCTCACCCTCACTCATGCTCTTTCTCTCACAAATAACATCTTTAAAAAAAAAAAAAGTTGCAACTTTTGGGAAGCCTGGGTGGCTCAGTCAGTTAAGAGTTTGACTCTTTTGATTTCAGCTCAGGTTGTGATCTCAGGGTCGTGAGATCAAGTCCTGCATCAGGCTCTGTGCTGTGTGTGGAGCCTGCCTATTATTCTCTCTCTACTTCTCCCTCTGCCCCTCTCCTCCCTCCCTCCCTCTCTAAAATAAAATTAAATAAATAAATATATATTCCTCTCCCTCTCTTAAAAAAAAAAAAAGAAGTTGCAACTTTAATTTTTACTTTCCTAGTGGCTTCCTGTCTATTATGTCAGCATAAGAGATCTATTACATATATTCTAAGGCTCCTGACTCCTAGCTGAACACTGTGGTCATTACATTACACTGTCATTTTCATTTCCTCAACTGTCTAAACACAAGTAGCTTAGAGAGAGATTTAGAAAGGAAATGTGAAATGAAAACCTAAAGACAATTTAGTTAATTTTCAAAGTTTTTTTGGGGGAATTATTTCCATCCCTCTTAACATATCTGAGAGCAATAATTTCAAAAGTAACAAGACACACAGACTATTTTTATTCAAATTCACACTTTACCTGATTTTTTTTCCTTTTCTGGGGTAGTTCCAGTCTCTGAAACCAGTAGAAGCAGACTCATTCTGTGCCAGGAGACCAGCACCAGGAGTCAGGAGATAGAGGGGAAAGCTTAGTCAGAGAGCTAGGAGCAGAACCAGGAGAACGCACGGCGACACAGAAGCTGAGGGGAGGGAAGCTTAGAAAGGAAAGAGGCAGTAAACAGTCAAATGGCAGAGAAAAGGAGAGAAAGTACTTGAGAGTGAAGATTTTTTTTAATAATAGGGACAACCTGACTAAGACAAAGACCACGGAGAAGAGGCTAAAGAAGGGAGGCTATCTAATGAGCAAAATCTCTTCCCTAGAAGGGAAGGAGATTATGAACAGAGAAATCAACCTTGTTCAGGACTAGTTACAGCTTCTCCCTTGAGACAGGAGGGCAGAGTATAGGAGGACGGCAGGTACATGTAAGTTTAGGCATGTCAGAAAATGAAGTTGAAGTGGATCATGCCTGATGGGACCTAGCTTCTCAGTGAATTAAGAGGTGCTCAAATCAATGAAAGAAAAAAAAATATTTTTTCTCATACCTGTGAAAGATTCTGCAGTGAGTTTCTAATATCATGCAATACTCTTCGCAACTGCATTTCAATGGCAGAAGGAGGGTTCATAGAGCACGCTCGGTAAGGGTAGGCAGCATGTCTATGCGAGTTAGGACACCCGAAAGGGGCAGTGAAGGCACTACAGGTGGCACCTGATATGTTGGGAACACTGTGAGTGCTCAGAGTTCTCAGGTGCTCACACAGGGGCCTCTCTTGCCACTCGGAGTGGACAGAGTGAAGAGAACAGGTGGACTGAGATACGGGTGCTGGAGCATACAGTGAACAGGTAGGAGTCCTTCGATGATGGCATTCCTCCGACCGGTTCACCTCGCTCTGAGGAGCTTCTTCTTTCTTCACAGATGACGGAGAGATGAAAATAGTGGATTTAACTAAAGACTGACCATCATGCTCAATCACCTCTTTTCCTAATTCCTCTTCTTCTTCAGGTGTGTACTTATAGGTGAAGGAGGGTGGACTGCATCTGGTCTCCTTTCCTGGGGACAACCGGACATTGACAGAGGACACGACTCTTACTGGGCTCAATAAGGTGGTTGGTAAAGACTGAGACCTTCTCAGAGGATAGCCAGCTTTTGCAAATAAGTACCTCTGTTTTAAGAGATCTTTTGATTTTACCAAGCTACGCCCTATTCTTTGGTGAGACAGACTGCAAACCTTCATTTGAGCTCTTTGCAAAGCTGTATTAACTCTATCCACAGAAGAGGGAGGCCTCGTTGTGTTTTCAGAGCCCTTCTCACTGCATCTAGCTTCAATAGAAGCCAGTGATTTCAGAATATGGTGTGTGGTATAGTGGGCAAATTCATAGTCACTGCTTTTATCCACATCACTTTCAGCACTTGCTTCCCTCAGCAGGTCCACTGGCTGTGCTGGAGACAAATCCTCTCTCATTTCAGTGATTTCAGTAATGTGATCTCCTGTGCTACAAGTAGATTGTGTGTTTCCTGCATTTTCCACAGTCTCACGTTGGGGGAAATCCTGGCTATCTGACCTTTTCTTATCAGCAGCTGTTGATGTCTTCTCTCTTCCCTTTTGAAGAGGGATGAGAGACTCCTCCTCTGATTCATTAAAGTAAGGCTGGTCTTGTGCTGTTGGTGTGACAAGGTCTTCACCAAATGATGTGACTGTTGTCTCACTGTCACAACTATCAGCGCTACTCCCCATGGCTTGCAAAGACTCAGGAACCTGTGAAAGGAAAACAGGTAGGAAGATGGAGAATTCAAATAGGAAACAACATTCACAAAAATACCAAACTAATGTGATGCTTCTGTATTTTCACGTCTCTCACCTTGGTTCCTGGTACTACTCAAAACTGTTTTTCCCTGTCCCTAATTGGAAACCCCTCCACTTTCCCACAAAGATTATTCCAGAACTTTACTATTTTCCTTAGGTCCCCTTTTCAGCACCCATTTCCTTTTCTGCCAATACATGACACTGAATCACTGAGAAGATGGGACAAATGTTTCTTAACTTTCTTGCCCAATGCCTACAAATGTTCCTATACCTCTCCCAACCATTCCTTCCTCTCTCTTCTGAAAGAAAACTGTCCTTTTTTTCAAAGTTAATCCCTAATCTGTGCATCTAATCACATCCTCTCCAGGACTAGGTATCACTTCACAATTTCATCTCAGATTTTTCTGCACCAGACTGTCCTCTTAGAGCTTTTTCCCTTAGCCAGACAACTTCCCTGAGTCATTCTTATATGAGAAAGACATACAGACGCAACACCCTTATTTGAAAAGGGAGTCACCATTCATATCTTCTCTTCCTTATCATTGATTTAATCTCCATGCTTCTCCTCATTACTCCCTCAGAACCACTCACTCAACCACTCACTTTCCAAAAAGCCAAATTCTTATCTTTTCACACTCATGTCCACAGATTTCCTTTTAAAAAAAGGCTCTCCAACTTCCAATTCTTCTGCTCATTGGATTATTCTTTCTGAGTTTTTCTCCTGTCCATGTATCCCTCAGGTACTAGGTTCCTACAGGCTCTTTTGGGTTCTCTTTTTCTACTCCACCTTTCTTTTAAATTTGGTTATAGATATTTTAAACACTTTCAAGATACTTCTATACCTTTGCATACAAGAGTTCCATGTAGTATACAAATTATAAACTCCCTAAGGATAAAGATGTGCCTGTTACATGGGTTATCTAACACAGTCTAGCATACAAGTCATGTAATATTCAGCAAACTATGTAACACAGTTACTGTTAGTAATTAAATAATTATGGTAAAAAATAGAAACAATTATGGGAAAACAGAAGAAAAATACCAAACAGAATAATGATCAAAATAACCTCTGTTTACTGAAAGCCCAAAAATAAAGGACAAACTCTCCTTGTTTCTAAATGTTGTCGGAGCGAGATGTATAATTAGTGAAAACTAAAACTTGTAGTCAAATGATTAGATAATGTCCACATCCTGGCATTTTTATTCTGACATTTGAAAAATAAGGATTAGACAGATTCAGTCTCAAAATATATAGTTACTGAAAAGTCACCCAAATCTGAAGTTAATCACAGTGCCTACTACAATAGAAATTTTTACCTGAAGATGATTAAGGGAGAGGCAGTCTGTCGAATCTTCAGCAAAACCACTGCTATCAGAGTGCTGACTTGCAGTACGTAATAGGTGATCTACCAAAAGAAATAGGCAAAACTGCTAAATATGACTACACAGACAAGAAAATATTAGAGATACATGATCTATAACAAATATATATATTGGTTCCTTCTCAGAAGAATATGCATCACTTATGCTAAATGTGGCTCCAAAGCACAGGAGATTAACTCGAATTCATCCCAAAACAGAAGCAGATCTATCAAAAATTCTCAGCGTTCAGTTGCTAACTAAGTTCTAGTGTTAATATATTTTGATAAATCCAATTAATGTCTTACCTTTAGAGGACAACTGGCTGAAATGAAGAATCATGCAAATAAAAATAGAAATCCCAAAGTAAACCACTTCCATTAGCAGATATATAAAGATATTTAGCAGATAAAATTAGAAGTTTAAATGTAGTGTGTAAAAAGTTCTATTATTTTCCTAACAGGAAAATAAGATTATAACTAAGGTACCAATAAATTAAATAATTTGCACGCCAGTACTTAAATGTTTCTGATTATTTCAAATAATGCAAACATTTTTAAGTCATGAAACAATGACTTCCTAACAACTGCATGAAATTCAAATACATTCAACTGGTACGTAATACTGTTAATTTTATTAAAAACCCTGTCTGGTTTTTGCCCTGAAAACTCTAATTCCTGGTTAGGATAACCTAAATACACTTTTTAAAAGTAAAAAGGCCAACTAGGCACACCAAGAATGATCACATGCCCATCCACACCGTAAGTAGAGGAAAGACTTTACAGCTATTACATTTACTAGGGAAGAAGCTTCATGAGAAGGTCAAGTTCTGCAGACCTTTAAAAGTACCAAGCTAAATAAAGTGTGTTTACCAAATCCACATTCAAAATTTGAATGATAGAACCTGATAATAAAATCCAAAATCAATTAAAATTCACCTGACTTCGAAAAATATCCCATTGCAGCCTCAGGTTCAATGTAGAGCATCACAGAATAGCATAATTTTTTCTCATTATAATTTAGAATAATTCTGTAATATTGTTTTAAAGTTAACAAAACTGCAGAATGAGATAAAAGAAACTGATCCATACTTTTGATAAGTCTAGGTAAACTGGAACAATTGTGAAACGGAACTGGAATAAGATGTTACCATAGATACTAAATATGCATTATATCAACTGAGAGAATGATTAACATATTACATCAGAGCAGTTATCACCATAATTATATGTTTGCATGTCTTTTTTTTTTTAGACTATGAGTCTTCTGAAGAAAGAAACCTCATTTACTCTATTTTGTATCCTAGTATCTAGAACAATTGAATAATAAAAAATGTTTGCTGAATGAATCAATGATAACTTTCTCCTTAAAGCAACAATAAAATTAAACAGTGGCTTAAAGGATTTAGAAGTGAAACTGCCTATCTGGTTGGGCAAAGGGCAACTGCTGGAGGGCCTGGGGAAGCCAGAATGACCAGCAACACTCAAGTTCTCTCTGCTGAGATCTGTTTTATCTGCATTGGAGTACAGTCTGTGCTGAGTTCACCTCTGTGGTTAGCCTTGAGTTAACACACACTAGGTCAGATAGTAGACTACTCAGGCTTCAAAGCAGGTGTTGGGCAGTGGAAAGAACAAGGAGGCCTGGGTTCAAGTTCCTACTTTATCAAAATAAGCAGTAACTTCTCTCC
Organism: Ailurus styani; assembly: GCA_002007465.1. Lineage (NCBI taxonomy): Eukaryota > Metazoa > Chordata > Mammalia > Carnivora > Ailuridae > Ailurus > Ailurus styani. The sequence goes on along the minus strand of LNAC01000004.1, from coordinate 2,511,519 downwards.
TCCACAAAATAGAATAATTCTTCTATCTCACAGGTTTACCTCAGGAACTAAATAGGGTGTAAGCAAAACTATTCTGTAAATTGTAAATCACAATCTATGTTCTTTATTCAAATATTCACAAAAAAACACAGTTCTCCACAGGAGGTGGAATTAAAAACAATTAGACCTCTGTCCTAGCTGAAGAGATTAAACATTATTTCTAATTAAAAACCAGGACGTTAGAGCAAAACATTAAAGTGAGAACAAAACAAAACCTAGAATTGTATTTGTCCAATATCACAGAAAACAAACAGAACACTTGTATACTCTATGTAAGATTAAAGACAATTTGTACATTCCTAATAAGGAAAATGTTTGAATGCTCTCAATATAGCTTGCTGAATGTCAGTTGTGACAAAAGTTGAGTCACTAAACCTCTGTAGCCTTCAGAATTTTTTTTAAGAGATAGAAGAGAGGTGAGGGGTGGGATGCAGAACAGAGGGAGAGGGAAAGAGAATTTTAAGCAGGTTCCATGCCCAGCATAGAGCTCAATATGGGGCTCAATCTCACCACCTTGACATCATGACCTGAGCCAAAATCGAAAGTCCAATGCTTAACCAACTGAGCAACCCAGACACCCACAGGCTTCAGTATTAAATCCCAGGACTGGATATGAGATTAAGATTACTGTAACTTCAAAAGTCCTAGAACTAAAGTGCAAAGCATTTATATGCATGTAGTATATGCATTTTTACTAAACTTATGAAATGAATATTTTATCAGTGATTCTAATTCTGTTTATGTTCTATATATTTATGTTTATATTCTATATAATTTTAATGATAACTAATCTAAGATACTTTTACATTACATTATCAAAATTTGATAGGCTATATTAAAAAATGATAAAAACACTATATTATTCCCTTTCCCTCTCATGCACATACAAAACCATTATGCTGTTAATTTATAAAAATGTGATTCATAAAAATGTCAACATTTTTACTTATACCACCAGAAGTAAGAGACCTCTTCTTATTGGTAAGAGGGAGAAACTCAGATTGAATACAAACCACATTGTCTTTTCTACCACAAGGAACTTGATCTTAAAAGATCCTGAAGTACTTATATATACTGTTTTTAATCCCCTCTTATGACTCAGGGCAAGTTGTTTTTTCCAATGTATCCAATGTCAACCTAACTAAAGGAAAAATTTCTTGATGTCTGTGAATCATGCCTTATACCTCAGAAACACATGCATATACTTATGGACTTAAAAAGGGAAAGAACATTAAACAGGAAAGTTCTTTTTGTGTCTGACCAGAACTATAGTGACCTATCTTGTTTCTTAGCACTACAATGCAATACAAGAAAAATGATATGCAAATTGTCTCTTATGAAGTCATTTTACAAATCGGAAGAGAACAAACATGCAATTTCCTATTTAGGAACATACATATGAATCCTTGTTTAAAAAAAAAAAACAGGGTGGATCAGCATTTGTAAGCTTTAAAAATAAATAGTCCTACCTTCAGTGGTCACTTTAACTTCCTTACTTCCTCTCTCCTTTTCTCTAAATCTCAAACGCTTTGTGACTTTAAACATCAGACATGTTTTTCTTGTTGCAAATTAAAAGTGAAAGAAATGGATTCAAAGGTTCTTTGGTCAATAATTAATAATTCAAGAGAAGAACAGTATCTACAGCCACTCACCTTTGATCCATAGTTTGAATTTAACTTAACTAGCTTTAACCAGCACTGAGAGATTGGTATGTTTTGCTAGAGGCATATTCATGTATATACTTCAGAGATATGTTTAAATAATGCAAAGCAGAGGTGGATAATACAAGTGTGTATTATGGGGCACCTGGATGGCTCAGTCGGTTAAGCTTCCAATGGCTGATTTTGGCTCAGATCATGATCTCAGGGTTGTGAGATCAGGCGCCAGCTCGGATTCCGCACTGGGCATGGAGCCTGTTGAAGATTCTCTCTCTCTCTCCCTCTGCCCTTCCCCACCTCGCCTGCACATGCACTCCCAAAAGATAAGTAAATAAAATCCTTAAAAAAAATATGAGTGTGCATTTCTATCATAACCATGTAAAAAGTAGGCCTCAATCTGTTGCTCTATCACTTCCCATCCAGCCCATATGCAGAGTTGAAAAATAATTCAGAGTACAAAGAATGGCATTTCAGAATAGGCAAACTAAAATTACGTTATGAACACAAAAGTCTTCAAGAGGGTACAAAAAAATTCTATAACCGAAGTATAATGAAGCATGCATTCAGGTGTTCTTAACCTTCATTTTACACTTACAGGTACTCAAATTCTGATAGAAAAACCTTTTTACCAATCAATTAATGACACTGGTAATGTGCTTGGGAACTAGTGGATACTAGTCTACTTACCTCTTTTTGACTTTGTGAGACCTAGCTGGTAAGCAGCTGGAACGTGAGGAGCTTCTCCCTCTGTACTTTGAACCTAAAGAATGGTTTTAAGTAGTTAAAACTTGAAAAATCTACAGCAAAGAAGAATAGTTCTTGATAATTATTCATTAAACAAATCAACAAAACATAAAAGTAGGTACCAAAGCTTTACATTTAAAAAAGGCAAAGCGTCTTATCTCAAAATTGTGAGAATCAGCCCACAACTTTATTTTATAACCTATTTTCCAGTTGACGATAGGACTGCAAGTTTGTAGCTAGCAATGAGAAGTGACTACATGTATAAACTACACATTAATAAAAAAAAGTTGTCAATACTATGAAAAACAGATCCTTGGGCGCCTGGGTGGCTCAGTGGGTTAAAGCCTCTGCCTTCGGCTCAGGTCATGATCTCAGGGTCCTGGGATCAAGGCCCACATTGGGCTCTCTGCTCGGCAGGGAGCCTGCTTCCTCCTCTCTCTCTGCCTGCCGCTCTGCCTACTTGTAATCTCTCTCTGTGTCAAATAAATAAATAAAATCTTTAAAAAAAAAAAAGAAAAACAGATCCTTAAGAAAAAGTTCTATAAATGTTAAAATTCAAAGTGTAAGGCCAATCCCAGGATAAATGCCATGACTTCATGGGAGATCACGACTGACACACAGCTGAGGCAATTGCAAGTCTTGCATCTTTAAAAATTGTCTAACATGCTCCCATTACAAAATTTTATAAAACTCCACAAATTTTGAGCATCTCAAAAACCACACTTGTATTAAGACTGCTTTGTCCTAACATAAGTGGTCTTTTAAGGCCTAACTTGGGAGTTGTAAATAGAAAAGCATGTTTCCTCACAGAACTAAAATGTTGAAAGATCTTAACCATAAATCCTCCCTGAAACCTATATTCAGAGAAGTTATCGAACCCAAAAAAGTTTGTTTTTTTTTTTTATGGTATTTTCCCCCTACCTGCACAACTAAATAATTTAGGAATTTTCAGATTCTTTATTCACCACACCCATCCCATTTCCCAAATATTCTAATGTAACTAACCCTATATTGAGATTAAATATTTGGGGAGGGAGAGACACTAATTCCTAACACTACTCAGTAATGATTAGTACTTAAAATAACAAACAGTATCCTAGTAAAGTAGGCAAACTAGCCAAACAGGGTTTTCACCATGAACAAATGAGAAAGCAATTAGCAAACAGGTTTTAGGTAGAACCTTGGTAGTTTTGAGCTATGAATCCATCCATGATAAGAAATATTCCACAGGAATGAGAGTGGAATGACAAACATGAAAAAAATCTCACAGATTAAAGATATTAGAACCTAATTTAAAAACTGCTCTGATTTGTGTTATCTTTGTTTTATACAGTTCCACGAATCCAAGGTTTATGAATCTTTTGAGAACTAAAACACACTGGTCATTTAAAATCACCACCTATAAATTATTATATAGTTTCTAACCTCTTTGTTAATACTGAAAAATTACATATATTTTTTTCAAAGCAGCAGACATAAATTCAACAGGAAAACCATTGTTATGCGTGCAAGGAAACAAAATGCATTTTCTTTTTGTATTCAACAAAAGATCTATTATTAGTCTCTATTTAGGCCTACCCTACTTCAAAGAGTTTTCTGTTAAAGTAAGAATCAAACAGACTAAAGAAGTATAACAGAAATCCAAATGCCTCTTTAATTACATTCTAGGAATCTCAGTTTAGGCAGGGCATTAAGATACTCCAAACTATACTCTCTAATTTTTTAATGTAGAATTATCACATATTCTACTCCTTAATTTATAAAATTAGTCACAAAATAACATGACTTTAATGAATATGTATCTTCAATATACTATCTTTCAAGATGCTACTCTATGGCAAAACAAAACAAAAATAAAAAACTACAAAAATTACAAACTGTACAGTTAGTTCAAAGAAAAGGACCCTTAAAGAAAAGCTGAGAGGATCATATTTTACTAATAAAATTACTAATGTCAGGATTCTTCTCCCCACTTACTCAATATAATCATTAATCACTTGTTGAAGACCAAAAATCAAACGACATGCTAGTGGTAACAGTTAAATTTCATAGCTTAGCATGTTATTATGAGTCAAAGTTGTGTGAATGAAAGCAGTCAAATTTGAGACAGAGTACAGCACAGAAAATTATGAAGCAAATAAAACTTGGATTTATTTATGTGGCAGGATACTCAACAGTTTCAAATCCTCAATGGTATTCTCATCATTTGCTACATTTGGCCTTTCATTAAATTAACTCTAGCTAAATATTGATAACCGAATTGAGTAATGGAAAATGGGTGGTCAACTATACAATTTTCTTTGGTCTCTGAGTAAGTTCGAAACTTTTCATAATATTACCAAAACCAAAACCAAAAAAATCCACCACCCTAAACCGAAATGAAAAATCGCTTGGTCTCAGTGTTTTGAAATTTAAAACTGTATGAAAATAGCTTTAAAGTAACCCTGTATTATTTCACTTTAAAAAATGTTTTAACAAAACATTTATTAAAACTGTACCTTTGTCAATCAATGTCCTGTTATCACGGCAGGAACCTACTTTGTTTGGTCTTGTTTTTTCTTTTTAACATGTCACATTTATCCTAATACACATCTTCCAGGCACAACACTATTATGCTGTGTTCTATAGAGCAGCAATACATGGAATGTTCTAACTCAAATAACCCTTCCTCTAAGGTTTAAGTATAGCAGTTTTTTAAAAAAAGAAATCAAAACTGGAGTTTTAGAAATCCTAATTTTTAAGGACATCTCAAAAAGTTCAAATGAAAGCATTATTTTTCTAAAGAAGTAGTATGGAGCTGTGTGCCAGGTGACTTGAGTTCTTGTCCAATGTCTGATACTACCAGTCTGACCTTTACCGAGTGATATGGTGTAGTCAAAGTAGCAGGTTTATACAAAGACCCGAAATTCAAGTCTTACTGGCTAAATGGCTTCAGATAGGTATCAGAATTATCTGTGACAAGTATGTCAGTTTTTTAAAATTGAAAAATAAAGACTAAAACTCCTACCTCACAGGTCCTTAGTTAGGATGATCAAATATTTTGCAACAGCAAAGTGGTAACGATTTACAATAAATCTCTCTCTGCTATCATTCAGGGACTCTACCCTGACATCCCTTTAACCCTCTCCCAAGTAAGGCACAGATATCAAAGGAAACATTACTACATCCCTCAGAAAGATGACAAAGAACCACTGCTGTCAAGTAATATCAAGTATAAGAGGAGGAAAAATGCTTCCTCATCTGTAAAAGGAAGAAAGTGGAGAATGAATTCAAAGATCTTTTTTTTTTTTTAAGATTTTATTTATTTATCAGAGAGAGAGAGAGCACAAACAGAGGGAACAGCAGGCAGAGGGAGAAGCAGGCTCCCCGCTGAGTAAGTAGCCTGATGTGGGACTTGATCCCAGGACCCTGGGATCATGACCTGAGTTGAAGGCAGACGCTTAATGGACTGAGCCACCCAGGCGTCCCCAAAGATCTCTTTCTGTGCTAGTTTATTATTCTGTATTTGTTGAAAATTTTTATTTAAAAAAACCTTTCAGGTTTTATTTACAAGATTTACTTTCTACTGTCAGGTACTTATATAATAAAAGTCAATTTAAGTCTTTTAGATAAATGTTAAATAAAATGTGGTGGTTAATTGGACTTCAAAAAAACAGACATGGGTGCATGTATCATGTGTTAGACTTCATATCCTATTGCATTCTATTCTAAGACACAATGCTTGTCTTCAAAACAGTCAAATTTGAAAGGCCAAAGAAACAACTATCTGTCAAGTATCTGTTTGATTTCAGGTTATTTTAACTCAGGCCAATAAATAAAAAAGAATTCTGAAACTTGATGACTAAAAATAAGGAGATACAGTAGTTAAATCAACAGTGTAGAGACAGAAACACTAAAACTTCACTAGCTTAAAAAATTATATACACTTCCAGTAATAATATCTCTATCTGAATATTAATTTGTAGCATAAGACACAGAACAACCTATTTATAGAAATAAATAGCTAAAAGTTATCTTTCTTCTAACATCTAAGTATGAGAAATTTTTCCTTTACACCTAAAAGATGAACAACTGCTTACTGAGTAGGATCATTCATGTATACTTCATATTACAGATCCATGGCTCTAGACTGTTACCACGATGTATTTATTAAAAATTAGCTATTTTAAGAGGAACACAAGAATTATCTAGGAAAGTCGTTAAGAATTAGAAAACTCAAAAGGAGGGTGTTACAACTTTTAGACACACTTGAACATTTTTTAAAATAGTCTACAAAACATTCTTTTTATAAGGCAAACTGACTTAGTTGAAAATAGTCTCTGGCCTTTTATTTATTTTTTCTTAATGTGAGAAATAATCACTCTCACTCTCCAAGGACTGAGTCAGTCTTGTCATCTGTTTAATTCCCCTTATGTTGAAGTATTTCTTGTCTTAGCTCCTGGTGACTGTCAGAGCTTACCTTTGCCCCCAGAGGGATTAGGCAGCTTCACGCACCGAGTCAGGTCTGCAACATTTTCTCCCATCTAGCTACCCAAAGCAGCTAGCATTCAGTTGATCTGTCTGAGAACTGGTTTACTGAGAGACAGAAAGGGAGTGTCCTCTAACTTATATTTATTTGCTGTTTTTACAGGAAGAAAGTTCCCAATAGGAATCAAACCTCAAGGGAAAGAAGTCTAAAAGAAAAACAGCAACAGCCTACTTTGAATGGGATCTAAAAGTTTGCTTCAGTAAGATTGTTCTCTTCATTTGTCAGTATAATTCAAGTCACACTTGGGAGAAGAGGAAATTAAAGAAACACATTATTTCCTTTCTTTATCCATTGTTCTACAAGCTCTCTTTAAAGTTCCCAAAGGGATAAAAACATAGTTCTAGGAGGTTTTTATCCATAGTTTAAATACATCTGAAGAACAAGGATTCGTTATCCTTAAAATTCCCCATATTTACAATGCAGCCATGGTTGATCATATCTATATATTCTTTTTTTGAAAAAAAAAATCTATTATTCTTCGACCACCAATGCCTGTAATTTTGTATTTAAAAAAAAAAGTTCACTTCCATGTGACATTACTTTCTTCATTAATTGCTTTTGCCAGCAGAGGGAGCAAAAAAAACCCCAAAAAACAAAAAACAAAAAAAACCAACCCACACATTAAACCATTAAATGTTAACCTGCTACCAAAGCAGATCATTTTACAAATGTTTTTACACTTTACAAATGTTTTAAAGAACTTTTTGTGTATGATAGGAATAATTTAAAAAATATATAGTTTAAAATTCAGGAACTCTAGGAATTAAAAAGCAACATATAAGAGTGTTTTCTCATCAGAGTCACCAGTATTAGATTTGTAAAGATCTAACATAATTTGTTTAAATTTTCATACTCTGCTATTAAATTAAAACAAGGAAACCCATTGACATTATCTGTCATAAAAGAGGGGCCCTAATAAAAGGCAAATAGTTACACTTTAATTATTAATGGTAGGACAACTTTGGACCAAAACAAAGTAAAAAATGAATCAAATAGTGAAATAGAACAAAAAGAGGTTTTAATTTATGAAGCAGTCATCTTATGAACTCATTATCATGAGAAATACATTAGAAATTAAATAGAACTATAAAGAATATATGAAGGAGTAAGGGGGAAAGAAGCTTACAAATAATATAAACTATTTCAAAGGGCTCCTCCACTCCTTTTTCATTTCATTTTTTAGTTAGAATTAAAATACTAAAAGATAAATTCAAAGACCACAAAAAAAGATAAATAGCTATATCAGCAATAGAAATTTTGCTATAAATGAAAAATCTTCACAACGTGAGAGATACATACTCACCAAAAGGACATTTATGAGCAGAATCAATTATCTCATTTTCCAACTCTCTAAAATAATGGCATGTGATTCTAAAATTACTGGGAGTTACTACTATATTACTAATGCCATTCTGTAATAAATTTTAAAAAGAAAATTGCACATTATGTAACTTTCAGCCATAACTCTTCAGCAGTATACATGTGCCTCAGTTTCCTCATGTGTAAAATAAGACCAGCACTGCCTGCCTCACAGATTAAAGAGAAAAGTACTTCAAGGGCCTGGTACAGTGCCTGCCACAAGGTAGGTTTTGATAAACTTCAGTTTCCTGTCTCAAACTATACAGTGCCAATTGTAAGTATTAGCTCCGGGCAGTCAAAAGTAGTTTTAGTTGACCTCATCAAAATGAATCTCTTTATCTTGCCCAATTTGAAATTTATGTCAATGTAGTAATATCTCTAGGTAGGAAAAAAAAATAACCAAACATTGGTCTTCCGGGCTTGCAAAAATCATATTCAGTGGTGTTTCAAATCTTCTTCCTTGAGGTTCCCTATCCTCCCCTTCAGAAACATATCATCTTTGGGTTCTTTCCAATCCCATGCCAAAACCTATTCTTCTCAAAGCCATATTCACACTTCACCTTTCCACTAAGTGTGGCAAAAAAGAACTCAAACTTCTCTTTTATTTCAGAGGCTGTGTTTTTAACTATTATGCAATATTGATTATAATTTAAGTAGACTCTCTTATGGCTTTCTCAGGGCATCAAAATCTTAAATGGAGAAAGAGGGTTAAAGTTCAAGTATCATCATGAATAACAGAGGATCTAGAGGAGCTGATGAACTGTCACAATACCCTGGCGATCCAAGTCCTGTGACCAATTCTTGGTTCATGAAACAGAACTAAAATGTGAGAAGTCAAAATTAGGATGATTTTCTTCTCGTATAAATCTATTAGCTATCTTTCTTTTATAAACATCTTTTTGGCATTTTTTTTTCCCTAACTCATTATTTGAAACAGGTCTCAGTAATATTTTACCTACCTCTTCCATTTCAAAGGAATCCTTCTGCTGAGCCATTATATTTCTTATGGATGGGATCGTGAGCGGTGCACAGGGCTCTTTTTCAGGTGTGGACACATGCAGGCTTTTCACCTCGTGGCCATTTTCTGCCTCACTGTGCCTGGACATGTTGAAATCGTTACCTAAGTCAGATTCTACAATACCAGATTCCTCACCCAGTTTATTCGCATGACCTTGAATTTCTTCACTTTGTTCACTTTCAGTTTTTTGGTTAAAATTACTATTTGCTTCATCACAAAGTCTATCCACGTCAGCATTCTCCATAACAGCTGCTGAACTACCTGATACTTCTTCTTTAACTGTAGCCAACATAGAAGATGAGTCTTTCTTCTTTACAATTTTTTGAGACTTTTGATCGTTTTTATTGCCACTTTCTTCCATCATTGAAACATTCGGGACCTTTCCTTTTTCGATTGCTGGGGAAGGACTACTCCCTTCTCCTTTCTCTGTTTTATCAACACATAAATTTAGTTTTGATAGTGTTTTCATTAAACGATTTGCAGTGTTACTTCGGGTTAAGGGTGGAGGTGAGTCTGCCTCCTTGTTAGAAGTCACTGAAGACATACTTCCAATTCTCTGGAGGGGAGTCCCAGAGACTTGAGAATATAAAGAAGAAAACGCATTGGCCACAGTAGTAAGCACTTCAATTTGACGAAAACGACCTACAAAAAGGAAACAACATTACTTATATATATGTATTTATGTGCTTATATATGTATACATATATTAAACTATTACTACTTTTCAGAATGCCAATGACAGAACTTAGATCACAAAGATCTGGTTATAAAACCAGAACTTTTTTCCTTATCCAACATTTAAAAGTTTTCTACATTAACTGGGGAGAGGGAGGAAGATTTTTCACTGTAAGCACTAGAATTTATGTTTTATGATTTAAAACCAGAAAGAAGCACAAAGCATGACAACTATGAATAAAACAAAAAGGACCAGCTATTGATCTACAGCTGTGATTCTATTTTTATGTCTTTGAATCCATTAAGACTCCTGCAAATGTTCTCCCAAGAAAGTGTACATAGGTTTGTGTTTTATACCTAATTGTGGGGAAGGGGGAGGTAGGATTGGATTTATGGACCTCTTAAAGCTGTTCCAAGGACCACCTAGGATCCCATTTTTTTGGAACTTCTGTACAACAGAGAAAAATAAGATATAATATAAATAAAAATTATCAAATTAGCCATAATATTTTAGATATATAAAAAAGCACCTAAAATTGACTGACTTATTTAATAGCAACAAGCCTCTCTCATACTTCATCCCTTTTTGAACATCAGCAATCTGAGATAAGTTTAAGATAAGTACAAGGTTCTACATGTCAGTTATAGTAACACTTAAGAATGAGGAGAGGGGAAAGTTAACTTCTATAAATAGAACAATAAAAATTCAGAATAAGTAAAATAGCTATTGTGTTAACTTCAATAATTAAGTTTCCAGTGCTATTCCTAAAATTTAATAAAGCTTTAAAAAATAAGACCATCTCACTGTAGATGCTAATATTTAGAAACCTTACTTGTTAAAGCGTAATTTGGGTTTTCTACTTCCATCCGTTGCATTTGAGCACTCAAAAATACTTTAATATCTATCCCTCTGGCAAATGATGATGAATTAAAAAATCTGGAAGGAATTTTAGAAGCAATATCTGGTTCATCTCGTCCAAATCCAAGATTATAAAGAATTTCTTCAGGATCTTCCTCATAAAGTTCCAACAATTCTGAAACACTACAAAAAAAAAAAAAAAAAAAAGGAAAAAGAAAAGAAACATCAAGATATAAAATAAGTTTATAGTCCACATCACATTATAAAAAAGAGCTTCTGCTCTTTACACCATTATGTATTTAAGCATCTTTATATACTGTGTACTAACTGTGATATAACTCTTAAAAAGAGTCCATTCTTTCAAACTGTTAGGACTGGAAAAAAGAGCTAGTCCCTGATCAGATACTCAGCAAGATTCCCAAAATGATTCCTCACCTTATTTTTTTTGTCATTTTAAAAGAATCCCAGTAAAGCAGCTAAAACAATTAGAGGACAGCTGAGGTAGAATAAGGAATAACCAAATTAAGAAAGAAATGAAAAGGGAAAATACACTGGGAAGATGGTAGCACAGGACATTCTGAAGAACTTGAGCTTTTCTGCTACCTTTGGCTGTCAATGAAGATGCAATACAGGTAACAAGCTGAACTCAGAAAGGGAGGGAGGGGCCTACTTTCAAATTTTCTCTAACCACTTTCACTCAGGAAGTAGGAGGAGTAAGGAAGGTATGAAGAGAATAGGTAACTCAAAGGTAAGTTCTTGCTTTGATTCTATTGGGAATTAAACATTTCTTATCTCTTCTTCTTCATAGCAGTGATAATCCACCTTAGGAGATTTACTGAGAAAAATGTTAGAGATGAAACTTGAACTGAAGAAAATTTCAATTTGTTTCAGAGAAAATGCTCAGATTCCAATATAATAATCTGCGTAACAATTTAAACTGGTCCCATACGCTCACATACTTGCCTATTTTAATATATATTTTGAAGAACTTTGACTTAATATGTTGAAGATAAATCTATGCTTAAATCTCAAACTTTATATTAGAAAGGTTTATTGATTTTTTTATGTGAGAGTATCTCGAGACCCTAAAGAAAATGGAGAATTTTGGAAGAAGTTATTCCACTATGGACTTCCTCTGTCAAGTTGTTAATAAGGCTCAAAATACTCATTATAACAAGAATTCCAGCAGCATTATAAACACATTTGCCACTTTTTCTTTAATCTTAACTTTTTTTAAAAAAATGCAACGTTTTGGATTCTTTTAATTTCATACTATCAAGCCAAATGCAAGACCGAAAAAGTGGTAAGAGTAGGTCATCTATAACACAATGTAACTGTAGTATAATTTCAGAATAAGTTACCTTGAAACCGTCCCACTACTTTTCCCAGATCCAGTGGAATTCATACTTCTCCCTTTCTGATGAAACTGTAGTCTTCTCTCTTTGGCCAAGATATTATTGCTATAAACAAAATTAGATTATATAAAACCTTATTTTCATAAAGTTCTTCATTTTTGCAAAGAGAACAAATAGCACAGCTACGTACCAGTTTTCAATTTGAGTATCTGTTTCATGGAGGTGGTTGGCTATAGGTAAAAGAATAAATGCAGAGGAGAATTGTTAGTAGGACAGTAATAACTGTGATACAGTCACCAAGAAAGCAGATTAGCCAAATATTACAGCTAAATGCCTAATATCCCAAACCCTTGTCTTGGTTCATTAAGTCTGAATCATTAAAAGTAATATACAGATCGATACAAACAGAACCAGTAGCTTCAGGAAAGTATTTTAATTTGTTACCAGTGTGTAAAACTACTCCCTTCACTGAATGTTTAAAAGACATACAGATAATCAATTAAATTCCTTTAATATTAGTTAGAAATAAATAAGAAGATACACAGCATCTGTAGTAAATGTGGTTCTAATTAATAAATTTGAAAGCTGTTAATAAAGACGACCTTAAGAGCAAAAACATGATTTAGCATTAGTTAAGTGTGGCAACAGTATACATAAATTTCCACTGTGGTTTTTCAAAGGCTAAAAATTCATCTCAGTTACAACCAATTTCTTATGCATCTACTTCGAAAATTTCTATTCATTTCAAAATAAGTTTTCTTTAAAAAATTACTTTTTAGCTTTATCCTAGACTTACAAGTTTTAAACAGATAAGTATTGTTAATGTTAAGTTTAAAGTGAGTTAAATTGATTGCATTTAACTTTTATAGACAAATACAAAGAATGAAAATAATTACAAACATATCTATTTCAGTGTACTAGATTTTTTTTTTACTTCTGATCTGCAAGGTCATGGCAATTTTTCTATATTTCTTCGTACATCCACTCAGAAAGGTGCCTAACACATCGCATTTAATATTTACTGAATGAATAAAAATAATCTTGATATAATTTTCAGTAAAATAACATAATATTTCCATTCTTCTCTGGAACTTCCTTTTAGGTTTTGGTGTCCAATAAACTCACTCAATATGGATGAACAGGCAGAACAGAAATAATTTTTAGGGCAGTAAAAATACACATATGATATAATGATAGATAACATGTCATTATACATTTGTCTAAACCACAGAACGTACATGACCAAGAGTGAACCCCAGTGAAACCCTGGACTTTGGGTAATGATGATGCCTCGTTACAGGTTTATCAATTCTAACAGATATACCACTCTGATGAGGGACATTGATAATGGGGGAGGCTATGCATATATAGAGGCAGGGAAGTACAGGGAAAATCTCTATACCTTCCCCTCAATTTTGTGAACTTAAACCTGTTCTAAAAAAAATAAAGTCTAAAAAAGATTCTGTATTGTGAAATGAAGGCAGATATCAAAAGTGTTATTTACAGTAATACTGAAATGCATTTTAGTAAGGGGTTGACAGTATGCTCAACTGTACTAATTGGGAAGCAGTAAGTTTAACCTCTTTACAGAGTTTATTCCTTGAATGCACATTAACTGAAATAATAAAACCTAACATATTCATATATTCTAGAGTTAAAAGGTTAGAAGTTTCTAAATAAGTAATCTACCATACAGACTGATTTAAAACAGCAAAAGATCAAGGATATTACATTCAATGGATAAATTCACTATTCATCATTAGAATTTAAAAGATTTACATTTTAAATCTTTTATAATTTGAAAAGATTTAATAAAATTACTTTAATTATTTAATTTAAAAAGATTTAATAAAATCCTTAATTGTTTTTGAATAAAACAACATATTCATAACCCAGCTATACAGCTACTAATAATCTTCCAATACCAGTAAAATAATAAAATAATAAAAATATTTAATTCTACATTGTGGAAAACTTTACCATAAATCCACTGGACTAGATAATAACATCTGTGAAAATTTAAATATGGCACAATGCACTTTTAAAATATTAATGCAGACATCATTGGACTAGACATCAACATAATGATTTCTAATTAAATTCTAATAATGCTATTTTGTTTTTGTTCTTTAGTGTTCTAAAAATCTAGAAAAAGAGGAAGGGGAAAAGATAGGAGACACTTGAATGCAAAGAGAAAGACAAGCCACAGCTGTAAGTCTGACATGAGACTACCTCACACTAAAAATAAGCTTCAATTTAGTCTTCTCATGTATAAATATTTAAGTTTCCTTCCTTCTGGCGGGCAGTTCTTCCCTCAGTTCTATGACCACTGTTTGCCCCCAAACAGTTCCTTCAAGCAGTTAAGTCCAAGGAAGACATGGACATTTCACAGTGGTTTTCAGAGCCATTTCTATATGCATCCTACAAGCTCTGACTAGATTATAGGTTCTATAAACATATAAAGGTTCTATAAAATGTGTCTGAGCCATTTTCAAGACCTTTAACTTTGGCTCTGAGGCCTGTACACGTCAAAGCACTCCCTCTTTTTTTTTAACCTGTATAAAAATACAGTTCTTCCAAACAGATGTACCTTCAGCTCCCAAAGACAAATCATCTTCAAAACTGCCTCCATTTCTCACAAGCACACCTGAAAGAAACATTAGAAGACTTATCCTCTGTTCTTCTGGTCCCCCGTATGAAATCAGAGTTTAGCTAAAGCAAGTTGACCAAGCAAAAAATAAGATACAATAAAGTGTTTCAAACCTGAATGTACTCATTATTCTGATTATATCATCTCAAAAAGCAGGTATAAGCTTTATCGCAAACAAACCATGATTTTCAGCCACGTAAAGTTGTTAAAAGCCCCCATATAGGCTATTTTATACTTACTACGTCTTTGAAGATATTCATTTAGCTTACATCTTATCCAAGAGTTTCATGGAAAATCAGATCCCAGAGCAATCACTCCTTTTACCTCCCTTAACAGTCAGGAACTCAAGCTAGACTTTCTAATACTATGCCTTGCCACTACCTGCACATTCTTGTTGTACTTTGAACTTTAGAATTTTGTCTTGCACAGGTGGTAAAATTTTAGGTGTGGCAATTTCGGTTAATGTAAGCAAAGAAATGCTACACTAAAGCTGACCAAGTTCACTCAATATCTTCCTTATGTTTCCATATAATATTTCCACATTTAATTAGTCTTCATAATATCTAACTAGGCAAAAATACTAGTTTCACACTGTGGAAATTTAGTAATTTGCTTAAACTCTTCACTGTCTTCTGGTTTATGATAAGGCTTCTTTCTTTGGCTTTTCTCTCAGAATAGCATATTTTATAAAATGAACATTACTTTTATAATTTATATGCATATACATTCACTCAGAGAACAAATAAAGTAGAGCTCTCATAAAGAACAAATTTAGAAAGGCAACTTTCTCTTACCCTTGAGCGTATTACTGCTTTGCTCATCCAGTGAGGCTCCCAAAGGCGTACTGAAACCATATAAACATATAAACCTTAGTCTTAAAAAGCTATCTGGAAAGTTGTCACTGCAAATTTTACACTTAAAGGATCATAGCCAAGCAAGCTTCTAATCACAGTTTAACTCTCCTCCCCAAACACAAAAGGAATGCAAGTGTATTACATAAGTAATATCCTACTAGCTAAGCAAACACCTATCCTCAAGTCAGTTCACCAGGAATGATTTAATCACACATCTGATCTGCTAGCAATTAAGAGCAAGAACTGTAATTACAAATGATATGAATTAGCATTTTCTTTACAAAAACAGAAGAGAATGTCAGCAGGCATTAAGAAAATGTCTGCTCCCCTCAATCCCTTCCCTAGAAACAGGAAACAGAATTAAAAGAAAACAAATCTTTACTTCAATAAAATTTAAAAGTCAGAGTCTAGTTAGAAATAAGGCTCAACAGTTTTTTTAAACCTCATCTGTTAAACCTATCACCAGCATTTTAGAGCATCGCTCAGTGCCTCCCTTACCCCAACTATCTTTTTTGGTCTAAATGGAGAAGTTTAAGATTTTTTGTTTGTTGTTTTTAAACTATGAAATACACATAAATTCATTTAACTCTAAAAACTAAAAAGTCGGCTTGAGAATCAACCTTAGAACCAGCCATTACTAAAATTCTTTCACATTCTTCCCGTTCAAACATAGATAACTTAGAAATCTTTTTTAAACATGAAAATGAAAATGTTTTTCATTTATTTCTCAAAACTAAATTAAGAAATATTGTTTTATTTTGAAAGTTCTGTTTTGTGAATTGAACCTTTCATCAGTAACAGTTTATAGCTGTTACAAATTCACAGATATGGGATCATAAAAATATCAGTCTCAAAAAATATTGATACACAACTTAAAAACTTTCTACAAGCAAATATACAAGCAGTGGCAGTTCTTTGAAAATTAGTGCTTTTGAAATATAAAAGAATCACAACATAAAGACAAAAAACTTTGAGCTAAGTTTTTGCATATATTTTAATAAAACTGGGATTTATGCCTTTATAAAGTCCTTCTTTCCTGGGCTACTTTCTTGGGACAAAATACTGTATTACTCCTTCTGCAGATGTCTCTATGGGTGGTTGGACTAACAGAAAACGGCAAATAAAGAGAATATAATTGCCATTCTCCTTCAAAAACAAGTTTCTCACCCTTAAAACTGCTCTCTTCCAAATTCTCTCAAAAACTATCCTTTCTTAGATGCTATTTCAAGCAACTTATTTCCACTTAGTCAAAAAGATAATTATCAAAATAAAGACTGCCCCCCCCTTAAAGGAACAACAAATGGTATCTTTATTCAGGATATGGACAACAATAAGAAAAAAAAAAATTAGAATGCACCAAGGGGGAAAAGCTAGCTTTAGATTACTTATAATGTACGAAGTAGGTAGATACCTAACTCTGAGAAGGATCCCAAACTGTTACAGAAAAAAAACTAGAGTTGCACATAACCTAGTAGTCAAACCTGTGATAATACCGCTAACATTACAAGACTGTTTGTTCTAGCTTTCCCAGGTACAAATGAATGCCCCTTTTGTACAAAATAGGTGCAAATATAAGGAACAAGAAGGAAATCTACGCAGAAAACCTATGAGGGAAGGAGCAGCAGACTATAGAATCTGCCTACATAAGATTAGCAACAGAACTTGGAATTTTCAAAGATGATATGTCTGATGAATAACATCTGCCTACTGCATTTATCTTACAAGATAAATGTACTGTCTACTTGATATGATCCTATATAAGCTTAATTCCTATACATCATAAAGTAAACACAATGTGATTTTTCTCTTCCTGTTAAACATTATTTTTGATGCATCTTTAGACAGAAGGTCCATATACTTCTTCATATCTCAAAGGGTCTGTGACACCCCCAATAAAGGTTAAGGAGTTCTGTACTGAACAGTGCTTAGTAATTCATCAAAATTACTCAAAAACCCAGGTAATTTATCAAAACAGGACATCAGTGGAGTAGTGGCCAATATTTTACCTGTGTTTAGGGAAGAAAAATAAGTTGACATATAAGAAAATCACTTCTCCTTCCTCCAAAAAAACACTTCCCTACCCCTGGTACTTGAACAAAGATTAAGAAAAACCCAAAATAAGATGGCAAATATGCGCAGAAGCAAACACCTTAATCGCGTTAAAAAGTAACATTCTTCATATGAGATTTTACAAGTAAGAAATAAATGGGGAAAAAATTAAAATATAAAGCAAGCCCTTTCTTACTGTAGTAAGATTTACTTGCAATATGATTCATCTCCGCTTGTACTTTATCAAAGATTTGTACTAGTTGCCAAAGCATGCAATTAGATTTATGCCCTTTGAATGCCTTCAAAGCTCTATTTCCCTTCGTGCATTCCAGTGCCATCTAACAAATGCACGGCCAAGGAGTAAACGTCAAGAACAAAGTTAGCTGGTTTTATAGCTGTCCGGATAGAATTAAGGCACAAAAATAAAATTAAAGCCCAGTTCGTGTTGTTAAGTAAATTAAATTCATCTAAAACACATTTGAAAGGGAAGTCATTTCATGCCAGATGGACAGATGTCAAAACAAAGGCAAAATAAAATACTGTGTGAAATGTGAAAATCCTTTCGAATAAAAACAAGCCAAGAATAACAATACTGCATGATTATTTGTTTTAGGTCTCTGATCTCTGATGCTAACATCATGCACAGGGGCTGAAGTCCTAACAACTGTAAAGTCAACACTATCACCAAATAATCAGCGGTCACAGCACTCCATTTCTAATCTTTCGGAGGAGGAAACTATCCGCTGGCTCACTTTCCGGCTTATAGCTCACAAAGGCCACGGGACCACAGGGACTGAGGCCCTGGTGACTCCGCTCCGGAGTGCCATCTCCGCGGATCTCCCTCTGGGACGCGAGCCGCGAAAGCGAGGACTCACCGGCAGTCCTTGAGCCATATCGCGATCTTCTCGTTGGGCACGTTTCCTGCGGGGCAGAGTGAGGGGACAGCTCGTTACCAACCCCAGGGGTACTCCCACCGCCGGGTCAACCTGGACACTCCCATGTAGGAAAATCTACTGGGGGTAAAATGCAGCCTAAGCAACATGTCTGTGTCCATCTGAAGGGAAACGAGATGGCACCGGTGTATGTGTTGACTCTGGAGACGCCTCGCCAAGCGCGCGCATTTAAAGTTCCAAGGTGTCCCCTCTCTCCCAGCTAATCGAGCCCCGGAGGATCTTCCAGAACTCACGGCAGTCGCCCAGGGCGCACGAGACTTTCCCCCGCCCGCCAGCCTGCACCTCCCGGAGTCCTCCGCCCGCCGCGGCTCGGCCCGGTGCACAGCCCTCTCCCCGCCGCCGCAGGCAGCTTCGCGCCCGGGAGGTCCTCCTCGTCGTCCTCGTCCTCGTCCTGCGTCGTCGCTTCTGTGGACAGGTCCTCGGTTTCCGACGCCTGCCAGGAGCCGCGGCACTTAGCCCAGGCCTTCCTCCTGCGACTCGCCACTTGCCACTCCAGTTCCTCCTCCGCCTCCGCCGACGCCACCAGAGGCCGGTCCATGGCCGCACCGGGGGCTCCGCTGCCCCGGCCGGAGCCTGAGTGAGACACGGCGGCGGCGGAGACCCCCGCCCCTGCTGTCAGCGCCCAGCCGGGCTGGGGGCCCCGAGGAGCGGGAGCGGGCGCGGGAGGGGGCGGAGGAGGAGAAGAAGGAGGAGGAGGAGGAGGAGGAGGAGGGGAC